>BROE01000022.1:15123749-15126983 GCA_036571765.1 Plecoglossus altivelis
CCCTACACCCTCCCCATACTCTCACCCGTACACCCTCCCCGTACCCTCACCTCTACACCCTCCCCATACCCTCACCCCTACGCCCTCCCCATACTGTCACCCCTACACCCTCCCCATACTCTCACCCCTACACCCTCCCCATACCCTCACCCCTACACCCTCCCCATACTGTCACCCCTACACCCTCCCCATACTCTTTACGCGTTACGCATACCTTTCTTTCATCTAAACTCCTCTCTATGCATCCTCATCCTTGCCCTGCATCCTTCAACTAACCTCCTCCTCCTGCCTTAGTAGAGGACCTGCGGTCACATGTTGAGTTCCTAGTGGGGTTAGAGAAAGGATAAGGGTGTAATTGACACGACCCCAAAAAAATGCCTCAAGCAGCATCTTACCCCCCTCCCCTGCTAAACTGACCAATTCTGTCCTTACTATCACTATCACGGCCCCTCCCACCACCACTCCTTTCCCACCCAACAACCTGCTACCCCCTCCTCCACCCCCCCCTCCTCCGCTCCCCACCGCTCCTGCCTTCACCTCCCCTGCCCCCCCCTGCAGGAGTGGGGCCTACGTGGGAAGGGTAATGAAGCTCTGGACTAGCCTGTTACGGGGCTCGCTTTTACGGCTCCTTTTATGGAGGCGAGCCTGGTAGCTACCCATCACGCTTCCTGTCACTTTAACTGAAGGCGTTACCACGAGAAAAGGATACCTACAGAGGGAGGGTTGGGAGGGACGGGGGGGGGAGGGAGGGGAAGGGGTGGGGGGGGCAAGGGGTTAGGGAGGGGGAGGGGTGGGGGCAGGGGGGGAGGGTTAGTGGCAGGGGTCGCCTTCGCCTCTGTGGCAGGGCTCTGGCAGTCTTTGATGGGGGAGATCAGTGGCTTGGGGCTATCCCCAGCAACATTTTATGTCTGTCACCTTTTGTCGCCGGGGCGTTATTGACGTTTGACCTGTGTACTTATCCCCACCTCCACATCGCTAATCAATTACCACATTGATCCATCCATCAGAAGGGCCTGATGGGGGCAGAAAGGGCTCCTGGGTAGCAGTGAGGTGTCGTGGGCTAGGGCCCCCTAGGCTAGAGCCTGGGTCTTGGGCCTGGCTGAGGCTGGGGGAGGGGGGGGGTTGGCGGGGGCGAAGGGGGGCGGAAGCTTACCTGCAGATTCCCTGAGAGGAATCTTAGGGGAAAGGGTGGCAATGTGGTCCGATTTCTTTGAATCGGCAACGCTGTTTCTGTTTATGAAGTGCCGAGGTAGTGTTCAATGTGATCAAATGGGGCTTTAAAGATGTACAATGGCAACAAACAAACAAAAACACAATTTTAAAAAAAGTGTGACTGGAAGAAAAACTAAGGGAAAGATTTCACCTTGTAGATGCTTGTTACTTGTCGTGCTATTTATCCACCTAGATCTTTGGGGCGTGAGTTGGTTAGCAAAAGACGCCTTGTTGTGAGAAGTTTCGTGGAGGTACTATATTCTATCTGCTGAATCGCGATTGACAACCGTATCACAAACATGAGCCTGTCTTCCATGAGAAGATGCATGTTTCTATCTGGGCAATGATACAGTTGGACAGGTGTAGGACAGCAGAAAGAAAAACTTTTTTTCCTGCAAATGTTATTTAAGTAATTTTTGTTGTTGTTTTAGCCCTTTGAGTACCACAAGATGGTCAAGAGAATGAAGACGTTGCTTTGACTGAAATCTCAGAAACTCTGCAACTGGCACCAAAACAGTCTACCTAGACAAATGACATTAGAGGTAAGAGGAAATGTATGCATCCTGGATTGTGGGGTGCACTGTCCTTTAAATAGGGAGGGAGGGACGACTCAAACGACAGTCAGGGAGACAGGCAGACAAGCTGGCAGACAGGTCAACAAGCAGGCAGGCAGGCAGGCAGGCAGGCAGGCAGGCAGGCAGGCAGGCAGGCAGGCAGGCAGGCAGGCAGTAAAGGCTGGTAGTCAGACAGACAGGTAGACAGGCGGACAAGCTGGCAGACAGGTAGACAGGCAAACAGGCTGGTAGATAGGCAGGCAGAGAGTGAAGCAGACAGACAGGCAGGTTAATGTACATCCTCAAATAACATCTGCTGATTTACCTTTCACCAACCGATCCCTGGACGTCCAGTCCTCCGTCCGTCCGTCCCTCCGCGGTCTCCCAGGCCCGAGGTCGGCTCGTGTTGTCCCTACGCCGTCAGCACTTTGGGCATCTTTGTCCCAGGGCTCCTACCTTCAGAAGACTGCCCTTACTTTCAGCGAGCCCAGAGCAGTCGTGGTAGAAGGGGGCTGTTCCGTGGGACCCCTCACCACCGGGGCCCCTTTCATCCTCCTCTAAGTGCTACAATGGGGCTCGCAGGGCCTGAATGGTTGTTGCGGAGCGCACTCTGAGAGAAAGAGCTTATTTTGTTGCGTCCGAGTCAATAAAAATGCAAAGTTAAAAGCAAGCCCACAGTCCTCAGTCCCCAAATGACTTGCTTGACCTTTTATTTCCACTTCTATTGTGACTCGTTGATGCATTTACGACCGCTTGTTGGAATTGACTGTAATGAAACAATAAGATAAAACATTAGCTGGTATCAAGACACTGGCAAATTCACACAAAATAACAGAAAAACCGTCTTTGGAAAAGGTTTTGGATGGCTGTTAGACACATTTATTCTCAGTATTTTTTTAAAACTTTTGCTCAAGCTGCATTTTGCTGAGAACTCACTCTTTGCCTTTTCCTGCCTGGCATTCTGAATAAAGACATCTCCCCTCTGTGTGTGTGAGCGTGTGTCTGTGTGTCTCTATCTGTATGTGTGTGAGTGGTTGTCTGTGGAGGGGGTTGTGTGTGTGTGTGTTTGTGTCTGGAGGGGGATGTGTGTGTGTGTGTGTGTGTGGTTCGGGGATTTGTGTTTGTGTGAGTGGTTGTCTTGTTGGAGGGGTTTTTAGTTTTGTGGTGTGGGTGTATGTTGTCTGAAGGGGGATGTGTTTGTGTTTTTGTGTGTGTGGTTGTTTGTGTGGATGTGTGTCAGGGGGATGTGGGGTGCGTGTCTCTACCTCTCTGTGAGCGTTTGTCAGTGGAGGGGTTTGCGTTTGTGCGCGTGTAAGTAGAAGGGGGATGTTGGTTAGGGGTGGTGTGGTGTGTGGTGTGTGTGGTGTGTGTTGCGGTTGCCACCGGGAGTCGGAGGCTTGTGGAGGGGTGGTGAGGCAGGGGGCCGAAGAGGGGGCAGGGCACCAAGGGTGGATAACAGGTGGACAGA
>BROE01000022.1:15152826-15272607 GCA_036571765.1 Plecoglossus altivelis
CCCCCCCCCCTTCTCCCCCACCCCTTTCCTCCCCCTCCCCCCCGACTTCCTGTTCTCCTTCCACAATGGCCACGTTTGTCAAGGCAGAGATGGCTGAGTGTTGTCTGAAATTGTCGTGTTGCGTCGAGAGAGATAGATAGAGACAGAGAGAAAGAGAATGAGAGATTTTTCTCCGTTCCATTTTTCTTAGATTGATGTAACAGTGTAATGGTCACTCATTTATTGCCAACGCCTAATGGTTCTTTTGGCTGAGCAATTGTTGTGTTTACTGAACTTTTCATTCAATGCTAACACATAAAGACACACAATGTAATTTATTTTCCCTACCCCTCTCTCTACACTTGAGCATGTCGACCTTCGATTGAATTTCAGTTGCATTATTTGGGTGCAGTTCTGCAGGTAATTAAATCTTTTCTTCCCCAAAACAACATTGATTATTGTCCTCCGTTGTCGGTAGTTGAATGGTGCGGCGTTTGATTGGCGTTATCACAAATCTTGTCGCAAACGTTTCTTTGTGAACCGGGTTACCTCTCTTCCTGCGTCGAAACCACTGACGTTCGTTCCATCTGGCTACTGTAAACTGCCTTGGACTTCATGTACTTCCTTGACCTTGTCGCAAACGATTGGGTCTAGCGTTGAATGTCAGCAGATGTCATTCACCTTTCACACACACACACACACACACACATCTCGAAGGAGCAAGTAACCCTATGAGCGAGCACCCCTTCATGTAAAGGCCGTAGTATGTTTTCAGCGTGCACGCCATGTACACACACCCCAAAGGTATTTCAACTGGAATCGTTGGTACTTTGCTTTGGACAAATGCACACTATATCATTAGCGGTCTTGACAGACGTCATAAAGTGCAATCCTGTCATGAAAAACAGATTTCATCTGCAGACCTGGCTTGATAACAGCTAGATTGCTGGGCTCTGGGGGGAAAATTGGGAGGTTAGCAGAAGGGAAAGTAGAGAGAGAAAGAGATCAATACATTCACAACATTCTCTGAGGTATCATTGAGCTAGAGTTGGGAGACTGATAAGAACAGGTTTGGCTGGATATTTATATATCGGTATTTATATCTCGGTGGTGTTTCCAAGCCGGTCCTGAGTGCTCGATCTGGCTTCCTCTGAAGGTGTTGCTGTTGTGTTCCAGGGCGAGGCCCGGGAAACCATCCCCCGGATGCTGCAGGAGCTGGATCTGGGCCGGACCGAGAAGTGCGTGAGGGTCAACTCCGTGTCCAGCGGCCTGGCCGAAGCTGACCTGGAGGTGCTGCTCCAGGCACCTTGCCTCCCCCCGGCTCTCATGCTGCCTAAGGTGGAGGACGCAGGGGAGGTGCGCTGGGTGAGTGGCTCCCGGTTCGGCGCTAGCGTTCGGACGCAAACGTGCGTCGAGCCTGAGCGTGCTGTTCCCAGCATCCCAGCCTGCTACGCTATGAGTGAAAAGTGAGAAACACCCAAAATATCCATGACATTTAGTTAAGGTTTTTTTTTTCCTGCATATTTTCGGACTCCCTCGCTCCTCCTTTGAGCCCAGTTGTCTTCTTTCGGTTCCTCAGGGCCCGGGGTGTAAGAGGAGACTGCGGGATTCTTCAAAGCAGTAATAACAAACTTTTTTACCCATTTTCCCCCAGTGAAGCAGTGAAACGATCCCTGCGGCAGGGCCTGGGGGATGGGGGGGNNNGGGGTATGGGGAGGGCGGGAGGGTTGTTGCTTTTGGCTGGCTCTCAGCAGAATGGAGCAGCATTTCTATGGAAGATAGTCGTCGGAGTTCCAAAGGATGCCTGGTCCGGTGGGAGTGCGCCCCCATAGTCACATGACCACCTCTATCTGCCGGGGGGTGGGGGGGTGGGGTATATGGGACACTGGAGAAGGCTTTAAAAAGTGTTTTGTGACGGTCGGCCTGGGTATGGACAGCTAACTGTTAACTTAACTACAACTGTTACAGAGGTAGTAGCTAATCTTGGCCTGACTTGGTCGGCACAATGTCAAGACAGCATAATAGGGTAGTGTTAAGATTGAAAGTTTTGATTCAGGATACCTCCTGTCTGGCTGAATCTCTAAACTCTGCTTGTGTGTTTGTATGTTTGCGTGTTTGTGTGTGTGTGTGTGTGTGCGCCCATCCCTCTGGCTCCTTATAAAACAGCACACAACAGACCTCCTCTGTGTCTGGTCGGGAGACAGTATCATTAATGGTCTGCTGTTCTGATCATATCCATATGTGTCACTGAGGGGGAGGAGCCAGGCTGTCTGTCACTCTGGCCTGGGGTCCCTCCCTCACACACATGCACGCACGCATACACACGCAAGGAATGGCAGGGGGAGAGCGAGACCGAGGGAGTCCCCAAAAGAGGGAGGTCCCTCTCTCTTTCTCACCTACTCTCCCTCCCTCTCTCTATTTCCTTTCCTCTCCCTCTCTTTCTTCCTCACTTTCCCTCTCTCTCTCCCTCACAGGCTCTCTCTGTCCCTCACAGGCTCTCTCTCTCTCCCACACGTGCACGAAACCACACTAGCCCACGCAGACACGCACACACACACACACACACACGTAGCCAGGGTATGGAGGCCAAAAGCAGGAAGTCTTTAACTAGTGGTTTTAATTAGAACACCTCTATTTCCTGCTGGCTTGCTTTCTTCCCAATGTAATTGTCGACAGGTGTTCGCAGATTCTCTTCCCCCCTGTCCGCCATCCCTCTGTTCCTCCCTTCCTCACTTTAAAATGTGCTTTTCTTAGGGAGGTTGTTTTTGAATACAGTTAATGGGCCAGCTAACCCCTAGACATTTTGACTAACAGCTACAGAGTATTACATTTACCAATCAATTTTTCAGTGAATTTCCCCCCACACACACATCCACAGGAATAAGCACCTTGTAGTTTGTATGGCCTGCTGTTTATCAGTGCCCTGATAATCAACAATTGACTAGTGAGTCAAGCATGTTCTAACCAGGTACTAAGTCAGTACCAACCCGCTACTGACCTGCTACTGACCCAGTATTGACATGAAATTGACCTAATACTGACCCTGTACGATGAGCTGTCATGAAAAAGATATCAATAGCAGTACGTCCATTTTGACTCTAATTTTGCTTAGTTCGCACTATTTTGACAGTGACCATTTTGCACATATGGGCGTGTGTAGGTTAGCGTGTGCGCGAGCGCGTCAGCTGGTATTAGCATGTGGCAAACTCTCCTCCTTCGCGTGAAGCAGGGCTGTAAATCCTCCTTTTGTTTATCTTCCCCCCTCCTTTTATTGATACAAGCACACTGGATCCTCCATGTTGATGGCTTAGTAAAAGATGGACGTGCTTGTTCCCCTTTGTGTGGCGGCCTTCGGCCCGGCCCTGCCCCCTCTTGCCCCTGCCCCCTCCTGCCCCCAGCCCCCCCCCCCCCCCCGCCCCCTCCTATCGACGACAAGCCCTTACAGGCCTTAACAGCAAGAATCTTCACTTTCCCCAGACAATCCTCACACACATTCAAGAGTCTCGGCCATTCTTCACCGACGCAAGTATTTTGGTGGTGTGTGTGTGTGTGTGTGTGCAATGGTGGTGTGTGTGTGAGTCCGTGAGTGGATCGGAGGAGTACTCCCCCCGAAAAGAACCCCGCATCCCATCCCCCTCTCCTACCTCCCTCCCCTCCCTCTTCCCCACCCTCCTCCTTCCCGCCTCCCCGCCCCTCATCCCCTTTTCCCTTTTTCTCCGTTTCCCCCCTCTGTGAAATGAACACTTAACGTCAGCGTCATGTCTTCCCCGCCCACTCATCCCCTTTTCCCTTTTTCTCCGTTTCCCCCCTCTGTGAAATGAACACTTCAGCAGGCCGGAAACATTTAATCTGGGCCCCTTTTGAAGACATTTAATTGAAACTTGTCCCGCTATAGCTGAGGCTTTCTGGCACCCCCTGCCTCTCCCTCTCCCTCCAGCGCTCCCTGGCCCAGCGCCGTGTGTGTGTGTCGGGGGGGGGCGCGAAGCTCAGGGGAGGGAATGCGGGAGCCCGGTTAGTGGCCCTGAGTGGAGAGTGGAGGTGTCTGAATGCCTTCCATCTTCCATCCCTCTTGTACAGAGGAGTTTTTGGAAATGCGGTTTGAGAGCCATTATCGAGTGTCAGTGTCTGCGCAATAAAGCCACAATGGGCACAAGCGCCCTGCATTAGGCTGTGGTCAGCCGTTAGCCCGGGATAAGTGTGGGATACTTGGAGATTGTGTGAGTGCGTGTTGTGTTGTGTGTGTGTGTGTGATAATGTGTGTGTGTGTTTGTGTGTGTGTCTGGTAGTGTGTGTGTTGTGCTGTGTGTGTGTGTGTCGTGGACGAGGATTGGTTCTGGAAATGGGCAGGGGGGGGTGAGAGTACACCCTACGGTACAAACATGTAATCAGGCGGACTCAACCATCTCAGCTCTTCAGCGGTGGGGGGTGAGGGGGACCTATCATTTGTTTTCATTCACTGCCATCCCAAATAGCCCAATCATTCCTGAAGCCTGGTAAGGGTGTTTGTGCAGTCGTGTGCTCTGTGTGTGTGTAGTGTGTCAGTGTGTGTGTGTGTGTGTGTGTGTAGTGTGTGTTGTGTGTGTGTGTGTGTGGTACTTGTGTGTGGTGTGTGATGTCTGACGATGTGTGCTGTGTGTGTGTGTGTGTGTGACCCGCGCGCGGCTGTGCTGTGTGTGTGTGCGTGCGCGTGTGGGGGGTATCTGGTCGGCTCCACTTGCACACAATGAGCCGTATCTCTACACTATCTGTCTCCGTGCTGCAAATGGCAGTCTGTGATGAAGCTTGAAGGATCCATCTGATAATGTTGTAGCTTGCACCTTCACTTTCCATGTTCTCTTCCTCCTCTCTCTCCCTCCCTCCCCCCTCTCTCTTTCCCTGCCTCTCTTCCTCTCTCTCTCTCTCTCTCTCTCTGACTGCTTTCTTAAACTTGTTTTCTCTTTTTTTATTTTTACGTTTCACTCTATTTTCTCGCTGAAAGCATTGGCCGGAGCAGCACTGGCTACCCCTGGCGTTAGCTCTCCCACCGTTGCACATAGCAGGCCTCTCTCCTGCAGGGCGCTGACCTCTGATGATTACAGTACAAAGCCTATTGGGTCCCCAAACCTCTTGAGATAAAAACGTCTTTGATGTTCATGTATTATATGGCAAAATCTCCTCACATATGATTTAATCCAAACTGACATTGACATGGGAAATGACTTTAAAAATCAACCCACCACATGCCTCTATTTTTCGAAATCCTTCAATGACGGCCTCCTCTTTGAGTTTGGAGAACAAGTGCGTGTGAGTGAGTGTGAGGCGGGGAGATCTTTTGCTGTTTTGTTTAAAAAAATAACGCCGCTTTTACCTGGGGTTATTTTTTTATCTCTATGAAAGAGAGAGAGAACGAAAGAGGGGGGGGGAAGAGAAGGAAGGAAGGACATAGCATCGCACGTTTCAACTCTGGGCTTCTCTCTCCCACTCTCCCTCGCCCAGTTCCTCTTTTTTTTCGTCTTTTTTTGGGGGGGGGACCGGCTTTGAAAGCAAATATCTGTTGGAGGGAGAGCTTTTGTGTGTTTCCAGATGATAGATTTTGGAATTTGGGCTACCCTACTGGCAGTCCAAAGCTAGCTGTGAACTGGTCTGTTGGAAAAAATTGGAATGCTTTGGTCTTCAAAGAGGGAAAAACTTGGTTCTAAAGCCCTTCTTAGGTGAGGCAGGAATATTAGCAGGAAGCATGTGGAATAAAGGCCTCTGCAGAGTGTCGCATCAAACTGGGATTGTTGCTCCCAATCTCCCTGTTCTTGTCTTCAGAGAGACGGCGTAAAAGCTGAAAAGCACTTAAATGGGAAAAGAAGGTGGAAAAAACGTAAAAAAAACGCCAAATCCGGTTTCTTTTTTTTCCTTCTTCTTCTTCCTCTTCCTCTTTTTCTTCTTCGTCTTCTTCTTTCAGCTCTTTATATATGCCTGCGTGCGTCTCATGGGACCTGGTGCAGCATGTGTACTTGCGTGTTCCTCTCTGTGAGCTCACAGACCTGTAGACATCACAGGCAGAGGAGCTCCCCGCACTGACGGAGAAATACCCCTCCGCTCCGCGGGCCCTCTTCCTGCTCGCTCTCTCCCTTCGTCTCTCTCTACGTCTCTCTCCCACGTCTCTCTCCCACGTCTCTCTCCCACGTCTCTCTCCGTGTCGTTCCTTCCTCGTGATGGGGATAATAGCATAGGAAAGAGTTACCTTGATTTGTATACAATACCTCCCCCACCCTCCCTCCCTCTCTCTTTCCCCATCTGCAGAATGGCAAATACAAGGACCGTTATCTAACATGGGTGTCATCCTGAATATTTGACATGGCTACAAATGTCCTATTTAACAGTTCTGAACAGGGCCGGCATTCTAAACATGCCAGCAGCAGAGTCTGTGGTCTTTGTGACTGATGTACATGACTGGCCCATATTGTCCGTGTTGTAGGCAACAACATGTGTCGCCGTTAGACACAGTCGTCATGACTTTGTAATTTGCGTTTGTGTTTTTTTTTTTCTGTGTGTTGTCCTTATTCTGTTTCTGGTCTCTGAGTTTTTAAATAACGTTTGATTGAATCCGTCAGTGTTCTCTATAGTGTGTAGCCAAGGCTAGCTGCCCTGACAACTGGAGGGCCATACACTGTAAACACGATTGCACACCATCCCTGTCAACCTGTTATATTTATACATTTATTAACGTTCCTCTGGATTATGATAGGTCAACCAAATAGTGTTTTTAATTTAGTGTGTGTTGTGTGTTCAAAACCAGTATCATTTTTTTATTAGTTTTGTTTGTGCAGCAAACACACTTTGTGTTTCGGAGGAACACTGAGAGAATTAAAATTATGGAGATGCTGGAGTGTGTATTTTTCCCTTTTCAGATATCCAGTGGTCATAGTTAATGAGTGCGTGTGTGTCCGTGTGTGTTCAGTTTGTTGACAGGTTTCAGCGCCACTTGAAAGGACGTGCGCTGACAGAGCCTATTCGCCTGCTCACCTTTGTGGAAACCGCTCTGGGCTTGCTCAATTTTAAGGTAAAACGACAAAACAAACCTGGCAAACTGCTCACGTAAGACGTTTTGCCGAATTGAGATTAAAGTGAGGGCTGGCGTCCCAAAGTGAATGCAAGTTTCAAAGAGTTTGAGCTGCCGTTTTCGACAGAACAAGCAAGCCTCTTTTTGGCTCCGCAGAGCAATGGCAGTTCCTCCATCCTAGAGACACAGACATATTTTAATTAGTCCGCTTTGAATGTGATCAAGTTGATTTTTTTTTTCTTTTTCAATCATATTTTGGCCGACTTCAAACCCAATCTGCTTCTTTGGCTAAGTGACCTTCAGCTTTATGAGGGAGAGGGCATAGTTTTGGGAATGAGGGTGTGTGAGACACACACACACACAAACCATCCTCTCTACTTCATTTGAGAATGTTTGTCTTCTGCGGTCGTAGCGTTGTGTGTGTGTGTGTGTGTGTGTGTTTCTGTACGCTAGCGTGCATGTTGTCTTGAAATCCTTGCACATCTTTACCCCTGTCTGAAGACCAGGGTTTGAGCAGGGGAAATCGCTGTGTCACAGTGAGAGGTGACATTCATGCACAAGCAGACAAAAGACCAAGACCCTTTCTGATTGGTTGGTTCCTCTTACAATGGCACGACATTCCAGAAGCTTTAGAGTACAGTCTGCTGGAGATGTTCTGGTCAGACCAGGCAGCCCAACTTAGGCGACATCTCCAGCTGTAGCACTGCATGTGTAAGTGTATGTGTGTATGTGCGTGCGTGCGTGCATGCGTACGTACGTGTGTGTAGAGATGTGAGATTTAGGTGGAAAAGCAGAAGGAACACGTACACAGTTTTATTAGGCGAGTTGACTAGCTGCCAAGATCTCTCAAACACACACACAAACACACACTCAAACTTGAGGCCGCACGCACACTTTCCTATCACTGTGTGTTGCCTCAGGACGTGTGTGAGGAGGTTCGTCGGCTTGCCCCTGGTGCTGGTCTCCATCACGATGGCGTTGTGTTCGGGTCTGATGACTTCTGCGCCAGTATAGGTACTCTGTCTCCCCTCTCTCTCTCCCCCTTTCTCTGTCACCCCTTCGAACCCTCTCTCCTCTCCGTTCACCCTAACGTCCTCCCTCCTCCTCCCTCGTCCTTGCCTCCTCCCTCCTCCTCCTCCCACTCTTGCCCTCATCCTTCCCTTCTCCCTCCTCTGTTTCTCTCCTCATCCGCGCCTTCTCCCTACACCTCCTTATCATCCGTTCTTCGTTACCTCCTCCCTCCTCAGTTTCTCTCCTCTTCTCCTCCCAGCCTCCTCCCTCTCCTCCCCCCCTTCCCTCCTCCCTCTCCTCCCCCCCTTCCTTTCGTCATCCTAGCCCCCTCTTCCAGCTTTACTCCTCCCCCCACTCCTCTCTCGCCTTTGCTATCCTGACTTCACCTATTCACCCCACCCCTTCGCCTAGGCCTACGACTTCAGAGTACATGTGTGTGTGTGTGTGTGTTTCCAGGTGCCAGCAGAACAGAGGATGCCAGGGAGCTGCTGTATGCCCGTCAGAAGGTGGTGGTGACCACCAAAGCCTTCGGTCTCCAGGCCATCGACCTGGTCTACATTGACTACAAGAACACGGAGGGCCTTCGACGGCAGGCCAGGGAGGGTGCCCTGATGGGGTTCACAGGTACCAGCCCTTCTTTCTGCCATGCCTGGCTGTTTGACCGCTTGTTCGGCTGGTAGGCCAGGTGGCTGGTTGTGGGGTTGCCTGTAAACGGGGACCAAGGAGGCTGGCGAGAGGACGTGTGGAGACAAGAGGGAGAGAGAAGCTAACAGGTGCTTCCTGGGCTTCCCTACTCTGATAGAAGTCGTTTTCTGCTTCACTTTATGTCACTCGGGGGAGATCTGGTGGAGGCGCTCGTGGGTTGGCGGCAAACTGGGATGTCTCCTTCCCTCTGACTAGTGCAATTTCAGCCGTAGTAAAATGCTGCTGTTAGTCCTTCGCTAAATGTCGCCTGTGATTACGACATTTCTGCTCTTTCCACCATGCGAGAAGAACTAAATGGCTGTAATTTCAGACAACTAAGTGTTTGTGTTTGTGTGTGTGTGCGTGCGTGCGTGCGTGAGAGAGTGAGAGTGAGAGTGAGAGAGAGAGAGAGAGAGAGAGAGAGAGAGACTGGGGCGTTAGCTTCAAGCATAACAGGGCTCAGTGTGTAGTGCCGGTAGCCAAGCAACGCATTCAGAACCCCTGTGTGAGTGTGTGTGTGTGTGTCTACAGGAGGCAGGACAGTCTGTTCCACTGCACAGCACCATACTATGTACAGCAGGTCTCCCTCCATAGATGAGCGTCCCAGTCAGAGCAGGTAGTATGTGGGCTGACCAGGGCTGCGACCGCTGTCCGGATGAGACGCTACGAGGACAACGGTGGCACACGCACACGTGCGCACCGTAGCCTGTTTTATTCTCTCCCCTGTTGCGTCAATTTGGAAACAAATGTCGAATTCTTAATACACCGTTCCGTTAGATGCCGATCTGTGTGTGTAGCGTGTGCGTGCGTCTGTGTGTCTGTTGCGTGTGTGACTGTGCAAGGTATCTCGCTGAAGGGAGCTGCATTAACTTCAAGTGCATCAGTGGGATTTCGCACGGCAAGGGAAGGCATCGCAGAAATTGCTTGCCATTTGTCGTTTTTTATTTTATTTGCTAAGTCAGTAGTCCGTGAGTGGGTGCCCCATGTTGCTCTGACACAACTCACACACACACACTCACACACAAACAGACTCCCCATGCAGCTGCTCAGCAAAGCACCAGAGCCAGGTGGGGTTGATGGCAGTGGATTTTCTCAAATGTACACCCACCCGCCCGCACGCCCCCACTCACCCATCCGCATCCACGCGCTTGTAGCACGGATCATAGTGACGGCTGTTTCCACGGTGTCGAGTCACGCGCAGCACGGCCTGGCCTTGTCTGACATTGCCGGTCTCCCACGACATGACGGAGAGCGCTACACACACCAACACACACACACACGCTCAGGCTGCTGCATACCAGAAAGCCATGGGGTGCCCGGGTTGTGTGCACACACTCACACACACCTGTCTTGTCCATGCGTGTACACGTGTACGCACGTGGGATGTCATGTTTGTATTTGTTTTACGGTCAGCAGACCCCTAGATTTGAAACGTACATCCCCTGTTTGCTCCCATGGTAGACTTCCCCTTGCACAGGACATTCATCAACGTTTAATCTTCACTGAGAAAATTGCCTGATACTTGTGACTGAGTTTGAATATAAACCTTCCCAATAATAATAGTGATTGTTTAACATTATTAATGCATTTGATTTACGTGTAAAGGCCTTGCTATTTGTTTATCTAAATTTGGCTGGAAATAATAGGATATGTAATGTATATGTAGGGTTAGGGTTAGGGTCGCTGTAGGCCGTGGGTGTTTGAATCTGGTTTCTGAGGGTCTTGTTGACGGGTCCGGTCTAGAATTATGTCCGACCCAGTTATGAAGCTGAAGCTACCGCTGTCCTTTTAAATGTACATATTTGTTGATTTTTCCACGTGATTTATACGTGATTGTGTTTTCCACTGATTCAAAGTCTTGTTTAGTAATGAATCAGGTAGATCTAGGTTATCTGTCTGTTTTGGTGTCACTGTTGGCCAAATCTCGGTTCAACTGGACTTTGCCGAGAAACTGAGAGAGAGAATTCTAAAGAGGATGGAATCCTCTCCTTCCTCAGGCCCCTGTGTCCCCATCAGTCCTGGGCCCCGGTCCATCATTCGCCTGCAAACACTTTGCTAAATAGCAATCCTCCAATGAGCAGCCGGCACCACATGGCAGCCTGCGATTGGCTGGAGGGCACGGATGATGCGTTTGGGGGGAACCAATGAGTTGCGATTGCGAGGACCTGAGTCACCTCATCAGTCTGTGTGCTCTGTCACTCTCCTGTCATCTCACACACACACACACTCACACACACACACTGACACACACACACTCACACACACACACACCTTTCTGAGATTTAACCCTGCCCTGTCTGAATGTGTGGCAGAGTGACAAACACAAAAACCCACAGTTCTCAGCTCTGACAGAACAGGAGCAGGTGGCAGAGGAGGGGAAGGGCCATGCTGTTGTTGTCGTTCCCCTTCAGGCACACACACCCCCCTCAGAAAGGGGGCTGAGACTCCTCTTTAAGGTGTTTAGCCAACATGGCGGCCCTAAGGGAATCTGCACGCTAGAGCCCTCCACTCTCGCTTAACTTAAACACACACACACACATGCCAGCTTGTCCGGAGCCTGCAGACAAAACAGTACCTGAATGCCAACCCTCACACCTTTGAAAAGAACTCGAACGGTTGCGTTCCGCGCGACACAATCTGAGAATATTTCTGCGTCGCCGTAGTCTGGATGTTACCCCCCCCCAAAAAAAAAACAGCCCTCGCTAGATTTTGCTCATTCGTTTAATTTCGTAGGACAGAATTTCCCCGATTTCATTAAGACTCGTGTCCAAATGGTGAACACCAGCGTCCTCCTCCAGAGTTTCATGGAGGTTAGCTGGGGTGGGGGAGGGGGGGGGGACGTACAGAGGGAGTGGCTTCTGTGTCGGCGCTGCCCGCTCCGCTACACCTCCAGGGGTTTATCGCCAGAGACGAAAGCTAATCCCTGAGGTGACGACATCAGACGGCCGCCACCGGGGTCGGCATTCTCAGCAGCTTTGCGTTTTTCCCAAACCTTCAACTTCTTCGCCGCAAATCGGATCCCTTGCCAACGTACGCGGCCGGCGGCAGCGCGACCCCAGTGTCCCTTGGAGGAGCGAGGGGTCTCTGTGTTTACACGGCTCCAGGTTTGGGATGAAGCACTAGGTCTGGGATAAGGGGGACACATGTGGTTGGAGTGGACATTTTTATTATTTATTATTTATGCTTCGTCGTTTAGAGTTTGAGTGTGTTAATGTTTCATTGTGTTTGTGTGAAAGCATGTGTGTGTGTGAGTGTAAGGGTCTTGTTCCAAGTGGTGTGTGTGCGTGTGCGCGCGCGCGTGTGTGTGTGTGTGTGTGCGTGCGTGCGTGTGCGCGCGTGTGTGTGTCAGATTGAAGTGCAACTAAGCATGTCGCTGGTTCCAGGGCTTTAGCACAGCTTCTAAAGGACCCAGCACTGGGTCACATGACATGTCCCATGATGCATTGCATCCTGCAACCCTGCCTGTAGCACAAGACCTTCCCCGTCGCCCTCCCAGTCGATGCCAACAAACACACACGCATAAACTGATCCGAGATCTCCAAGAAGAAACCTCCATCAAAACAAATAAACCCTGTAATGATCTAAACACTACAAACATTGTTTACCTGTAAAATATTGTGAAATGGCCCGATGAAATGGAAATAAAATATTGACATCTTGATAATTTGTGTTAAATGTTTTGGCCTAAGTATGACAGATTGGCTGATTGTCGCTGCATAATCTTTCCACAATTACCATCTGCCTCTCTGCTGCACACTTACATGTTATTAAGTAGCAAGTGTGTGTGCCTGTGCTGATGTGTGCGTGTTTTGCACAAGCGTGCGTCTCTGTGTGCCAATACATCTTGAAAAAAGAACTATGAAGGAAACTGTTTTATTTCATTGATTCTTTTTTGTTTTGTTCGTGAAAAGACCAGGACCAACAAAGAAAAATGTATTGTACTCTGCGTGTGTGTGTGTGTGTGTGTGTGTGCACATCTGTGGACACGTGTGTGTGTGTGTGTGTGACTACATCTCCCCTGGCGTTTGCAGGGAAGCAGGTGATTCACCCAGGCCAGGTGGGGGTAGTCCAGGAAGAGTTCTCCCCCAGTGAGGAGAGGGTGCAGTGGGCCTCAGAGCTCATCGCTGCCTTCCAGGAGCACCAGCAGCAGGGCAAGGTATCCTCGTTCCTCTCACAACCACACACACACACACACACACGCATAAAATTAAATCATTGTGCGTAATCCCTCTTAATGAAATGTGTAATGAGTTCAAATTCCAAATGAATTCCGACGCCTAAAAGTTTTTTGGGTTTTTTTGCAACTTTCGGCACAATATTTGAAATTCAGAGAGCATTTATGTTGAACAGTTTTATTCGCGACGGCATGTTGTCTGCAAGCATAAGTCCATCTCCCTTGCAGTTGTAGGGTATCTGCCTCCTCGCCATTACCATTAACACACACACACACACACACTGTGTGTCTGTCAGTCTGCTCAGGAGCTGGGGGGTTGGGGGTGTGGAGGGGTTGGGGCCAATTAAGTACAGAATCTCCTAGTTGGTAATTTAGTGCATGGCTGGGTTCTCTCTGTGTGTGTGAGTGCGTGTGTGTGTGTGTGCGTGTGTGTGTGTGCATGTGTGGTATGCCAAGGAGGCTCTGTAGCACTGATGCACAGTCTGCCCACACCCTTGCTCTCCGTGCCAACCCCAAACTCACCAGCACAAAAGCATCGCTCTGGGAACACCTCCCCACCCTGCGGATAACCTGAATGTTAACGTGCGTGCGTCTGTTCGGCACGCCACACTGTAACGCCGCCATGCGTGTTGATGTTTCATTACTTGGAGGATGTTGCAGGACTTGTCCCTTCATCTCCCAGCACAGCGATCGTTTCTTTTGAGGGAATTCCCACCTTGGGTTACTGTTTGCCGTCCGTCCTCCTGGATCTTAACCTGTCACACTTCCTGACGACACATCGTCTCCTAGCGCTATCTGGGGGTGTAGCTGGGGCTGTCCTAGGGTGTAGGGGAAGCTGAACCTCGTGAATATCAACGTTAACGAGAGCACCTGTCCCACCCTAGCAACTACTCGACAGTTTCCCCACCGACAGTAAAACCATTTGACGCCAGCCAAAATTCGAAATGCGCATCAAACGATGAAACTATCCGCCGCAGGGAGAGAGCGTTTATTGATTTGCGTTTTTCTGTGTAACAAGTTATTTTCTCCAACTAATTTGATCATTTTGGAGTTGCTCTTCCCCTCGCTCGGGGATTGTGAGGTTAGCAACGTTATATGGATGAGGCCTTTTTAGTGTCCTTCTTGCCCACTGCTACCAGAACGTTCCTTAGTAAGGTGGTTGATGTTCTGTAATGTGTTTATTTCTCCTCTCCCTCCTTCTCTCCTCCCTTCCCTCCTTCGCCCTCTTCTTTCCTCTCCCCTCCTCTCCTCTCCCCTTCCCTCCCGTCTTGTTTTTTATTTGCCAGGGGGCGTTCACCTTCCGAGGCAGTATGATAGACATGCCATCACTGAAGCAGGCGCAGAACATTGTCACTTTGGCGCACGCTTTCCCCGCCAAGTAACGACCACGGGGCGAAAGCGGTTGACGGGAGGAGAAGAGGAGGGCGAGGAAGAGGAAAGAGAAGCGAGAGACGAGACTCAGCAATCAGACCCCCAGCATTCTCCCACCGTCTGAAAGACGTTACGCACTACCAGATCCCTGCAGATGATTGAACTATACCCACAATACCCATCAGACGCAAGGGTTTGATCAGGGTTAATTTCTTTTGTTGATTAAATGTTGATGGAATTTATTAGAATACTGTTACATGTGCACAAATAAAGCTGGTGATGTTTGACAGTCGTTTTATAAATCCATGACATGTTGCTTTGTAATATGGATGCCGTAACAACAGTTTGAGATTGTTACTGTGCTGGTGCATACATACTACGGGACAAGGGAAGTTGGCTGTGTGTATGTGTGCGTGTGTGTTTGTTTGTTTGCTTCCACCCCCTCCCCCCTGCATCTCCAGGGTTCAGGCAGTTGGGTGAAAGGGTAAACAAGGACAACAAGCCACCGTTGTTCTTGCATTCAGGCGTGGCACGGCAGGCCCACGGCCCCCGCTCTGGGCCAGGGCCCCCGCTCTGGGCCCCCACATCCCACCTCCAACCCCACAGAATCAGGGGCCCGGGCCTTGCAACATCAAAGTCTTGTTGTCTGAGGAGCCTCAATGAGTTTACTTAAACCAACAATTCAAGTGTTTTTTTGTTGTGTCTGTGCCATGTGACACATGGGTCTTTGTGAGTTGGCCTGGGACTGTGCCATCAGCGAGGCCCTCCATTGGACAGCAGGCACACGCGCGCGCACACACACACACACACACACACACGTGTATATATGGCTATGATTTTCTTTTACTTGAAAACTTGTGCAGCAAAGACCGATTACACATTCAACATAAACATTTGAACAAATATAGGTGCTGGGCATACTCTTCTGCTGTCAAATGCACAGACTGACCAATCCATCGTAGACAAAAGTAAAGACATAAAACATGAAGCATGGCAAATAAACATGACATATAAAATGTGCACATGTTTTTTGATTCCTTGTTACTTGGTGGTAAAACGTAACGGAACTTTACCATGTTTACCGTGATTGTGTAAGTCTGTCTTGCAGACAAATGATGGCCTGGGTTTTGTCTGAGTGGGTATCAAATGCCAAAGAGTGCTGTTGGTGACCATGGTAATGAAAGGGGTGTGTGTGATACTCCACTACAGTATGATCTATTGTGTCTGGAGCACGTTGGTGCCAGGCCAAGCCCAGACAGAGCGAAGGACTCCACCCCTGTGGCCGGGCGAGGCTCCCAAAAGGGCACTCTCTCCTTGGCGTTCGGCCCAAATCCGCCTCACGCCTCGCTCGGGCCTGTTCTTGCCTCAGCTCTGCTCCAGCGGGTCGTTCATGTGAAGTTCTCCTGCTTTTTCCAGCTCAACCTGGTGTTGAGTGTCGTGGCGGACCATCTGGGGTCGGGCGGTGTTGAGCGCTCAGAGCCTTCTCTTTAACTGCATCAGGAAGGCCATTAAGTGTGGCCCGTGGATGGTTGTGTATCGTTTCCGGTCAGAAGAGCTTGGTGTTAATAGTCACTTCATGGGTACTCATTTGATCCAACACGTTGGGAAAGTTACAACTTTAGACATAGCATAGTTCATTTGTCATATTGTCACAGAGGAGATCAAATAATTGAGTAGCAGATCTTCTTTTTTTGAAAACTTGCAACACGGAATGCATCAATTCTTAATGAATAAACCTTCGGAAGACAAGACTGTAATGATGTGAGCCAGACAAAGATCGTGAACTAGAACTAGGCTTGCTACTACCCTGTCGACTGCCTAAGAAATGTCCCCGTTTAAAGGGGCATCCCTTTCACTCTGCCCCCCCTGGTCCTGGAGGTAACAACAACAGGTGTCTAGATGGGGGGGGCAATGCCAGACCAAAAGCAAGGTATTCAACCATGACACGATTCCGTTTTATGTTTTATTGCACACCTTAAACTACCTGCTGGTCTAGGAGGTTTCTTGAACTTAATATGAATTTTGTTTTTTTTACGTTGATTGATTGATTTCGTGTTTATGATTAAGTTGAGAGATTCCAGTTCTACGCGTTGAATAAATATGACTTGTTATTCCGACTTGGGTTTTACTTACGAGATAGCAAACGGAAAATTAGGTAGTCTGTTATGTTGCGATAATATTTTATTTGCTCGCCTTTTTCAGTTTCGTTTTTTGATGGGTGAAATATGTGTCAGTTCCACCTTTGCTGTGTAATTCCACATGACATTTATATCATGTGTGGAACTGACATAATCTTCTCAGCTTGTTCGCCAGATTTATTTAAATACATTTTGCTGGTATTCCCTTGGAGATTACATTACAATTAACACGATTATAACCTCACAAAATGGTGACGGGAATCAATTAGGCTTCGAGCACTATTTTCATAGCCCAGTTATGTGACGGCCGAAATTGCTTTCATAAATTACGAGATACAACACAGGCGGAGAAAATGCATGTATGCAAAACACTGTCAGAGGAAAATTAAAACGAAATGTTTTACATATTTTTCCATTAATCTAAATGGGACCCGGGTGGCAAAGATGGGGTTAGTCGCTTAATTTTCTCGCCCGGGGATGCCCGGATAATGACTTCATTGTTTTAATAGTGTGCTAATGACAATATATGACAAACTAATTTCAACAAAGGATTATGTCCCAGTAATAAAATAACTCGTTAAGATCTTAGGAGAAGGATTCAGGTGGAGTTAAGACGTTTGAAGAAATGTTTTTAAAGCAGCTGCTGTAGCCGTGGTGATGATTTTGAACAAAGTTTTAGTTGACTCCACCCCTCTTAATTTTAATCCTTTATTTGATGGTTTACAAAAACAAAGATTTATAATGCACTTGTTGTTTAAACATATGCCTACGTTTAACTCTAGATTAATATTATTTACTGTGGTGTAATCAAACGTTCTTAACTTGCAAAACATTGTGACTGTTGCAAGGTTTCTTGTGTTTTGTTTACACCTACCTTTCTTTTCTGCATGACATGTCCCCTACCTAACTCCCCAAAATCATATGCTTAGGTATAGTCGTACATGTATAATACAAGAGATTACCTTTCTGTCTGTGTGGCGATTAGAGGGTGAAAAAACTAGGCAACTGAATCCAGAGGCTTTTTGACGTGTGGGCGCGCATAAGCACTCGTGAAAATTATTTATGAATGAATTAACTTCTTCATGTGAGACGCCTGGTCGTTTATCAAATGTTTGACCTCTTGTAAAACGAACGTATACAATTATTAGCTGAAGTCTGTGGCAAATGAAACACAATATGTTCTTTAAGATAGATAAATAAAAAAATCGTAAATCCAAAAAAGAAAAAGGCTTTTGCTTTTGCCGTTTCTCATTGAAATGCCAATTATTGAAGATTCATGTTGAGTTTATGCTTTCGATACAAGTCGGAATGGTTTGACGGGGCCTTCATCTTTACCGACGATTGTGGTTGTAGAGGGTTTTCGTTGTGCACTATTGGTACAACCAAGATAAGGACAATGGACACTTAACATGAACATTGGTTATAGACTAGCCCGCCCGTTTGGCTACTTGTCTGTCATTCTTCAAATTTACATAATATGTAATTCGCCACAGACTTAAAAATCTATCTGCTAGACGGCTGGTTGAGTGATTTGGCACATGTGGACCATCACTAACTTCATTTGGGAGAACCTATTGTTGAAGAGAAAACGTGTCAGTCAGCGAAGACCGAGAGCGGCGGCTCAATCACCCGGAATCACTGTGGACAAAATGTTCAAAAGGGGACCTGTTTGTCTACAAACCTTTTTTTTTAAAACCAAGGCAAACATTTTAATTGAAAGCATGGTCATTAAAACTCAATAAAACAGGCCGCAAATGAAATAGGTTTGTAAGTTTTATTAAACTGACGTATTCCCATTTCGATAGTTATAGCCCAATATGCGTTTTACTATGGTCTGATCAAATTTAAGCTACAATATTTGTAATGATAGCCCACTGTGCTTTCATCCCTATTCACATGCATAATGTTTTCTTGCCATTGAAGTCTGTCTGCCGGTCTGTTATAGCCCAATTCCCAGTCGATGAAGTTCGCAGGGTCTAGAACCGTCTGCTCCCTGGCCCCCAGTGCTCTAGGCCTGACTCCCCCCGATCTCCACTTCTTAAAGGGGACAGATCAAAGACTAGCCCGGCCCCGCCGGAGCCCACTAAAACCGGCTTGCTTTGTCTACTGTTGCTAGGAGGCTAGTAAACTGAGGAAGGGTGTCGGGGTCGTGGTAATGAGAGGCGTTACAGTGTGACAGTCCCTTCGACGTTTTTATACATCCAAGTGTGGTGTTGTCGCAGTTTTTAGCACCTTAGGCTGTTGGTTGTCAAATGCTTGTATCCCTTAAAGAAAGCTCAATAACTTGGACCGGAGAGCGCGTTTCCCGCAGACCGATTTGCTGTCTTGTTAGTCTAAATCAAAACGCAGTGAAATCATGTAGCTTGTCCAACACAGGTAATTTGAAAGAACAATTAAGCCAATGGCCTTTCCACATTTGTATTAATTTAGGCCCATACGATAGCGTACTAATTTAATGATTCATGGTAGTGTTTCATGTTAATTAGCGGCCGACTGCAGACCAGATGATGAGTCATTGGATAGACTGTCATCACATGTTTCTACTTTATGAGAGACTTGATTTCAGGCAAAGTCATAACACACGCTTTTTTTTAAAGACTTTGGAACATGTTCTATCCACACGGATGTCTGTGGGGACTGGGGGATGGAGGAAGGGGCAAAGACGTAAATTCAATGTTACTGTCGCTGCTTCAAATCTTATTCAAATATGTCTTTAATGTCATTTATATATGCATCGGATCTACACACCCCAGGTTGATGGTTGGGAGACGGCGCAAGCCGAGGGGCCAACCAAATCACGCCGGTGTCCTTCACATATGCGAGGCATGTTGATTGATCATGCGCATTACATCTCTTAAAATGCAAGGTTAAAAGCCAAAGCTCGATTTGTACAAGCACTTCCTTGGGGGCGGTAACGCATCCAAATAACTTAGCCAGACAGGCCGTTTAGGGCCGCAGATTGAGTCTGTCTCTGAGTCTATCTGTCTGGGCGCACCCGGTAACCGAAAAGGTGGCATCGTAATATGATCGTAATGTCTTTTCATTCAGAAATGGAAACCTATGATCTATTTTTCAACTTTTTATTTTAATGCGTAAACAGGATACACTGAATCGCTGTTGAGCTAATTTGGGGGGAGGGAATGAGAAATACAGACGGAAATAAGAAGTTGCTTAACATATCAGGAAGGGAAATGATAGGGTAGGCTTTTGTGTTTGTTACTCCGTCTTTCATTTATGAAAACATACTGACACACACACGTCTCTGACACTAGAGTGTTCTCATCAGTGCGCCCTACGGGAGCAGGTGGAGACCGGGCACGCGGCATGGGCACCTGCACGCTCAGCTGCGCGCACCTTGTTATTGCTGCCGCCGCGTGAGCACAGACAGCGACTCTCCGCCAGAGACCACATTCCGACTCTTTCCCCGTTACTCAGTCTAGCTGTCGTGTTTGCGTTACAACTCATCTCATTTTATCGTTTGTTTGACCGGCAGACCGGGGATGTGTTTTTGAGTGTGCCCTGAGGAGTAGAGAGAATGTCAAATAATATGCGTTCTTGATCGCTGTCATCTCGATCCCCTGTGTGTTCACCATGAGTTTTGGTGCTCCGCTACAGTTTCTCAAAGCCTAGTTCAAACAGCATAGCTTTAGGGAAATGGGGGATTGTTCATAGTCCCTTACACGGAACCTCCAGTTTATAATTATATGCGCAGCAATCGTACGTGGTCGAGAGCGTCTTACATCAAGTACATTCGAAGAGAATCAACTAAATGAAAGTTTGGATATAATAGGTTTACGGGCCTATACCATGTGTGTCTCACAGGTCTCAAAAAGTATTAATTACGAAGCATTTGTGATTCTACTAGGCAAGCGTGCAGTGTCTTTTTCAAGAGACACAAAAAAAACATGTTATGGAGTCTTAAATCGTTCCTTCTTGCCACTTGGTCCAAACATGGACCGAACATCATCTTCAGTAATCCAATTAAACCTGATAACCCAGAGCTCGCGCGCAAGGCACGTATTATTTTGTCCTCTTTCTCTTTCAAGATTCTGACAAGCGTATTGGTCCCCTTGACAGGAAGAGTCAAGAGCTCTCTTTCATCCCTGAGGGCACTGAAGTTCTATAGACCCGATTGAAGACGTTGAAAGAATTCTCTTGTTGTCTGTGTCCCGAAGTTAGGACTTGTGTGACGTCTTTTGTGCGCGTTGTTTTTGTAACACAGTCGTCAAGTCCTGGCCGAAAATGCTTATTACCTCCAAAATAAACATGTTCTAAAACCGCATAATTGTTCGAAACCAAAATTAAGCAGGACACTCATGGATCAAGCAAGTAAACCATTTTTGGAAACTAAGACATCGGGTTAAATTGCCATTTTTATCATTGCGTGTTTTTTATTGAAATATTAGGATATATTGGTTATCGAACTAATTATCTTAAAATTATCATAATTTTACTGTAGACTAAAGTATATCTAAGATCATTCAGGATTTACTGTAAGATATTTTAAACAATATATTCTACAATTGTTTTACCCCAGAAATCATCTCCAACGGAATTGTTCTTCTGAACTGTTCTGCTGAATCTTCCTCTGCCTGGTTGAAGCGATTTTTGTTATTACAAAGACCATTCAAAGTGTCATATTGTTCATAGTAATGTTTGGTATTTATTGCTGTTAATTAACAATACAACACGCATCATTGGAAACGCTTTCTGTTTGTTCAATAATGTTAGGCCAAGGCTATAACATGGCCTACTATAGTATGATCATTTA
This sequence comes from Plecoglossus altivelis, assembly GCA_036571765.1. Taxonomy (NCBI): domain Eukaryota; kingdom Metazoa; phylum Chordata; class Actinopteri; order Osmeriformes; family Plecoglossidae; genus Plecoglossus; species Plecoglossus altivelis. Next base: position 15,173,988 of record BROE01000022.1, read on the forward strand.
AAACCATTCGATAGTGGACAGTTCCGGGACGGCTTGAAACTTTGGCTGTACTGACGGCAAAGCAATTAATATTATGCCATGCAACATCCATATTGTTGGCATTCAGCAATGACAGGTAATTGACATTAATCCGCTCTCTCTCAGACTCAGGGGGGAACTAAAGTAAACGGGGATACGGTTAATGAAGTACCACTTGCCCTTTGAATCTCGGTCACAGTATGTAGTGGCGAAGTTTGAACGAACTTTATCCCTTCATTTTAGTTGCACGCGTCATAAAAAAGTTGGAAGGATGTTAACCGCATGAAACGAGCATTCCCGAAATATTTACTGGACCGGTGATAAGGTTTCTTCCGAGAATTAGTTTTCCCTTTTCGACAAAGAGAAACCTTTTATTGCCTTCTTAATGACCACAAAATGTCTTGCCCTCCAATAACTTTTTATTTAAATTGCGTCTAATGGATGTAATAATTTGTTGCTCTACAAAAATATTTTAAAAACGAAACTTCCCACAGTGAATTCAAACTCGGAAATCAAAATAACATTTTAATGATCGACTTTTAATAGCACGTCGCAAAACCCGTATTTATTGGAAATATATGCTGATCGTATGCGGTGCTGCAAATTGTCAAGGTTGCATCAGGGAGTGCGAAATTTCTCTCTGGGGAGTAGCAGTAAACTTGACATTTGCCTCCCTATCTGACCATTACAGTGAGCCTCACTGTCATCGCGCACTAATAAATAAGGCATTTCCGTACACATAGAATTGTTATTATCCTTATTATCATCTCTATCATGAGATGTTCTCGCCTTGCACCGTGACAGGCCGACAGTTGCTGGGATGCAAGCAGGATTCCCCCATTCTCAGGTGAGGAGTTGCTGCCTCATCTCCGCTCTGCAGCGCGCAGCGTCCTGCTACAGGAGCCGTCGTAATGAGGGTTCCCGTGGGGGCCTCCCGGTTGGAGAGGTGTCATAACCCCGCCACGGCCATGGAGCCAGCAGCGCACGTTCACACTTCCAGTCCCGGCTCCCCCCGGGCCGCGCCTGCCGCCGCCTCTTCACTCGAAGTTCACGTTCAGCGCTCAAGTTTTGACAGCCGTAATAATGGGCATCGCAACACCAAGAAACACAAGGGAGGGGCGGGTTGTGTATTTGAATATTTCATAGGAGCGTAAGAAAATGAAGTACTTTCATAATGTGTTGAGACAGGCCATAATCTTTCCACACCAGTATCATTTGGCGTAGGTCGATCTGCCGGCACCTGAATCATATTGGGTAATCATGCCACTAAGACAAAGCCAAGGAACAATTGTGAACATTGTCTTTAGCAAGTTAGTGTCCTGTCAAACTAATTACAAGTTTTCACCTATTAGACCGCCATCCTATAGACATTTGAAATTAGGCTGGCTTCTGGCACGAAAGAGCATGTCATATGTTCTGGATGACAGTACGAGGGCAGTGATCATCATTTACAACTCACAGGTGACCTCCACACACACCTCCATGTTGTTTCAGTCATAAATATGGATCAGGCAGAAATCTCCTGAAATAGTCATTTTCAGCAAAAGAAAAAATATCTCCCTGGTAAAATGGATTATATTTTATTTCTACATATCTGCCATCATTATCCCACACATTATACCATGCATTAATATGCTGTTGTATCTGATGCAGTGTCAGTGTGATGGATCTGCCTTGCGTGTTGGTAAGATATTCTGTCATTTACCATGGCAAGTGTCAGGAAGAGAGCAAGAGGTGTAGCCCCCCAATGGGGCTGGCCTAATTATACAATTAGTCTTGTGATTAGGACAGTCCAGCGGCAGTGCCCTCTGGGACACACCCACAATGTTATGGACGCTATATATCAAGCTCCATCAAAACGGCCGGGGCTTATCCTGGGAGGTGAGCTAAGTTCAGTTTGTTCGACAGTTTTGAACTTTATACAGGAAAAAGGTAATCAACACAAGTTCGTTAAGACGATTAGCCAGGAGAGAGTGATTGGCGGTCTCTTAGCCACCAAGAAAAGGCATCAAGTGAAGGTTGACCTCAGGGTTGCTGGACAAGTTGTGTTCTGTATCCCTGGCTGAGCAAAATCACCATGAAACTTACTCCCAAACTACCACTGTTAAACCAAACAAGTACAGAAACCATCCTCCTGTTTCTCCTGGAAACCATTCACGTCTGTAGATAAACAGGTTCGGCCATTTCCAGGTTACAAGCTCCGACTGTCACAGTCATCAAACCCCATTGGATGACCTTTGAAAAGACCACCATTGGCCAAAAACTATTGAGTAACCCTACGGAATCCTCAATGCTCAACATGAATGTAAAAAAACCGCCATTATATTAATTCATCTGGGAACACCTTTAAGTGCTCCCTCAATAACCCACCTCAATCGTTCTCTGAGCCCTTCCAGAGTCAGTTAGAGGTGCATCACATATCTTAAAGCTTATCCACATACATTTTGGAGTTTATCCCTGGTCAGTTGGAAACACACAGTCCCCCATTATCTCTGGTCGCCCATTCCAAAGTCATAAAGCCCATATCTGTTGTTGCCAATCCCAGAGGTGAGTTTTATAGAGAGGTGAGAAGAGTTATGATGTCTTAGATCCATCCTCCTCTTCCTCTATATGGAACCAGAGGGAGGTCTTCCTTCTGCATGGCTGGTGACGCATTGAGGCCCTCTCCTTGGACTCCTCAGCGCTAGTTTACGGGATTATCGCCCAGGATTAGAACTCCATTGAAGAGAAGGGAGTTATAGGGGACTTAGGTTATTCAGACACCACACTTTGAGAACTTGCCTACAATAGGCTACAGAGGGACTTCACAATGTGGAGTTAGTCAGACCCCCTACTGCGTTTGTATGCAGGCAAAGCTTGCGACTGACTTAGTGACTGGCCAGATTTGGCTCTGCTGTTTATTTGATAAGATTTGTATCTGGTTTGTTATCTCATTGTCTGTATTATTTTGTTTGTGCCTCCTTACCGGTTGGTACATCAACAGACCATCACCCCTCACCTTGCTGTTTTTCTCATACTCTCTTCTCATTCTTTTTCTCTCTCTTGCTCTCTCTCTCTCTCTCTCTCTCTCTCTCTCTCTCTCTCTCTCTCTCTCTCTCTCTCTCTCTCTCGCTTTCGCTCTTTCTCTCTCTGATTCCCAATATCTCTAACCTCTAGTCCTTCTTCTTGCTGTTTCTATTTTTGCTCGGCTTGTCTTCCCTTCTGTAGAGGATGGTCCTGCACACCTCACCTCTCCAGCTGTGAGAGAATGATTTCCTCCTCTCCGAACGCTGACCTTTTCTACAACGATGGGTAGGCATTCAGGGATAGTTCTCTGATGTTGCAGGCTTGATAGTTCCACAAAATCTGGGGGAGATACCAATCACTGCCCACATTGGAAGGGGTGATGGTGAAAAAAGAGGGATGGAGAATGGGGGTAGATAGATATGGTTCATCGGAAAAGGTGTTTGTTCAAATGTTATGACCCATCCTGAGGCGTGTCATTAAGATACAGCTTTGGGTATGAAAGGAAACTATGCAGACTTTAAATTGGGCTACAGGGGTTGGTGATGGCAAATGCGATCACTTGAAAGGTTAAGAAATCAATTTGGGTTTCTGTTTTGTCTTCCTGTTAGGACATTGTTGTTGATGGAGATAAATTCTGCAGCAGCATCTTTTCACCATTTTTAAAGCATTTCTCTCAAACCAATTGCTTTTGAAGAAAGAGGGCATTCGGTACTATAAAACTGGTTTGTATTTCATTTAAAGTTACAAAGCTATGGTCACTTTGTATTTGTCAGACCTTATTTATCGTGAGCATTGACTGAGAAGATGCTGTCTGTCTTACCAATGACCTCAGATAGCTTTCGAAGTAACGACATGCATTAAATTCAAGACAACAATGCAAAACTAAGTGTGATCACCAAGGCAGACAAAGGGTCCAACCATTGGCGGTGCCAAGTCCCATCTTCCTTTTGGATCAAAGGATATCTTTGTAGTCCAGTGTTGACACTCCAAAGACTAAATCTCAGACAGGGCCATCCAATCACATGGCTTGAACCACACTACATCTGTTACACTATCAGTTGTGATTATGGTCAACTCTCCAATCTACTTTAACGGTTTCTAAGGTTTTAGGGTCCCAATGACCAAGCAGGTGTTGACTGCCAAGGCTTGCATGATAACCTGAGATAGCTACCTTTCGACCACAACAAAATATTTCTACGTCTGCATGACCAAAACATCACGTGACCAAGCCACCTCTACAACCACACAGCCAGCTGGCTAATACACCATCACAACACACTGAACCAAACATCCTACATTTACAAGCATCTAGCAATCCCCTGTAACACAGGAGGAAAGAGCTTTTAGCCAATGTCCGTACTGCATAAGCCCGCTGATCGTCCCCTCCTTGTCTACCTTCTGTCCAGCGGGCTGAAGCGGGGCCAGGTATCAGGCCCTGGCTTGGACACTCGTCCGTGGACGACCTTGCTCTCTTCACCTGCTGCCTTGGAGGGGCTCCCAGACCCGACCATGGGGCTTTGGACCGGCACCAAGTCTCTACCCCCACAGATGTTACTGAGCGCCTGATATTATGTCAGCTTCTCTGGGATGGAGACAGGCAAGAATAGGGTGATGCATCTGCTCTGTTGTGGAGGGGTGGATGAATGAAAAGAAGCCAAAGGCGTGATGATAACATGATGACAGGAGAGAGAGGGAGGGAGACAACGAAATATGTATAGCGAGAATTGGAGTTATCCTATAGCTGTAACGTAGGCAGTTATATAAAAATATGGTAAGTTACATGGTTCATAAGAGTTATTTGTGGACAGCCTTTACACAACGATGATCAATCTTTTGTTGCTCTGAAATTGTTTTTTTTATCTTTTTAGATTTTGCAGATAGATCTACACTTTCCTTTGAATATTCTAGAATACTCACTTTAAAACAGTAATTCATAAAAAAATATGTTGTGTTTTGCAGGCTGTTGGTCTGTCTAATTCTGTGGGCCAAATATTTATTTGGGAAGTTTGGTGTCAGTTTCAGATCATATTGTACAGGCCCTACATTTACAAATTGTTTACATTTTTCATTCACATTGTAGACTTGAAAAATTGTCAATGTAAATATAGACTAATTAAATTACCCCTTGATCAAATGAATGTTATGATTGCAGTAGCCTGACTTCATGTTTCAGGCCATCTGAAAGAGCATTTACATATCAGGCTTAATCATTTTTTTGTCAGTTTTATGCTAACTTCAAAACCGGCAGGCTTTCAGTTTCATATAACCAAGGGTGTTCTGACTTTACAGTTGCTGTTAAGTCCCTGTATCTTTGTCTGAGTCCAATGCCTTAATCTCATTGAGAGTTTCTGGTGAGTGATTATCTTACTTCTAGAACTGAAAACGGAAATTAAAGGCTACTTGACACATGGTACCACACCTTAAATGTTCTTCCCTAAATATACAGGGCGGAAACAAACGTTACTATACACACAATCTCAACAGTGTAGCTAAATATATTGACATGCAAACGGAAATCAACCAAAGACATACAAAGTCCGTTCAGCGCATGTCACAATTCCCGTCGGCTTTTCCTCTCTAACTTGTAACAAAAATCCAGCTTTTCACAGTTAATTACAAGTACATTATGATGTGCTCACGAGGTAATTGATTTAATGAAGTTCCCATAAAACTATTAAGACTCGGTATAGGTCAGGCGAGTGCCCCCCCCCGGCGAGCCCATTGTAGGATGTTTAACTCTAGCACTCCTTTCGGAAAGACATAGGGGCTAATAGGTGAAACCACAGCTGCTCGAATAAGGGTCGAGCGAGCAGACAGTTCAGATTCTAGTCACCCAGACCACGAACACCCAGTCACCCTGCCTCTAATCCGAAGGGACAACACATTTCCTCAACTTTCACAACTACCCAACTTCCCTGTAGTTACAGCACATAGAGCTTCGTTTCTCGGTTGGGCTAATCCTTCGGAGACTAAAAGTTTTCAGTCGCTCGGTCTATCTCACTTATCGGTCTCACTCGTTCTTTATAGGCAACTTCGCATATACTCACTGCGCGAGAGACAACGTGCCCTTTTCCGCTGTCTTGATAAATGTTGTTCCGTGTATTATCTTGGGTTTTAGAGATTAGGAGTTGACCGGGTGAAGTAGCATGTGCAACTGCAACTGGATTCGACTGTTTCTCACTTATTCATGAAACTTAAGCAAGTAGCCAGGTAGGGTGCATGGGAAATGTTGGCAAAATGCCTAGAGAATGAATATGTGCCCAGTTTTCTCACTCTAGCATAGCATGCTGATGAAGGGGAGACGGGGTCAGATGTTACAAAGTAAGAAACTGTCTGGTTGACAAGGAAGAGACAACACGGCTGTTTTAATCGTGTACATATTTTCCGTCATGGGACATGTTGCTTTAAAGGGTATAAAGAGTGCCAAAACAGGTGGAAAGTGACTAAATGGTAACCCCAGTCTCAGACATTTTACATATGCTGGATTGGGAGTTTGAAGGAAACGTTTCCCTACTATGTTTATGTCCGGCTGTAATAACCGTCATAAAAGACAAAAGAGCATTTCGCGCAACACTAAAAGCAACAACAAGTGTTAGGCTACGAGCATGCTAAGATCCGTGTCACAATACTGTAAAATAAAAGTAATATGGAATATCCTTTTTCTGCATACAGTCTTTTTAAGAGCATTGCTGTAGGTGCCCAATGTATTAGCACAAGAAACTGCCTAGTTAATTTAAATTTCCATATTTAAAAAAAGGATAAACTGAAATAATGTTTAAAGACATATTGTTTCATGTCTATAAAAGCTTCCTATTTTACTGAAGTGTGTTAAGTTCAACAGAAGATGGAATGATAGCTCTGTTCAAGGAATTCAATTGGGTGATCTCAGACTTATATTTTGGGGTATTTTATTTCAAAATGTGGCGTCGTCATCCAAAATAGTTTAATCTCTCTCATGGCTCTTTCATCAAATTAGAAAACGATTTTCTGCTTCAAGGGGACGTTTTTTTGTCTCAATGTGCTGCTGTTCTGCTGTGTTCAGGCACTGTGCGTGGTCTTCTTATGTGGATCCACCACTTGTCCCTGTTGCTGTCCAAAATCTGGTATGAACAGACTTGACTATGACGATTTTTAATTTAGAGTAAGAACCATTGCCGTTGTCTTGAGTTTGTAGGTTAATGGTGGCCTACAATCAGCACATGCTACATCCAACAACAGACATTTTGACTTTGTTCAGGCAAAGGATCCCCTCAAAAACATTTTAATGTAGGCTTTGTGTTGATGCTCAGAGAAATGACTAGCTAATGCTTGTAAACTCTGACAAGACAGCATTTGTTTTGGTTCTACGGTCGTCTGAGAAATTATCATTCAGCCCTTATAAAGGACGAAATGAGAGAGAACGAGCCCCGGTTTCACCGCCACTTTGGCTTTGTCCTCTCCCCAGTGGCGTCTGCATGTCTGACTCTGCCTGTTACTGATTTGCAGGCAGCATGTTAAGGTGGCCCGTGTAAGTGATTTCCACGGGCATCCCACTAAAGGAGAACAAATCGCTGACAAAGGAGTCCCTTTCCTATTCAGCAGCGTCGTTAGGACAACCAAAAAGTATTCCTCAGATAATAAGTTCTACTTCAAAGAGCTTCTCATTGAACGGTGACTGCTTCACTCCTTTTATGAAGTCTCTCCTTTTCAAGCCGAGGGAACCGTCTATTTGGTTATTTTTCATCGTGTTTATTTTGCAACATTCAAGAGCACTTGTTTTAGATAAATGCATGAATACTCTACCCATGTCCAAATAAATGTTTGCGGACAAAAGCGAAATGCAAAGCAAGAGTGCTTCCCATAAACAAACCTAATTAGAATCCACAACATTTCTAGGACCTACGGGAAGCTCTTTAGACCCTCAAAAAAGCTCCAAAGCCCACTACTGCTGCTTGATTCTACAAATGAAGATGCACGTATAGGTTACCTTGTTTGCTTTTTGCCATGGTATAGTTTCTAGTGTTGTCGTTGCACCTGCCAGGGTGGGAGCTAGGAAATAAGTTGAGAATGCTGCCTTTTGATTTTCATTCAGCTTTGTCCAACCGAAACTCAACGGGGCCCAACAATATGAATGTGGACTGCCTCTTGAATTCGAAACGCACTTGACTTGTTATTGGGTATATTTTGAAATAAATATTTTCTGTTATCTCCTGACCATACCACTCCTGAAATTGTTATACCAAATGACCTGTTCATGCGGCGAAACCTGTATCCGTAGCGGTGGCAAACATGCACTTGAACATTGGGCTGTTTCTCAGTCAACAATGTATTTGCGGTAATACATGAGGCATTTCTGGAGTAGGTGCTCAGAGTGCTTTGATGATAGTTCATTTAGTGGCAGTTAGTGTTGTGGACCAGACACATTCAAATGTGAGCGTCTCGCTCCCCAATTGCCATAGAAATCCTAACGCACCATGAAGACTGGCAAAGCGTCCAGCCTTCCGCTCAGAAGCAGCGGCCTTTGAAGTGGTGCACGACTCGCGTTGGTCAATTTTAATTCTATAGACGGGACAGGGGACACTTTGAAAGTGAGATTGTGCGTTTTAATGGTGAAAATAAGAGGGGGACTTGTTTCATATACTCTATACAAGGTCCTGCTTATTGTCAGATATCTTTTTATCTTTTATTTTTCCCATGAATGATTCATGCTCGCTCTGCTTTGTGCTGTACCGCCTTTCAGTAAGAACGCCATTAGGGGTCTGTAAATTCCGCCATTAGTCTGGTGATTAGACCAGCCTCGGAGTTAGTGGTTATTCCGGAGATATCCGAGTACTGGACTGTAAGACAACTCAAATATACATATTTCATCTAGATGTCTAGATGTTCAGCCACCGTTCAATTTTGGCAGCATGCTTGAAAACCTCGAGTTTGAGTCGTCAAACTTTGTGTCCGGTTGCTGAAATGGACTCAGAACTCCACTTTATTTTATTCTCTTTATAGACGCCTCGGTACCCAAACTGCTTTATAAATGAAAGTTTTGTCTGTCCTAAGAGACACTTGTTAACTACATGCCCCGGAGTGTTTATTCAGGTTAATCATAAACTTGTGTTGTCAAATTTATCACGAACATCAAGGGTCTGCACAATCAAATCTGGTTCAACATCACGTTTTATCCATCATAACCAACAGTACCATGCGCCTCAAAGACAGATTACTACAAAGGGCATGCGAGAAAAGGGATTTTCACATTACACAGCCTATTCAAGTAAGAATAATTAGTTTTTTTTCTTTTACAGAACACAGTAAAAAGCATCAGTTAATACATTTCACCAAAATTGATATTATTATTCTTTGGTGTCTCTGTAATTCCAGCACGACATTGATACCAGCAAATAAATTACAATGTACAAAACACGAAAACTACATTAACATTCACGAGCATCAATACAGTTTATATACAAATGCGTCAGGGACAAAGCCTATCAGCCAACATATTTCGGTTCTCAGGGGACTTATTCGTACTCTTTAACGAGCGTAACACCTGTGTATTTTTTGTTGTTGCATAAAATATAGTCTTAAATAGTTCTTAAATATTAAAAAATTTCATCCAAACATAGCTATTGTATAAATTTATTTCAAACTAATGTATGAACCCTTTAAGACACTTATGTTTATCATATATTTCCGGGTGATATATGCCGCTGTATGCTGTTGCTGATCTAGCTAATCTGTTATGTTTACATTCCTGACCTTATCTCAACTGATGCATCTGGTGTGATGGGTATTTGGACGAATTAAATGAAAAATGCAGCTCCATTCATATTTGGAAGTTAGCTACTCAATATGCTGGTCAGCGACTACTGATGGCAACAGCGCTGGTTTCCTGTGGCTAATACTCTCAGGAGTTACACAATAATGGATAAGGCATGTTACCTAAAGACAAGTCGAGGGGTTGGGAATGTCGATCAGATGAATAACAATTTAGCTTTCATCCCCGTTTGAGGGGTGTATGTTTGTCTACCTATACACATTTCCTTTTGAGAAGGTTTATGCTTGTCAGAATAAAACCGTTAGGCCTATATCTAAGATATGCGACTCAAACAAATCGTTCAATGACTGAATATTCTGTAGCTTTAGCAACAACGTACAGGCCTACTGACTATTCCAATCTAAACAAAGTGTTTGTGGTTGAACAGTGTTGTAATGTCCATACATTCACTTCATTCCAGGGAAACTTAGGGCTCATATCAAAGGCATGTTTTCCCCACAGTCTGTTCTCCACCGCATTTTAGGCTACTTGATGTTTAAAATCGTTGATATGCTTATACAGTTATTAAATTCCTACGTTCAAGGGCCACACTATGTTTTACCGGTGGGAAGATGACGTGGGGAATGAAATATGTCCTGTCTGTAAACATTAGAGCATTGTTCTTGGGTCCGAATGTCTGAAAGAATCCTCATCGTCCGAATCTGATGTTGGCAGATCGCTGGAAGGGGTATGGAGGTGGTTGGGTCCCCCGCTTCCTTGGCACACGTACCACTCATTAAGGTTGGTAACCTGAGGCGAGAGGTTTGTGGACCGGTTCCTGTGCGTTTCAGAAGAGGGCGAGAGGGGGGCGCCTAGAGGGTTCGTGGATGAAAGGTAGGAAGCGTTGGCGGAGGGGGGCGGAGGGGATTTGCAGTGGACTTTCATATGCTTTCGTAGTGAGCTGGGGTGTGTGTAGGACTTGTCACAGCCGCGCACTTTACAGTAGTAAGGCTTGTCACTAGTGTGGACGTGAGAGTGCTTCTTCCGGTCGCTGCTGTTGGCGAATTTCCTGTCACATCCATCAAATTCGCACTTGAAAGGCTTCTCCCCTGAAATAAATTAATAAATACATATCATTGCTGTGGCACAGTCAAACATGATATCATCTCTGACACGATAACATCAGTTGGTTAATTCGAAGTCATTATAGTCAGAACAATAACATGAATGTTAGTACCTGTAAGATCCGTCTATTTCAATAATTAATCCTGACAATCTTGGAACATGCAATATCAATTTTGCTTGCGCTCACACAAATATTAATTAATTTCCTGCACTTTCAACAGAGCTGTTCACAGGCTAGATCAAAAGTAGGCCAACAGCCTAATTGAAACCGTCGCTTAACTGCTTGGTAACATACCACTTCCAGTGTAATTACTCCATAAACGGTCGGTGTGGCAGCCCACTCCGCCGCGAGGCCTTCCTCCCCGACATACTTTATTTATTATACATCTCCACCGCCACCACTTCACTCCCTTATATAGGAGGCATGTTAAACACGTGTAGCATGTCATACTCATGTGGCCTACTTATGCACATGGGGACATGATGTAAACCCAATGCCACAATGGACAGTTGTCAATTGAAATTAGAGGAGAAAGGTGCTGACGTTATATGGTATATTTTAGGCTAAATAAGGACAAGAAAAAATGGTGCACGTGTTGACTGATAAAATCACTTCTTGGAAAATATTTGCTAGATTCATACTGGAATTGGGGTTGAGAATAATCACATACGGAAAAATAGAGGGCATAGACCTCAAGTGTCTTCCTTTATATTCCGACCAATTTACTAAACATGGCCACATAGCAAATTGGTAAAGTGAGATTGAGAAAGCACAAATTATGTTCTTGTGGTAACCTATACATTGCGTTTTTGAATGACTGCTGAATGTGTTCTAATGGAACCGTTCTTTTGTTTAGATAAGCCTTTTAGACAAAAACGAAATAGCTTCTGTTATTGTTATACAACTAGGCTACAGATGCTCAACGAAAATAGCCTATTGCATGTTTCTTTTTAACCATGACTGCCATGTTTTGTTTTTGTCCAATGTCAAAAGACAAATGACAGCACTTGTTCAAGCCTCAACAAAATGCACTGAGTGATGCATTTAGTCGATATCTCAATGCATATCCCAGAGCTGTAAACGTCCATGCGGACTGAAAACCATTACGCGTGTTCTACAAGAAGCACTCATTTGGAAGTACGTAAGCACGTTTTACAAACCATATGCTCTAATCCTCCCACGTTTGCCCCCACGTATGTATGAGTAAAATAGTGCATGCTTCAAATACGAAATCTGTGACTTACATTACATTGTATCCTAACTTAATGATTGTCTAAAACTACTCCCGATACCTTTACGCGCGTGCACTGTCCCCGGCTGTTAGAACTGAAGCTGTTACTTGAGTATTGGACAATTCTACGCAGTTTCACTGATACAAGGAGAATGTCTCCATGAGTTGTGTTTACATACAGTTGTAGTTAGATAATCTTGATGCATTTTCGCTTACCCGTGTGTGTCCTCTTGTGAATCTTTAGATTTTCTGACCGGGCGAAGACTTTTCCACAACCTGGGAATGGGCAAGGGAACGGTTTTTCTCCCGTGTGAACACGAATGTGATTTATCAGTTTATACTTCGCTTTAAATGCTTTTCCTTCGCGTGGACATTCCTCCCAAAAGCAAACGTGGCTACTTTGCTCCGGTCCCCCAACGTGCTCCACCGTAACATGGTTCACCAGCTCGTGCATGGTGCTGTAAGTTTTGGAGCAAGGCTTCTTCGAACTTAGTTCCTGGTCGATCCATTTGCAGATTAACTCTTGCTTGATGGGTTGCCTCATGTATCTCAAGAACGCCCCCGCGGCTCCGTGAGGAGCAGACGCGATGTTCACATTGAGGTTCATGGAGTTGTAGCTATGGAGAGAAGAGGGTCCATAGTGCTCGGGCCTGTGGCCGAAGTGCTCTGGCCTTCCGTAGATGTCCCCCGGTAGACCCAGGCGCATCTGCCCGTTGAGGGCATGGTGATGATGAGCACCTGGGGACGATTGGTCGTGAAGTCCAGAGAAAAGTGGATGGGCACCACTTTCCGTGTGCCCATAAGCACCTGTTGGGGAGATGAACATGCCATGGTGATGAGGGGAGGAGGCGGAACTATGCTGGTCGCCAAGTGCATGCATAGCAGAGGCTGAGAGCTCTCTCCTGAGGATGAAGTCCCTGCTGCTTGAGTAGCCTGAGTGGGGGTGAGCCACAGGGAAACCAACTGTGGTCTGAGCAGAAGTGAAAGATGCCGCGGTCTGGGCTTCGGGATGGCTCTGAATGTGCTGAGAGGGACTAAGTTTGAGAGCATTTGTCTGTGCCATGTGCTCGGGTCCAAATGGAGTTAGTGCCACTCCAGGGTCGTTGCCCATCTCCCCAGGGTGCAGGTGGGCATGGTGGGAGAGAGGGTGATGCCCCCCCAACCCCGGGAAGCCTGTCATATTCTGATGAGGAAGGGGTTGAGTCGCTGCCAAATCCGCTAATCTTATCGCCGGATTCCTCTTGCTTAAAGGGGGCTCCATATCTAAACTATCAAGTCCATCCACACTTACCGCTATTGTTTTTTCCTCTTGCCACGTTATCTAAAACATTACAATATCTGTACATAAAGATCTATATAACTTCTTTTGTCCTGCCTCTAACTCTGCTTGCTCCTTTTTCCACTCTGTCCTCAAGCGATTGGCAGAACATACAACAGTTGGAGGACACAGTAGGGAATACAGTTTAGAAATGGCACTGCGGGTATTGGACGGATTTCGGTGACTGGCAGTTAAGAGAACGAAGCGATTGGCTGTCGTTCAGCGCAGGGGCTCAGCAGGGTTCCGCCCCCTCACTCTCTTTATCGCTGTTGACTCCAAAAAGTTGTACTCACAAAGTTACTAGCAAATCTGTTTGTGCTGCTTGCTGTTTACCGTGATCGGAGCACGTGGACAACAGACATGTAGGGCGACTATAGAAATAATAATAATAAACCCCTTTCGGTTTCTAGGCAGAAACTGTGAAAAGAGACTGTCAGTGAAATCTTTGTCAGAATAGATAGGATTAGATAAAAATTTAGTTACCGTGTTTTATTTCCACCGTCAGACAGGTATATGAATAGTCTATTTGTTATTAAACATCGAGTACAACATCTGAATAGCCAATGTAACATTAAGTGGAAGTCATGGTCTACCTTAATATGTTTAAAGGCCTAATTTCATCAAGTCTAGGGTGGAAATTGCACTAAATACAGAAAATATTATTGAAGAGTTGGACTATAAACACAGAGTTCAGAAGTGTTCTGTTTTCCAAACAAGTGCGAATATGCTTTAGTTGATATACTGCAGTGAAAACTTTAGGCTCCGTTGTTTTCATTTATTTCACGTGTTTCATATTTTACCTCAATATAATTGTATATATCTTATCTATCTTGACATATTTTGGATGTATTTTCCATTTTTAGGAGGTTAATTAATTGGTGAATGCAGTGTAGTTGGCATGAGTTTTGAAAAATAACATGTAGTCTAGGAACACGTCGTTTTTCAGTAGCCCGTGACCAATAAAAACAATACTTTAAAACGCAATGTGTGCTGTAAATATATTAAGAAGGAGCGTGTCCTGAACATATCATTGTTAACTACAACTTCTAATTAAACTGTTAACCATGAAGTGGGATTCCTTTGAAAGGCATGATGCAGTTGACGGGAATGTAGATCTCTCAAACATGCTAAAAGAATTAAATAATCCATAGCCTATTGGACGAGGAAAATTCTGATTTAAGTTATTAAATCCAATGTGACCCTCAATATTTGACAAGTTAAGGCAACCGAATTTAAATATTAATTACAAATCAGTGCATTTTTCATTTTTATGTTACCAGTCAGAAAATGGTACTTTAACTTAAAGAGTTACTGTGTCTGGAATCAGTTGAAGTGATTTATTACGTACCTTTCCCTATGAATCAATTTAAAACTGATGTGTTCACTTTTTATGAGCCAGTCGTGAGTTAAGTGTGAGGAAACTTGTAAATCTGTATGAGTACACTTTATGGCGCGAGAACACGCCTTCTTGTATGGTCTCTGTTCAACTCAGCAGGGCGTGTATCTGTCATTGATTTAATACGTCTTCATTTAAAGACACCTTAGGAATCGATTTGTAATCGTCAAGTCCAATGATCTTGATGTTACTGTTATTTAAATGTGGAGATGGGCAGAGATATTGCTCAAGATATGACTCAAATTAAATAATTTAATTTCATATTAAGTCCACAACCGTGTTTTTCTTTGGTTTAGGCAGATAGATAATATTTTGCCTCAGCAACAATTGCAATGATGCTCAAGTACTGACTGCTAATAATGGTTACGGTTTGACAGGCTACTGACACTGCAATATTATGCTTGAACTTGAATGTCAGTGTGCTGTTGTTGAAGTAAATAAGGACCTCAAACAACTATTGAAAACATTCAATAGATGCTTGGCATAATATTTGCTTCAATATTAAATTAGACTATTGCCACAATACACCTGTGGTATGAACAGAAGTGTTCGCCATGTGTTCTGTAATTTAGGTTGACCATAACTGATAACAATGCTCCCTATCAAATAGTAGACAGGAATGTCATTTTTGGATTGCCGTTATCAGTTGTGATACTTGGATTGTTTTAGGAGACGTATTGCTCGACTGACTGTGGTTACAACATGTTAACAACATGTAACATGTGCAGTTTCAGAACAGGTTCAACATATCCCAACATTCCACTTCTCATGAGAAATAGACATCAATGACCACAAATCAACTGATATTAACTAAATCAACTAACGTCATTATAGAGTCCGTAAGGGTTCACTTGTAAACAAAACAATGAAAACAAATCAAAATGAATTAAGAAATGAATCCATCAATGTGCAGTAGTGGCCTATTGGTAGCAGTTATATTTATGTACACCCAACAATATGCCTGCCACTCAATAAAAAAACTACTAAACAAAACCAAAAACGCCCTCCCCCCGCCCCCCTCATCCTGAAATAAAATGTAATAAAACAATAATCATCATTTGCAGAACTCAGATCCATTACACTGGGATCAGGATTATTACCCTTGAATCTGCCCCAACAGCATTGGTCCCTTGCCTGTGGCAATTGCAAACATGCATCTGAGGTTTGGTGTAGCCAGAGGAGAGCCCACGTTGACCCCATCTTTGAGGGTATTGTAGCAGTCGTTGGCTCCTGTCCACACCTCGCAGAGGAAGGCTTTGTCTTGTATGAGAGTGGAACAGGCCTGAGGAGAAGAGCATCTGACATCTAGAACACCAAAACTAAAAAGGTTTTAGTATCAAATGGACCCCTTCGATCAGAAATACGTGAACACTATCTAGCCTACATGTATTTTAATTTAACTTAACAACGTGGGTGTTCTCGAATCATACAATCGCAGGTGATGAAGAATGGTAAATATGTATGGAAGGAAACCTTCTGGCATTACTTTTAGTAATTAACATTTGGCTGCAGTATTGATGTCCATTAATTCATGTCCAACTTTCAACTTGAAGTTTGCCATCGCGTAGCCTGAGTGATAAATGAAAGAGGAAAATTTGAAAAGGAAAATTGCCTGGTCAATAAAATGGTTATTTTTCGAAGGGAAAGAAAAGGGCAACCTATGTGGTCTTAACAGGTCAAAGGTCAAACATCCATGAAACGCATAAGGTCATTGAAACCATACATGCAACCTAGTAAAGCGTCAAGATATTGATATTGTCAAATTAGGGGAAAAATCCTGCCTAATGTTCTGTACATTGGCTTCTAATTTGCCATTCCTGCATGAAAAGGATTTTGTTTTGTTTGATAGATACATTTGAATCGCGAAAATGGGTCCATTCATATTTTTGGAGAGATCCATTAGGACTTCAACACTAGGACAATCACGGTTCATGCCCATATACTAACATTTTAATATAGCATATATTTTCTCTTTTACACTGCGTGTCTCCTCCTATATTTCAGACCATATGTAACCTGTTGAAATACTGGTCTTTGGGGATTCTCACAAGCTTCTCGCTTCTTGAGGTGACGGGGGCAATTCGAACCCACAGGCATGTTCCTCTGGCCGATTCAGTTCTCTTTCTTTATAATTTCTTTTTCTTTTTCTCTTATCAAGTGACAGCAAAAGGTTTTTTTTTTGTGGTTTTCCCGAGAAATAAAGAACTTCTTTGAGAGGTCGGCAGACGTGACTTTGAACTTGGATCAGCTCCTTCGTTTCCTGTGGTGCGGGTTGAAATGGTCTGGGAAGAATGGTTCACAACGCCCAGGCTGCCCGGCTAGGGGCTGGGAGACAGGCGTCCCAAAGTGTTCCTACGTTCCCCTTGGCCTTACCCATTATTTATCGTTAGTGTGTTTGGGAGCAGAGAGAGAAAGACAAGGGCCAGTTTGATGTGTTGGAGCAGGATAACTTGTGGGACTTGAGTTCAATTAAAGTGTAAGTAAACTTCCTTTCACCTAACGCTAACATGGGAATCAGAGGCTGTTCATCGGCTGGCTGTAAACGTAGATACAAAAAGTGCTTTAGGCTGAAAAGATGTACCCATTGCAAAGGTTGAGAGTGTATGCGCCCAGTCATTCACTTTGACAGTGAGGCTGCTTTTTGTAATTATTCTTACCATGCATATGGACACTATAGTGGTTATGTCTCACAGCCAGTTCGATCTTTTTTGTTGGATTACTAACTGCAAATGTTTCAAATTGTATTACAACTTGTCAATAACAAGTCGTAGCCGTCCAGGCATTTTCGTCTTCTTTATTTTGGGCTAACTTAATGTAAATGTTCTTATGAATTGCTCATATTCCAACAGAGAAAATATACATATTTATTGTTGACTAACAAAAATGCAGGAAACCTGAATATGGGCCATTTACCTATGCGTGTGTGCGCGTGCGTATGTGCCCGCGTGAGTGTGTACGTGTTTGTGCGTGCAGTTGAATACGTGTTTTTGTTGGTCTGCGCTAGCGTGAATATGTGTGTGCATAATGTGTGCGCGCACACATTGCTTTCCTTCTGTCGCTCCTTCTAAAACGTAGAAATGGAACAGCGTGGCCGGGAAACTACACTGGAAGGATTTCCTCTGTAATACAAAATACTAATCCAAAAAGACAAAACTGATAATTGCCCAAAAGCACGATTCTATCCACAAGATCAGTAAAATATACACCAGGATTGATATCAGACTATGTATCTGACTGCCCATCATATGAAACAATGCCACATTTAAAATCCGGGACACTGTAGGTGTAAATCACAACTTGTTCCCTTGTAAAATTGCAAAACGTCAGCCAGATCCGTCATCGTTTTTCTGACAACGTTTAGTTAGTTCAGAATATGAATGCGTAATTCTAAACAGTTGCTAAGAGAAAGGTCTGGACAAATAAACGTTGTTACTTAAACTCCCATTCATATGTTTGCCGTTTTTTGAAGAATGGGCCAGGGTATGTACTTTTATATAGCGGGGCTTAAACTGGAATTTTGGTATGTGTTCTGCATCCATAATGTTGAACTGTACACTCAACCCTCTGCGCCACAAGCCTTTGGTGTCCTTGCTCTTCGCGAACTCTTGCCGGTGAGTTAGGCAGTACATTCACTGAAATGGAATCCTATTGTCATTCTTACATTATGCATAACGACCTTTCCAATAACGGGGTTTAGACACATTTTATACCGTTTTCTTCCCTCTCTTTCCCATTCCCTGAAAAGCCTCTCCTAAAAAGTAGGCGGTAATTATTAGTGGAAAATGGCGATCAGCTATTAGTCGCTAAATCTGTACCTGCTATTGGAGGGGCACCTGGGATTGATGATACACAGTGGCCAATGAGACTGCGTGGAATGAGTGACCAAGCTCCAGTTAAAGGGGGCGTTAGAGGAGTTAGTGTCAGTCCACGGAGAAAGAGGGACCCTCAGCGATAAACACAGGCAGGCGAGAGAAATAAACACACCAATCGGAACAACAATCCGAGATGCTGCAACAACCCGCTCTGTCACTCTGTGTTACTGCTAAGGACACCTAAGATAATTATTCATTTTTTCGAATGTGTTTAAAAGCAGCCAGTTTCTGGAGGAAAGCGCAAAGGAATCTCTTCACTTCGCTGCAAAGGGATTTTTTTAGTTACAAGTTGACTGGTGTATATAGACGTTCTCTATAAAACAAGACATTCCGTTTTTTTCTTCACTTGAGCAGATCGCCGCTTTGAACTTTGCTTGATATGGTGTTCCATTGTTTGGAAGTTGAGCCTTCCCATCTCAAGTATACAATTTGAAATAACCTTTTCATAGACTTTGTATTGCTAACATACTGATTACAACGAAATTTGCTTTTAGACATCATGTTACTGGACGCTGGCCACCAGTTCCCCGGACTGGGAGTAAGCACATTTGCAAGGCATCACTCAGCGAGCGAGATGCAGGACAGAGACTTGAGTTTAGCCCAAAATAGCTTCGTTGACTCCGCACACATGGGTGCGTTCAAACTGAACCATGATCTTTCTCCGGGACAGAGCTCTGCCTTTACCTCCCAGGCTCCAGGCTACCCCGCGGCGGCTTTAGGGGCGCATGCCGCCCATGTCACCTCGTATGCGAGCTCGCCTTTCAACTCTACCCGGGACTTTCTCTTTCGCAGCCGCGGGTTTGGAGAATCCTCCCCGGCGAGCAGCCAGCACGCTATTTTTGGCCCAACTGCGGGGTCTCTTCATCACTCCCATACAGACAGCCAGGGCCATATTCTCTTCCCGGGGATCCATGACCAGCATGGTTCCCATGGATCCCCGAACGTGTTGAACGGGCAAATGCGCCTTGGACTACCTGGGGAAGTTTTCGGGCGCTCCGAACAGTACCACCAGGTCTCCAGCCCGAGAACCGACCCCTACTCAGCCGCGCAACTGCACAACCAGTACGGCTCCATGAATATGAATATGGGGATGAACATGGCAGCTCACCACCACCACCCCGGTGCCTTCTTCCGCTACATGAGGCAACAGTGCATCAAACAGGAGCTCATCTGTAAGTGGATCGACCCGGAGCAGCTTAGCAATCCCAAGAAGAGTTGCAACAAAACTTTCAGCACCATGCACGAGTTGGTCACGCACGTCTCGGTGGAGCACGTCGGTGGACCGGAGCAAAGCAACCACGTCTGCTTCTGGGAGGAGTGCCCCCGGGAGAGCAAGCCGTTCAAGGCAAAATACAAACTAGTGAACCACATTCGGGTGCACACAGGGGAGAAACCGTTCCCCTGTCCCTTTCCGGGATGTGGCAAAGTCTTCGCCAGGTCTGAAAATCTCAAGATACACAAGAGAACCCATACAGGTAATTATAAACCTTTAACTAATCAATACGAATCGATATATCGCATATATGTGGCAGTATTTTGATTTGCAAATGTAAATCGAATGTTTAGATTTAGCATTCCAGGGTAATGCAATAACTATTCGCAGCATGGCTAAATTGTTACCGCAAACGCAAATGTAATCAGATTATCAGAGTAAGCATATTTTTAGACTGCTAAAGTAGATACTCGCACCATCAACCAGAGAAGATTTATTTATGGGTAAAGGAATTCAAATATCAGGATGAAAAATAGACGCCCAGGAGCAAGCACAAACCGGTCAAATGTTAACCGTTTCTTTAATTCAGTAAGAATGCAATAGATTTCAATAATGTGTTTTATTATGTAACAGTCTGTCGAGGGTTTGTGGTTAGCAAACTTTAAAATGGGTCAAAGGGAACATGAGGGCTCCAAGATCGAAGCGCATCGCGTGCGTGGAGTAGTAGTAAATCTCATCAACCGGTTTAATGTTTACGCGAGACTGAGCTTTCAGGCTTTGAATCCGGATGTCTCTCCTTTCTCATCACATTGATTTTAGTTTTTCAAACAGTCCATTCAGAAATATTTTGGATTTAAATATTTTAGGGTAGTCTTCTTCGAAATATACAGTGGCAATGTAACGTTTTATTTTACATTTACTCATCGGGGACACGAGTGTGTTGTTTGTGTAAAGGCCCCATTGTTTTCTCTTGCGTGCGGTTGATTCAGGTGTCAGACCAGCCATTACCAGCTTTTCACATTTGAATTATTTTCTTATGGGATCCGTGGTTGTATCGGACGCTAGTAAACTGTCTAGGTGTTAATTAGATTTTTTTACCGTTTCTCAGCAAACGGCTCGCTTTCTGCAGGCTATTGGCTACGTGCTTTTCATGTTTGTGTCAGTCATTTATAATTTGAAATAATTAAATTAATCTACATGTGTTGGTATAGCAACTTAATCAACACGGAGTCTGAAAAACAAACACGGGATTGATTCATTGATTTAGCCATGACAAATGTTTGACGGGGTGCATTTGTTTAAAAAGGCTAGCAGTAGGCACTCTTTAAACCACAATCAGCTGTCCATAAATCAAAACTATAAACACTCGTGAATTAATAACATTTATGTACAACATACAGGAGTTTTTTAACTGGGAAATTAACAAGTGTGGTTTTCTATGACATTCACCAATCATCATTTAGAGCATGATCATTGGGCTATACTTCACGTGTTTACAATAACAAATGAAGGCAACTCTTACAAGACTCTTCCTTACTGATTAGATAATGACATTAATTAAAAAAATTCTGTCCCAAGTAACCAAATCTAACGTGTATTTCTTGATACTTTCAAATAGGAGAAAAACCGTTCCAGTGTGAGTTCGAAGGCTGCGATAGGAGATTTGCAAACAGCAGTGACCGAAAGAAGCACATGCATGTGCACACGTCAGACAAGCCCTATCTCTGCAAAATGTGCGACAAGTCGTACACTCACCCCAGCTCTCTTCGCAAACACATGAAGGTAAATACACTTTGATTAAACTGGACCGTGTGTGTGTGTGTGTGTAGGCCTGCAGTGGTATATTACTTACTCTGGAGATCATAGATTACGTATTAGGGGTCATATTTTCTCAATTCTAAGATTAAGAGAAAACATTTATTTATTTATTTGACTAAAATGGCTTCCGTTTTTTTCAGGTTCACGAGTCTACCCCTCCTGCCTCCGACTCTTCGCCAGCAGCCAGTTCTGGCTATGAGTCCTCCACGCCCCCTGGCCTCGTCTCCCCCACTACCGAGACCCAAAACAACAACAATCTATCCCCCGCATCAGCCGTCCACAACAATAACGGCCACAACAGCCTATCGTCCAATTTTAGTGAATGGTATGTCTAAGACTAAACTGAACATACGATCCATTCTCAAAATCGGACCATGGACCGCAAAGATTGGGACAAATTCGTGCGCGCACTGAGGAGGCAAAACACAAACGTTTCAAAAGCACTAAACGCTAATCGAATCCACCAAGGAACACGACAAATTAGCCAACCAACAGAGGAAAATATGTAATATATTCAAGTTGTATTCAATATTGTAAATAATTACTAAATGCCCTTTCCCATTGATTGTGATAGATTTTGTCAGTCTTTTGATGTATAGATGTTCCTTCAATGGTAGCTATTTCTCTAACTGGACTTATAGTGCACATACTACAATAAAGGTGTATTATGATGTTAAATATTGTGATCTTAAGGCAAATTGATTGTAACTATACTAAACATCTATAAACTGGAAAGAGTGCCAAAGTCAACACATAACTCAAACAGACCACAATATTTTGCTTGTGAATGTATATTTTAGTTTGCTGGGCTTAACTTGTGATGTTTTGTGCTTTGCAAGTTTGAATTGTGAAATGCTATCTGGAAGATTGTGGGGACAATAAACGTCGTGCCGTTCGATTTTCTGCAACTACGCCCGTTCTTTTGTAAATATCAACTGCCATATTTATCCATTTGTAATTAAATTATGGTATTTACTTGCTACAGATGAAACAATATTTATAAAGAATGTTTCTTTACTATAAATATGTACAATGATGAGCTAAACACGGGCAGTTGTTTTGTTAAGTGTTTAAGAGGTGTTTCCTTCATTATTGTGATAAGAATTTTACTGCATACGAATATAATAAAAGGTGTTGCAAGTGATCAAGTACCACTTTCTCGAGTTTTATTACTGTTAAAACATGGTCAAGCAGTAGGCAAGCTACGCCTCAGTTGAACAAGCGAACTCAAAACGAGATCAAAAACAGATTTTGAGTGTTTGGGATTAGTGGATCAGCCATTGGCGCAACAGTGTTGACTGGGCAGCATGGTAACATTTGTTAGTTGCAAGTAGAGTATGCACCAGACTCAGGACCGTCTATTTTACTTATCACCATTCTGTCTTGGATTTTCACTTGCCTTCTAGTCTGTCTGTGAATTAAGAGAGCATATTCAGGCTGGTCTTAGGTTGGGCATGCTTGCGTTTGGTTGAAATAATCTTACGGCATTTTTCTCCAATCTGCTCGGAGATCCCCTCCGCTGGTCGATCACTTCAGGGACCGAAGTGCATGGTTACAACGGCAACGAACTTGAACTTGATTCAACTCTGTTCAAAGCTTGTCTGACTCGAGGATTTAGTGTCAAATAGGCTACCCATGCAGGCACATTTTCTTTTTCAAGCCAACAACTCAACACGTTCGCGTTCGCATCGAGTAAAAAAACTGCCAGCATTCTTTTTTCTAGAGGGAAGAGGGTAATACAGATGAAATATGATGCTGATACAATGGTGGGACATTACAGTTTGACGGATCCACCGCGCCCCCCCCCCCCCCGAGAAAAAAATAAACATTTGATCACCTTTCAAATGAGGCTATATGATTCAGAAATCACTGTCGGCAGAACTTTTACCGTGTACGGACGGAGATAGAAACGAGGCATCTTTAAGAGTGTATATAGACGTTCTCTATAAAACAAGACATTCCGTTTTTTTCTTCACTTGAGCAGATCGCCGCTTTGAACTTTGCTTGATATGGTGTTCCATTGTTTGGAAGTTGAGCCTTCCCATCTCAAGTATACAATTTGAAATAACCTTTTCATAGACTTTGTATTGCTAACATACTGATTACAACGAAATTTGCTTTTAGACATCATGTTACTGGACGCTGGCCACCAGTTCCCCGGACTGGGAGTAAGCACATTTGCAAGGCATCACTCAGCGAGCGAGATGCAGGACAGAGACTTGAGTTTAGCCCAAAATAGCTTCGTTGACTCCGCACACATGGGTGCGTTCAAACTGAACCATGATCTTTCTCCGGGACAGAGCTCTGCCTTTACCTCCCAGGCTCCAGGCTACCCCGCGGCGGCTTTAGGGGCGCATGCCGCCCATGTCACCTCGTATGCGAGCTCGCCTTTCAACTCTACCCGGGACTTTCTCTTTCGCAGCCGCGGGTTTGGAGAATCCTCCCCGGCGAGCAGCCAGCACGCTATTTTTGGCCCAACTGCGGGGTCTCTTCATCACTCCCATACAGACAGCCAGGGCCATATTCTCTTCCCGGGGATCCATGACCAGCATGGTTCCCATGGATCCCCGAACGTGTTGAACGGGCAAATGCGCCTTGGACTACCTGGGGAAGTTTTCGGGCGCTCCGAACAGTACCACCAGGTCTCCAGCCCGAGAACCGACCCCTACTCAGCCGCGCAACTGCACAACCAGTACGGCTCCATGAATATGAATATGGGGATGAACATGGCAGCTCACCACCACCACCCCGGTGCCTTCTTCCGCTACATGAGGCAACAGTGCATCAAACAGGAGCTCATCTGTAAGTGGATCGACCCGGAGCAGCTTAGCAATCCCAAGAAGAGTTGCAACAAAACTTTCAGCACCATGCACGAGTTGGTCACGCACGTCTCGGTGGAGCACGTCGGTGGACCGGAGCAGAGCAACCACGTCTGCTTCTGGGAGGAGTGCCCCCGGGAGAGCAAGCCGTTCAAGGCAAAATACAAACTAGTGAACCACATTCGGGTGCACACAGGGGAGAAACCGTTCCCCTGTCCCTTTCCGGGATGTGGCAAAGTCTTCGCCAGGTCTGAAAATCTCAAGATACACAAGAGAACCCATACAGGTAATTATAAACCTTTAACTAATCAATACGAATCGATATATCGCATATATGTGGCAGTATTTTGATTTGCAAATGTAAATCGAATGTTTAGATTTAGCATTCCAGGGTAATGCAATAACTATTCGCAGCATGGCTAAATTGTTACCGCAAACGCAAATGTAATCAGATTATCAGAGTAAGCATATTTTTAGACTGCTAAAGTAGATACTCGCACCATCAACCAGAGAAGATTTATTTATGGGTAAAGGAATTCAAATATCAGGATGAAAAATAGACGCCCAGGAGCAAGCACAAACCGGTCAAATGTTAACCGTTTCTTTAATTCAGTAAGAATGCAATAGATTTCAATAATGTGTTTTATTATGTAACAGTCTGTCGAGGGTTTGTGGTTAGCAAACTTTAAAATGGGTCAAAGGGAACATGAGGGCTCCAAGATCGAAGCGCATCGCGTGCGTGGAGTAGTAGTAAATCTCATCAACCGGTTTAATGTTTACGCGAGACTGAGCTTTCAGGCTTTGAATCCGGATGTCTCTCCTTTCTCATCACATTGATTTTAGTTTTTCAAACAGTCCATTCAGAAATATTTTGGATTTAAATATTTTAGGGTAGTCTTCTTCGAAATATACAGTGGCAATGTAACGTTTTATTTTACATTTACTCATCGGGGACACGAGTGTGTTGTTTGTGTAAAGGCCCCATTGTTTTCTCTTGCGTGCGGTTGATTCAGGTGTCAGACCAGCCATTACCAGCTTTTCACATTTGAATTATTTTCTTATGGGATCCGTGGTTGTATCGGACGCTAGTAAACTGTCTAGGTGTTAATTAGATTTTTTTACCGTTTCTCAGCAAACGGCTCGCTTTCTGCAGGCTATTGGCTACGTGCTTTTCATGTTTGTGTCAGTCATTTATAATTTGAAATAATTAAATTAATCTACATGTGTTGGTATAGCAACTTAATCAACACGGAGTCTGAAAAACAAACACGGGATTGATTCATTGATTTAGCCATGACAAATGTTTGACGGGGTGCATTTGTTTAAAAAGGCTAGCAGTAGGCACTCTTTAAACCACAATCAGCTGTCCATAAATCAAAACTACAAACACTCGTGAATTAATAACATTTATGTACAACATACAGGAGTTTTTTAACTGGGAAATTAACAAGTGTGGTTTTCTATGACATTCACCAATCATCATTTAGAGCATGATCATTGGGCTATACTTCACGTGTTTACAATAACAAATGAAGGCAACTCTTACAAGACTCTTCCTTACTGATTAGATAATGACATTAATTAAAAAAATTCTGTCCCAAGTAACCAAATCTAACGTGTATTTCTTGATACTTTCAAATAGGAGAAAAACCGTTCCAGTGTGAGTTCGAAGGCTGCGATAGGAGATTTGCAAACAGCAGTGACCGAAAGAAGCACATGCATGTGCACACGTCAGACAAGCCCTATCTCTGCAAAATGTGCGACAAGTCGTACACTCACCCCAGCTCTCTTCGCAAACACATGAAGGTAAATACACTTTGATTAACTGACCGTGTGTGTGTTGTGTGTGTAGCCTGCAGTGGTATATTACTTACTCTGGAGATCATAGATTACGTATTAGGGGTCATATTTTCTCAATTCTAAGATTAAGAGAAAACATTTATTTATTTATTGACTAAAATGGCTTCCGTTTTTTTCAGGTTCACGAGTCTACCCCTCCTGCCTCCGACTCTTCGCCAGCAGCCAGTTCTGGCTATGAGTCCTCCACGCCCCCTGGCCTCGTCTCCCCCACTACCGAGACCCAAAACAACAACAATCTATCCCCCGCATCAGCCGTCCACAACAATAACGGCCACAACAGCCTATCGTCCAATTTTAGTGAATGGTATGTCTAAGACTAAACTGAACATACGATCCATTCTCAAAATCGGACCATGGACCGCAAAGATTGGGACAAATTCGTGCGCGCACTGAGGAGGCAAAACACAAACGTTTCAAAAGCACTAAACGCTAATCGAATCCACCAAGGAACACGACAAATTAGCCAACCAACAGAGGAAAATATGTAATATATTCAAGTTGTATTCAATATTGTAAATAATTACTAAATGCCCTTTCCCATTGATTGTGATAGATTTTGTCAGTCTTTTGATGTATAGATGTTCCTTCAATGGTAGCTATTTCTCTAACTGGACTTATAGTGCACATACTACAATAAAGGTGTATTATGATGTTAAATATTGTGATCTTAAGGCAAATTGATTGTAACTATACTAAACATCTATAAACTGGAAAGAGTGCCAAAGTCAACACATAACTCAAACAGACCACAATATTTTGCTTGTGAATGTATATTTTAGTTTGCTGGGCTTAACTTGTGATGTTTTGTGCTTTGCAAGTTTGAATTGTGAAATGCTATCTGGAAGATTGTGGGGACAATAAACGTCGTGCCGTTCGATTTTCTGCAACTACGCCCGTTCTTTTGTAAATATCAACTGCCATATTTATCCATTTGTAATTAAATTATGGTATTTACTTGCTACAGATGAAACAATATTTATAAAGAATGTTTCTTTACTATAAATATGTACAATGATGAGCTAAACACGGGCAGTTGTTTTGTTAAGTGTTTAAGAGGTGTTTCCTTCATTATTGTGATAAGAATTTTACTGCATACGAATATAATAAAAGGTGTTGCAAGTGATCAAGTACCACTTTCTCGAGTTTTATTACTGTTAAAACATGGTCAAGCAGTAGGCAAGCTACGCCTCAGTTGAACAAGCGAACTCAAAACGAGATCAAAAACAGATTTTGAGTGTTTGGGATTAGTGGATCAGCCATTGGCGCAACAGTGTTGACTGGGCAGCATGGTAACATTTGTTAGTTGCAAGTAGAGTATGCACCAGACTCAGGACCGTCTATTTTACTTATCACCATTCTGTCTTGGATTTTCACTTGCCTTCTAGTCTGTCTGTGAATTAAGAGAGCATATTCAGGCTGGTCTTAGGTTGGGCATGCTTGCGTTTGGTTGAAATAATCTTACGGCATTTTTCTCCAATCTGCTCGGAGATCCCCTCCGCTGGTCGATCACTTCAGGGACCGAAGTGCATGGTTACAACGGCAACGAACTTGAACTTGATTCAACTCTGTTCAAAGCTTGTCTGACTCGAGGATTTAGTGTCAAATAGGCTACCCATGCAGGCACATTTTCTTTTTCAAGCCAACAACTCAACACGTTCGCGTTCGCATCGAGTAAAAAAACTGCCAGCATTCTTTTTTCTAGAGGGAAGAGGGTAATACAGATGAAATATGATGCTGATACAATGGTGGGACATTACAGTTTGACGGATCCACCGCGCCCCCCCCCCCCCCCGAGAAAAATATAAACTATTTGATCACCTTTCAAATGAGGCTATATGATTCAGAAATCACTGTCGGCAGAACTTTTACCGTGTACGGACGGAGATAGAAACGAGGCATCTTTAAGAGTACCAACCTCGGAAACATTGTTCAGTTTAGCACGTTGAGGAGAAAAATGTAGATTGATCTAAGTCTTGCTTTAAATGTTATAGACGCCAAAGGCAAGTACAGTCTCATAAAGAAGCGACATAAGTGATGCACTGACGTAAGTGGAGGGTGTATGTCCTTTCGTTTGTCCACACCGTTGGTGAAAAAAGATAGAACAACGCGAAAATTAAAAGAGGAAGACAAGGGCCATTTATACAAATCAATCGAGCGACCACGGATGTGTAATTTCATTTCATTTGTTCCCAGAACACTTCTGTCTCAGGAATGTTGGGACTGGACTTCATTCCAACTATTTGTTTACACAGACCTTTAATTAAAAAAAACCTGACAGCCTTCCCCTTCCCCCCAAAAAACATGTCCACGGCAATGTAAGCAGGTTTAACAGTTTGTAGGCCCCATGTGATTAGTCAGTATATGTGAGCATACAGCGGGTGAAATAGGTACCCAAAAGTACTATATGACCGTTTTTTATGGCAGTAGTCTACCCTACACGAAAGAGGTTGTATCTCCTAATTGCCCCTTCGTGCGTGGGGCGGAAGTGCGGAGTTTCTCATGAGCAAGCTTGGTGTGGTGACCTCTCGCGCGGAGGATGATATGACCTGTGGGGAGCAGGAAAGGTCAGCACCACGCGGCGCATCGATGCCTCTTCCTCCTCAACGCATGCTGCTCAGATATTGATCCACGAGAAGGATGAGCTTTTAGAAAATATTATTTTTCTTCGAGGAGAATCATAGTTAACCCCTGTAGTCAGAAGCTAGGGCCTGTCGATGTGACGAACCCTTTAGGTTTGGGGCTGAATGTCCTGTAAGTCCACTATGGAGTTATGATTTAAACTAAATATAAGTTAGCGTCTTCCCGTAGAGCTATGATTTAAAATAACAATTTAAATTCCTAATTTATTTTTAATAACATATCAACCCCGTTCTACTTCAGGCTACACTAAGACAGGCAACAGCTCTTTTTTTTCTTCCATGTGAGTGGATGTGTGTGTTTGCACTTTTCAAAAGGCATAGGCCTAATCATTTGATACGTACTTTTCTGTACAGGTTTATTAAGAGGTATCCGTTTTAATGCCATGTGTGACTTAGAGCAAGAGGGGCCTGGCAGGATGGCAGGAAGGGGGTGGACGAAAGGGGGCTGGCAGGGGGTCTAAGAATTGTATTCATCCTGGTTCTAGCGTCTTAGTCTTGCCTCGAAAGTAACCCAACAGGTGTTGTAGTCATGCAGTCGCTTTACTTCACCAGAGGTCTGTTATAGCATGCACCTGTGGCACATTCTCTAAACAACAGCATTGGCATTAGACACCAGCGAAAAATATAACGACACTTTATTTGTTTTTGAAACATTGTGGGTGACCTCTACTCAACCTGACTTAATTCCCAATGAATTTGACTTGTTCTCGTGTGCACTGTAACCACACCACTATGAATGGTGGCGTATTGATGAATAACCCATCCCAAATATTATTTCAGACAAAGTGGGGTTAAGGGTTGGAGTTATACTGTACAAATCTTTAGGATTTACGCTCCCAAACTAACTGAAATGATTGCTATACATAAAGACCAGGCACATTTTTATTGCGAGCTATTTCATTTTCACCTCAACCACCAAGAATATCTCGCTCTCTCTCTCACTGTCTGTCTCTCCTCACGCAAACACAAAATACACGTCTCTGCCTCAGTTTGCACCTGGCACCAATATTTTATGAGGTTATATTGTGTAAATTATACTTAACATTAACTAGCACTAATAATAAAGTTAATGAGGGTAACACTGACTGCACTGGCTTACACTTCGGCCTAGAACAAATCCTTTGCGGATCACATCCAAACATTGCCTATACTGTTGGCCTGCTGACTAATATATACAACTGCATATAACTAACACAGGCCAACTAAATAAAATCTTTACGTTAGATGAGACTTTCCTTAAAATTATATTGTTAATTCACGTGACTTAACTTTGTATAAGTAGCCGACTGTCTTTATACCTTAAAGGGAGCATGTTGCCTCGCAGTTTAAAAACAAGCAAGGCACCACCTCGAATGTATGATCAAGTACAATCACACAGACAGAAAATATGTATTTTTGAAACAAAAATACATATTTTACGCAAAGAAAGAATTAGCCTTTGGTGTCTTGTCTATGCACCTTCACAACCAAACATCTAATGTTAACAATTATGAAATAACCTCGATAGTTATGAAAATTACAGCTTAACACAATGTCACACTTTGATGACAATGAAGGGTTACTTGAACAGTTTATGCATAGTGTTCCTAACCAGTCTGGGTAATGAAAGAATATTTTTGAATCAGTATGTTTAGGTTCGGAACATTATATTGTAGTGGTCATTACCATATATCCTATTTTGTACCTTTGGGGTTCTACAATGTGCAAACTGAAGTAACATGCGCACAGCGTCCATGTATGCACAATGGCTGCCCCTTTGGACTTCTGCCCAAGATGCGGCAAAATATGACCAGGAATGAGATCAGGTTACTGTGTCATTGTTTTCGATACGCTGCTTCAGTGGAAATGTTACTAGGTCATTTTATTAAAGCCTACAAATAGCTCCGAACTAGCAGCCTATTATCATTGATTTGCAGAGTAGGCCGGTAAACGCATATATACATATTATATTATCTTGTTCCATGTATTATTTGATTCCTCATTCTTGAAGGTTGTCACATTTTCGTTTACGTATGGAGTGCTCTCTCTGTGTCGCTGTCATTTCGTCCAAAACCTCGGCCTATAGTAAGAAAAATATGAAATCACACAAAACGTCGAAACATGACATTATACGTCTTCAGAAACCCTACGTTCAGGATATTGGATTTAATTTCGTACTGTTTGATTAATATTGTGTTTTACATAGAGGCATGTGCTCTACTCTGCATATTCTCCAATTAAAGAACAGGCTTCGTTTGTTGGAGCGGAGTTTGTCCTTTAGAAGGTGTATGATCACTGATGTCCACATCACGGCCCATCATTTTACATGATAAATACATCGTATTTGAACACTTTAGGCATTTGACCGTTACCCCTTTTGAAATCCTCAAATTTCATTATTCGAAATATATATTTTCTTACGGCTATTAGATTTTTTAATTTTTTTTAACCTTCTAATGTGATTTTAGCTTGACATATACGTTAGTGATGTATTAGCCCATCTACGAAATTGACAATTCATTTTTTGTAACAAATAGGCCTATAACGAACTTTTTCGAATGAGTATTGATGGCTTTTACGTAAGCTTTGAGCAATATGTAGCTTGAAGGTCGAAATAAAAACATTTATAACGATTATATTGTGGCTCGCAAATTCAAGTAAAAATTTTACAAATGTCAATTCTGTCAGGTTATTCAGCCAAAATGACATGTTTAAAGGCCAGTTTGCATTTGTTTATTAAAAACAAAGACGTATTACTTTTTGAGACGAATGTTAGAAGCCATGTTAGAATACAGCTGACTGATGTCGATATGAAGAGCATCCCTTTTTGACAAAGACAATCTAGTTGATAGAAATACAGAACGCTTGTGTTTGGGCCCAAATGTGAAAGAGATTCGTTGAGGCCTGTTGGGTAGGGGGCAGCAGATTCTTAAAATTAATACTTTGTAACATAATCTGAATGCATACATGGATTTAAACATCTAAATGGGTAGGTTTTAAATCTAAATCAAAGCTGGGAGTGTTATGAAGTGCAATTAAGAAATAACAGAGTAAGACTTATCCAACACAGACACCTTTTCAGGTTTGTAGTAAAAAAAAAACCCTCCCTTCCACCTACTTTGCCCTCCCTCGGTCCCTCCCTCCAACTCTCTGACACGGCCAGTGTTGTGTTTGTGTGGAAGTCTATGTACAGTCTGTCTTCCTGTGTAACTCAGCCCCCACGTCCTTTCATGTGGGCGCAGCAGCCGCCTTTCTCACACAGATGAATGTGTTTCTGTGAAAGAGCCGGAATGGCTGTCACTTCTGCTGGCAAGGCGTAGAAACAAACAACCCCCCCCTCCCTACACCTCCACCCCCGTCCTCACCCACCCTCTCCGCCCTTCTCCTCCGAAGAAGCGGGTGCAGGCACCTCCCCTTTAGACACAGGCACCGGAGTCAGTAGCGCACAAAATAGCCGTCCAAAAAAGCGAAACACTTGTCCTTTCAAGTCGAAGCCTTGACGTGGCCAGTACTCTTGTAGAGGCAGAAACATTTAGATTGGGATGCGAAGAGCCCAAGTAAATGCTGCACTTGAGCAGGACCGAAGTGGGTGTTCTCCCTGTGTGTTGTCTCCTTCCTGAAAGAGAAAGAGAGAGAAAAAAACAACAAATCCTTCAAAAAACTCTGCATCTCCACACCCCAACGGATTCCTTCCCAATTCCCCCACCTCTTCGGTTCTTGCGCAGGGTGGCGGCTCGTTAAAGCCTTCTCTACCTTACCTTGCAAGGTCTGTTCTGTACCCATGCAGGACATGTGTGTGTGTGAGTGTGTGTGTGTGTGCTTAGTGTTTGTGGTCTAGCCAAGGCCCGTTAGGACCAGAGCAGGTGCTTCATCAAAGACCTAAGCTCATCTGCCTACACATCAGATTGCCCACTGAAGAGCTGCTGGTATTGCCAGGGAAACCTCTTTTGTTGTTCTGGAGGGCAGTCACAGTCTTATGTTCCATTGTTTTTCATTGTCTTTACAGCCGTTGATGATAGGATGTTACATTTGATGGGACCTAGTGCATGCTCAATCGATCGGTTGATAAATCATGCGATTGCAAATACCCACCGCACAGAATTTGAGTTTGATTTTGATGTTTAATCCAAAACTCCAAATGATGACCTTTTCGTCCATTTGTTAACAAACTCGAAACTCGAAATGAGGACTTGCAGAAAAGCACTTTTTTTTTGCAAAATAAATGAGGCGCTGTGGTGTTTGGTATCTCTTCACTTCACTAACACACCATGCAAGGGTTTCATTTCCAAACACCTCTAAAAGTGATTTTGTTACCTTAGCCTCTTTGATCTGCAAACAGGCAGATCCAGAGCCCTGGGGAACAGCATTCCGGCTAGGGCTGAGTAGGCGGTGGTCTATCCTGTGTGCAACTTACACAGCAGACCGGAAGCCATTTTCACTGTTGGAAAAAGCGAAAAAAAATAATTAAGGTAAATTCCAACTGAGCTCAAGATAGCTCTCAATAGGTCTTGCCATTTTGCATTGTGGTGGCTGTTTAATTGGTAAACATGTGATAATTCTGTTCAATAATGCTTTACTTTTAATTAGTAAGCACTTCTGGGTTATTTTGGTCTACAACAGTGAACAAGCAGCAGACTGAGGTTTGAAACCAATTAGGAATTTATGCTAATATGAGAGTCTGATATAGGCCTATCAAACCGAACGCTCAGTCATGTAGAGAAAGGAAAATGTGGCTGGTGGCAAGCCTGTATGTTGAAAAAGGAGCAGCACTAAACAAACATCTTGAAGTGCGTGCGCTCTCCCCTGGTTTTGATGGCCTCATGGGTGACAAAGTCTCCCCAGATACAACTTTGAAAGAAAGTTTTCCGGCGGCCTGTGTTCTGAAAAGCGAACGGCATCAATCAGTGACTTGTATGAGTATGGCGCTCCTGCCTCTTGCTGTCTGTCACTCTCATTTAGGGACGATCATGGAAAATAAGATGCGGTGCTCACCTTCAAACAGATTTATAGGACTTGACATGAGATTGACTGGAGATAAGCCGCCCCCCCCCCCCCCACCCGCCCCCACATGCACACACAAACCCACACCACTACCCCCCTCCCACCGGCCCACCCGCCATGAGAACTTGCTTCACAACCATCTGGCACCTGGTTATTTTTTTTCTCCAAAATCTGTTTATTGATTCGATCATATCTTTTACAGGCAACCCTTGACATCAAGCTCAAGTACAAATGGAAGACGAGCATAAATCACTCCCGACTAATAGTCTTTTTCTGCTTTGAAGAGCTAGTTAATGCAGCCGAGTGACATGAACACAACTGTCTGATGTCTTAAAGAGTTGGCAAGCATCAAACATAATAGGCTGTCAACCTTCCACAGGTACTCCAGAGCCGACACAAATGAAGGAGGATGTGGATCAAACCAGTGGCTGTCCCCATGACGCACACTCACATTCAGTAAGTCTGTCCTCTGATCTCCTTATCTTCTCCATTGTCTGGTCTTCGCCTTGGGGATGTTCACACCTGCCGAGACAGCGGAAACGCGTCAAGAGACACCTAGCCTGGTGCTATCGCTTACTAATCAGCGCTCGGGGTTGACAACGATTCTGTCGATTTTCAAACAACTTTGATTCGTGGGTGGAAGTACGACATCTCTCCTCTCTTTTAGGCTTTCGAATCTGCCCATGCAAGATTGGGCAAGTTTGGAGGCATATTGAATGGAGGTCCCAATTCGTCCTGTTTTTTTCTTTTTTTCTCCAACGTTAGCTTCTCACCGTAGGGAGTCGCACCCCATGACCCCTGACGGGAAACTGGGAAGCTTCCTCATCTTGGGCCTGGGCCTGGACTGTTCCCCTCCTCTCTTCAGTGCGCTGGGCTGGAAAGAGCTCATTTGATTGACTTTGAGCGCCAAGTTTTTCCACTCTGGAAGCTCGCAGTCCCTTGACAGCCAGAGACCTTTCTGGTCAGTGAGCGCATCGACGGCCAGTCAGTTAGCACCTGACACCTGTCAATGTGTTGTCCGGTCCTGCCCAAACCAGGACAGATTAGTACGAAATGATTCATTCTGGAAAAAATTACTTTTCCATAGTTGTTTTGCACACTTCTCTGCAAATGTATCAGCTAATAGCTGATAAAATTGTAGGTGAGATATTTACATACGTGATTGCTAACATTACTTATCATTTGCAATAATAGACGACAGAAACAGTCATTACTGTAGAAAACAAAACAACAGACCTACTGATGAAAACACAAAAATAGCTGCAGAAATGCTGATATTGAGGTACATCATGGAAACAGAAGACTTCACACAGATTCCTGGTAGAGGTGACACTGGTGAGGGCAACTACTGGGGCAACAACAAATGTATTGGATTTATCTGCTGTGTCTGTAGGTTTCTGTGAACCACAGCTGTAACCAAATCCCAACCATTTGGTGCAGAAACCTGGTGGCGCTCTGCTTTGGGCCGCTAGAACACAGAGTTGGATCATTCAAAAGTTGCCAACCAGGGTGGTGTCCTTTATCCGGAGTGAAAACAACTTACGTTGAGCAAAACAGTTTTGGTTCTGAAAAACAAAGAAGTTGCGAAAGGTGCATAAATATTGTTTAAATGCTTCCCGAAGGTCCTGGAAGCCAAAGGACTGGTTCAAGGTCATGCCGACTACACAATAACGTGCTCTTTTACGCATCACAAACGGGATGCCTCACAACGCTACAAGTTCAACCACCAACTAATTTACACAAAGGGCACAGCAATGCCACACATAAAGCCAGGCAACAATAGGCACTTCATCATTTAAAGAGGAAGCCTCGCCTATACGCCTACACTACACGCTGCGCAAGGGAATACATGGGGATGTATGGGAGGGAACTAGAAACCAGGAAGTATTTCAAACAGGAAGTCAAGCACTCAGAAAAAGTACTATATGCTGCATATTGGTTCATTTAGGATAAATTGGACTGACAAAATCAGCTTCATTGTTCCAGCAGTTATTTTAAGTTTGCTGAAAGGAAATGTGTCCTCCATTTGAAACGAAACCATCCAAGTTATCTGAATAATCAATAATCACCAATAATCTGAACTGCAAGACAAATTACATAGTTAAATTGTTCTATTCAATTTTGGCTAGTGATTCTATTAATTAATTAAGACAATTCATGGGTCACACAGATTTAGTAACGAAAGAAAAGAAGAAGACATTAAACAAGCATATAACCTGATACAAGGAAAACAAGGGAGGAAGTCACAATCACAATTAATAAATACACACACTTAAGTAACAATGCCCTCTCAGAAAAGTATTAAATGTCTGTGAACTTTGTAGTTATTCATCACTGAGGTAATATTTCATTAGATACACATATACAATGAATATTGTTATCACTGTTGTGTACAAATAACTTTCTTGCTCAGACTAACATGGCTAATATGGTTTGGCCTTGACTATCAACCACATATTATAGATCGCAACATGGAACATGGCATCACTGATATGTTGGAGAAAGAGAGGGAAAGAAAGAGGGTGACAGAGGAAGGAAGCTGTGTGTTGAGTGAGAAAAAATTGTATGCGTGAGAAATTGATGTCATTACCATACAGTAAACTAGGGGACGAAAAGGGACATGACTCTCAGCTAAATACCTTCACCAATTCAAGCGATCTGCATACTATGATGGCAGAATATTACATTAATGCATGCTGAGACTACAGGTCTTCGTCAATCAGTTGTGTTTACTTATTTATATATGAATATGTATATCTATATCACATCTAAACGTCAATGCGTCTGTGTGTACAATAATGTCACCCACGTGAGTTTCCTATTTGTCAAAAGCTGCTTTATTTTGAGGATGGCACCATCTAAGCAGTGCAGTGCAGTAACATTAACATGATAGCCACACTCCTCTCCTCACTCACTCCTACCCCCATCAATCTTTTTAACTGTCCTTCTCCTTCACCCCTCCTCCTTCCTCCCTTGCTCCCCTCCAACCTACAGTCAGCGCTGCCTCCTCTCTACTGCTCGTCTCATCTTCACAAAGCGCAGCACCTGCAAAGGAGGTGTTGATGCTCCCATCGCATCCAGTTTGAGGGGATCGGGGTGCGTTCAGTCCCCACCCAGAGCGGGGGGATACCAAACCCTTAGAACCCGTCTTCCGTGTGAATGCGTCTGTGTGTGTCTTGTCCCTTCTGGAGAGGCTGTGTGTGTGTGTGCCATCCCACAGGGTCCTCCCCCCCACCAGTTCTGTGGTAACGTATGGGAGGCCTCAACCAAGCAGCGCTTGACAGATAAATCAGAAACACGATTGACAGCCGCTTACCCTGAAAAGGAGGGACGAGTAATGGAGCTTGAAAGGAGGGATATTCATGGCAGGTATTTTCATGGCGAGTGAAAAACAAAACAAAACAATAGCCTGATACTTACGGAGACGATGAATACATCCCCCTTCCCTTCATACACCCACACATACACACACAGGCTCCCTTTCAGAAACAGCGTGTTTAGCACCAAGGCAAGTGGTAGGCTGGTATGAAGCTACAGGTGGAATTACAGCAACATTATCCCCAAACCCCAAGGGGAGCAAAGCTGGGGGCCTAATGACAGAGTTGAGCAGGGACAGACAGAGAATTATGAACATTATGACATGTCAGTACATGTCAGAAGGAACAGTGGACAGACCACGGCTTCATCAGCGTGTGGATTAGCTGGAGCCACGCTGCTAGCTAACTACCTCCCCACGCTGCTGGCTAACTACCTCCCTACACACCCTGGCCCTCGTTACCCTTTGAACTCGTACGCATGCACACTCCATGGACTGTATCTATATTTGCTCCGTTTGACCAATTTCTTGGCACATGGGCAAGTGATTTCTCAATGGACCGGTCTTCCAATCTGGTGAGGGTAAGCTTGTGGTGCTCGTTTGTTAGCGGGTGCTGTTAGACGTCCGTTCGGAGGGTTTTGTGTGTCAAAGGGAACCCGTAGCACACCGTTCTCCTAGGTCTACTACCTGGGAAGAATCCACACGCCTCGGTGTCCTTTAGATTGTCCTCTGCAGTCACAAGCTAAGAAAATCCCCCCCTCCTCTAGCCTACATCGACTTTGTCATTAAAACCAGACGGTGATGAAAGAAAACCTGTGGGAAGCACTTTTCCGACGCAGGCCGGCAGTCTTGTGTCCGTCAACACGTGAGTGCAAAACATCTCATTTCTCCTGGCCCCTGGCGAGCCTGCAGAGTCAGGGAAAAAATGCAGCTTGAGTCCGGGGCCACGTCAAGGCCTCAGTATGGGGTCTGTATCGGCGGTGTGATTCGAGCCCCGGCCTTTAACCCTCTCTGCCTCAACGTGGTCTCTCCTCTCCTCCTCAGAAGCTCAGGTTGTCAGAGGAACAAGACTAACAAATGAAGCCCTCAGAAACCGTACGGCGAGATGTGTTCGCCCTCTGCGACGAGCCCTCGGAAATAGAATTACAAATGAGAGGTATTAGTTTAATGCCTCAGTGGCCTGCATGTTTCGTTGTGCGTTACGCCAGGTTGGGAATATTTGTGTGCCAGTTTTTACGTGCATGTGTACATATCTGTCCGTGTTTACCTGTCTGTGTGTGCAAGATTTGCGAATGTGTATATGTGTGTATTCTTGTGCGTCTGTGTTTGGAGTTGTGTGGATGTGTTTGCCCCAGCAGCCTGGAGTTTTCTACATTTACATGAGGCCAAGGAAAGATATTGATTTCCTGTTTTGAGAAGCTGTTTACACTCTGGTAGGATGGCTGCACCGATGTTTTCCACCTGTCAGAATGTCCACTGGAAACCTGTTTCAGCTTCACATAAAAGAGCTTTTTGTTTCTCACATTCACCTTTCCAGCCTATCTGACTACTTTGAAAGGTCCATAGTGATTTTTCATAACCCTCCACTGACTGCAGTTGCTCAAGGTACAAACCTTGAAGCCGAACTGCTGTAGAAAAACAACATCGCACATAACACACCCTTTTGCTCTTTTGTTGATAGCGAGAAAACTAGGCGCAAACCTTAATTTGGCTCCCATTTGTCTCACCCAACCCCTGCGCATTAGAGACCATTGGGATAATTGATCGCATGACATCAATCTGCTCTCGTTATTTGCTGGTGTTTAGGCCAACAACAGCCCTGTGTGAACTTGAGTTCCCTCTCCCTCGCGCCTCCCCCCCCCCACCCTCCCACTAATAAAGCCACCTTCCCTGCTGATGGAAAATTGTCAGTTTACCTGACGCTGCGGGGGGGGGCCCACCAATCAGTCCTTAAAAAAGCAAGAGGCAGGTTAACCTGCTGTGCTGGAGGAGTACGGGGGTGGAGGTGGGGGTGGGGGTGACAGTCTCCCGGGACAGGGGCCTCCGACTCGGTTTGTCGCGCGGGGACTCAGCTGAGCTCGGCTTCCTCCTGCTCCGGTTTGTTCTGCTCCTCTTGTCTCCCGCTCAGCTCCGATGACTTCAGACTCCAGGTCTGTTCGGTTGAGCCTCGTCCTGCCCTGCGCTACGCCAACAAGTGAGAACGTAGTTTTTGGCTACTTCCTGTAGAACCTTTGGCCACCTGAGCTCGCGTGCTCTCTCTGTCTCTCTCGCACGTTCTCTCCCTTTCTTTTGATTGAAATTCAAAGCGGTTGGCCAGGTTGCGGAAACGTGTCATTTACAAAAGACAACGATTCTAGTTTGATCCCAAGAAGGCAGCGCTTCGTCACAGGGACACAGCAGAAAGGGCTTGATGGAAGTTGACGTTTTAAGCTCAAAATGACGGGTGTGCTTTTTTCACACAGAGAAAATGCCTGAATGTTCAACTTTAACTCAACAACTACACCCCCCCTCTCTCCTCCTCCCCTCCCATTCTAACTACTGTATTTCTGTACATCAGAAACACAATGGGGAATCTTTGGAGCTTCCGTTTGCCCCACGCCCCCCCTGCCCTCCATCTCCGCTCAGTCGCTAATGGGAC
Source organism: Plecoglossus altivelis (assembly GCA_036571765.1). Taxonomy (NCBI): domain Eukaryota; kingdom Metazoa; phylum Chordata; class Actinopteri; order Osmeriformes; family Plecoglossidae; genus Plecoglossus; species Plecoglossus altivelis. Next base: position 15,213,965 of record BROE01000022.1, read on the forward strand.
ACTTAAAGTATGGCTGTTCACAGCTCTGGAGATGGAGATGTGCAGACAATAGGCACGGCAGTTTTTCTGATTTTTCTTTTTTACGCCCAAGCCCAGCAAAGATGTGGAATACAGGGGAATCGTGACTGACAACACTTAAGGCACACAGCAAACCAGGAGGTAGCTCTCGGAGCGCTCGCATGGCGGAGTGCTCCGAAGCATTTGCGATGCAGATGTTGGCGGCGTCAGGATGAAGGAGCGTTGGAGTTGACGTGGACCCGTCTGGCTTGGTTCCACACGTGGAGCTCTCTCCTGAGCAGAGGAGTAGAAAGGAAGATAACGCTGCCCTTTCCGTCACCTCAACTCTCCCTCAACTCATCGCACGTCCCAATGACCCCAATGACCCCGTGAGCAGCCGTGTTCGCTCCTTCTGGCCCAGGTACAGGACGTTCATCTTATGTCATCTCCTTAACGCGGCCTTAAGGGAAGAGACCATGGACCTGACCTTGGTCCCTGTCCCCTCCTCCCCCCCTCCCCCTCCCCCCCCACTGGGCAATGCTGAGCTCTGTTACAGGCCCTCCCCCCACCCTGACCCCCCTCCGACCCCCCTTGCTCTGTGGCCACTTCAGGGGCTGGGGACGTCAGTAGGCTTGCCTGGCCCCGGTGTCACAGGAGAGGTGTCATCCACCGGCTAATTATATTCTCCCAGCAAACCCCCGTCCGTTTGACCACATTTGATTTAATGAAGTGAATTAATGAGACCGAATCAAATTCGGAAATTGTTTCCCATAGCAGAAGGATTAGTCAAGCGACCAGTTTGCAATGTGTCACATTCTGCTTTGTTGCTTGATTCTGTCGAGATATTTTCTCTCTCTCTCTTTCTCTCTCTCTCTCTCCCTCGAAACAATAGCTCACTTTTCCTTAATTTAATTATTAACAACTTTGCAGCCTGGTGTCGTTTCTGCGGTAATTACATGAATATGCAGGTCAGTCTCTGGCTGATGAGATTCATAGTTCGTCAAGATGGTGACACTGAGGGATATTCTCCATATTGAATTAATCGGTCTAATTGGAGAAGTTTTCTTTTGCTTTCGCTAAACTTACAAACAATTCCTACTGCACATTTGTCAGTTTTTTTAACAGCAGACATTTGGACATTTGGAACCAAAGGAGGTTTGATGGTTTTGAAACAACATCATTCTCTGCATGCGTGAGACGTGCATTTAAGACTCCCTTCCTGTGTAAACGAAGGGTTCAAGTGGAGGCAATGATCATTGTAGCACCTCAATGAAAAGGAAAGTGTGGCACAAATGGTCCACATAATGGCTGAGCGATAAAGACAGGGGAGGAGAGGGAAGGAGTGGATAGTGAAGGGGAGGAGAGGAGAGGGGGGAGTGGAGGATGGAGTAGCAGAGATGATACGAACGGGGGAGAGTAGTGGAGGGGAGAGGAGGTCAGGTGAGGGGAGCGGAGAGGAGAGGAGGGGAGAGAAGAAGAGAAGAGAGGAGCGGAGAGGAGGGGAAGGGAGGGGAGGGTAGAATAGAATAGAATAGAATAGAAATTAGAATAGAGAGAGTAGAAAGAGTAGAAGAAGGAGAGGATGGGGAGGGGAGGGAGGAGATGAGAGAGGAGCGGGTGCAAAGGAGAAGTAGAAAGAGAGTGAGGGTACGAGGGAGGGGAGAGGAGAAGAGAGCGAGGTGGGGAGAGGAGAAGAGAGGGAAAAGACGAGAGAGGGGAGAAGAGGGGGAAGGGCGAGGGAGAGAAGAGAGGAAAGGAGGGGAGGGCTGTTGGTCTGTTGCCGGTTGCAGTCCCTAGGAATGCCTCTCCTGCGAGCTGTTGTCTGTCACTTAATTAGTCCCTCGTTTTAACACCACATGCTCCTCAGGTGAAGAATTGGCCTTCACGGTGTATTTTTATTATGTTGATTGTGTGTGTGGTGACTGTGTCTACACACTTGGTTAGTGTGTTTTCCTGTGTATGCAGGTGCAGTGTGTGTACATATATGTGTGAACGGGTATGCATACAGGTTTTGTGGATGTGGTGTTTGTATTTATTTACGCATACCTAAGCAATAAGTGAGAGACAAGGGACCAGCCACACCTACCTTTTATTTGACAAACAATCACAAATTAATTAATAGCTTTCGCCTGTCCTAAAACTTGTCAGCATCTACATACATAAGGAATGAATGAAGGCCCATGCAACCATTTCTACATGTTGATATGAGTGACAGTTGATAGTTCAGCTTAGCTATTCCCCTTCACAGCTTAGGGCGAGTTGGGTAACAAACGAGTGGTCAATTAAAAGAGGCTACACTTGGCTCGACGCTTCCGCTCTCCGCAAATGTTTTTAATCTGAGCTCTATGTGTGAACACACACACAAAAGGTGACATAAAAAGGAAGACTATGATCTCAATGAAAAAGCAGCGTCAACACAAACACGGAGTGAGGCTCTGAATACATTCGTCTGTTTTCCACTGTGAGTGTGGATACTGACGTTGAACTCTCGAGGCCCTGGCTTTAATTTGTGTCCACAATGTTGACCTGATGCTGTGCTGGGATATTCATTGCATCCCTCCAAGTCAATTCATTTAATTATGCTATTCTGCCCAGGGTGCCAGTTTAGAGCATATGTGAACTTGAGTTCCCTCTCCCTCGCGCCTCCCCCCCCCACCCCTCCCCCTAATAAAGCCACCTCCCCTGCTGATGGAAATTGTCAGATTTTACCTGACGCTGCGGGGGGGGGCCCACCAATCAGTCCTTAAAAAAGCAAGAGGCAGGTTAACCTGCTGTGCTGGAGGAGTACGGGGGTGGAGGTGGGGGTGGGGGTGACAGTCTCCCGGGACAGGGGCCTCCGACTCGGTTTGTCGCGCGGGGACTCAGCTGAGCTCGGCTTCCTCCTGCTCCGGTTTGTTCTGCTCCTCTTGTCTCCCGCTCAGCTCCGATGACTTCAGACTCCAGGTCTGTTCGGTTGAGCCTCGTCCTGCCCTGCGCTACGCCAACAAGTGAGAACGTAGTTTTTGGCTACTTCCTGTAGAACCTTTGGCCACCTGAGCTCGCGTGCTCTCTTCTGTCTCTCTCGCACGTTCCTCTCCCTTTCTTTTGGAGATTTGAAATTCAAAGCGGGAGTTGCGGCAGGTTGCGGAAACGTGTCATTTACAAAAGACAACGATTCTAGTTTGATCCCAAGAAGGCAGCGCTTCGTCACAGGGACACAGCAGAAAGGGCTTGATGGAAGTTGACGTTTTAAGCTCAAAATGACGGGTGTGCTTTTTTCACACAGAGAAAATGCCTGAATGTTCAACTTTAACTCAACAACTACAGCCCCCCTTCTCCTCCTCCCCCTCCCATTCTTAAACTTACTGTATTTCTGTAACATCTAGAAAACACAATGGCGGATCTTTGAGCTTCCGGTTATGCCCCACGCCCCCCCTGCCCTCCATCTCCGCTCAGTCGCTAATGGGACACTTAAAGTATGGCTGTTCACAGCTCTGGAGATGGAGATGTGCAGACAATAGGCACGGCAGTTTTTCTGATTTTTCTTTTTTACGCCCAAGCCCAGCAAAGATGTGGAATACAGGGGAATCGTGACTGACAACACTTAAGGCACACAGCAAACCAGGAGGTAGCTCTCGGAGCGCTCGCATGGCGGAGTGCTCCGAAGCATTTGCGATGCAGATGTTGGCGGCGTCAGGATGAAGGAGCGTTGGAGTTGACGTGGACCCGTCTGGCTTGGTTCCACACGTGGAGCTCTCTCCTGAGCAGAGGAGTAGAAAGGAAGATAACGCTGCCCTTTCCGTCACCTCAACTCTCCCTCAACTCATCGCACGTCCCAATGACCCCAATGACCCCGTGAGCAGCCGTGTTCGCTCCTTCTGGCCCAGGTACAGGACGTTCATCTTATGTCATCTCCTTAACGCGGCCCCTTACCAGGGGAAGAAGACCATATGACCTGCACCTTTGGTCCCTGTCCCTCCTCCCCCCTCCCCCTTCCACCCCCCACTGGGCAATGCTGAGCTCTGTTACAGGCCCTCCCCCCACCCTGACCCCCCCCCGACCCCCCTTGCTCTGTGGCCACTTCAGGGGCTGGGGACGTCAGTAGGCTTGCCTGGCCCCGGTGTCACAGGAGAGGTGTCATCCACCGGCTAATTATATTCTCCCAGCAAACCCCCGTCCGTTTGACCACATTTGATTTAATGAAGTGAATTAATGAGACCGAATCAAATTCGGAAATTGTTTCCCATAGCAGAAGGATTAGTCAAGCGACCAGTTTGCAATGTGTCACATTCTGCTTTGTTGCTTGATTCTGTCGAGATATGTGGGTCTCGTGCTGCTCTCTGCTCGGTCTGCGTCTGCGTGCTCCCTCGAAACAATAGCTCACTTTTCCTTAATTTAATTATTAACAACTTTGCAGCCTGGTGTCGTTTCTGCGGTAATTACATGAATATGCAGGTCAGTCTCTGGCTGATGAGATTCATAGTTCGTCAAGATGGTGACACTGAGGGATATTCTCCATATTGAATTAATCGGTCTAATTGGAGAAGTTTTCTTTTGCTTTCGCTAAACTTACAAACAATTCCTACTGCACATTTGTCAGTTTTTTTAACAGCAGACATTTGGACATTTGGAACCAAAGGAGGTTTGATGGTTTTGAAACAACATCATTCTCTGCATGCGTGAGACGTGCATTTAAGACTCCCTTCCTGTGTAAACGAAGGGTTCAAGTGGAGGCAATGATCATTGTAGCACCTCAATGAAAAGGAAAGTGTGGCACAAATGGTCCACATAATGGCTGAGCGATAAAGACAAGGGGAGGAGAGGGAAGGAGTGGATAGTGAAGGGGAGGAGAGGAGAGGGGGGAGTGCGAGGATGCGAACAGTAGCAGAGGATTGATACGAACGGGGGTAGAGTAGTGGAGATAGGAGGTCCAGGTGAGGGAGCGGAAGAGGAGAGGAGGGTGAGAGAAGAAGAGAAGAGAGGAGCGGAGAGAACAGGAGAGGTAGGTGGGGGAGGGTCAAGAATAGAATAGAATAGATAGAATAGAGAGAAGAGAGAGAGAGAGGATAGAGCGAGGGAGTGAAGAAAGCGGAGCAGAGAGGAGCGGAGGGAGAGAATAGAAGAGAGGGTTGAGGGAGGGAGAGAGGAGAAGAAGGAGGGAGGGGAGGGAGAGGAGAGGAAAAGAAGAGAGAGGGAGAAAGGGGAGAGAAGAGGGAAAGGAAGGGAGAGGTGTTGGTCTGTTGCCCTGGTTGCAGTCCCTAGGAATGCCTCTCCTGCGAGCTGTTGTCTGTCACTTAATTAGTCCCTCGTTTTAACACCACATGCTCCTCAGGTGAATTGGTTCACGTGTGTGTGTGTGTGGTGACTGTGTCTACACACTTGCGTATAGTGTGTTTTCCCTGTGCGATGCGCGGCGTGCAGTGTGATGTACATATTATGTCCGTGAACGCGAGGCATACATGGTTTTGGGATGTGCGTGTGTATTATTTACGCATTAGCTCTTAAGCAATAAGTGAGAGACAAGGGACCAGCCACACCTACCTTTTATTTGACAAATAATCACAAATTAATTAATAGCTTTCGCCTGTCCTAAAACTTGTCAGCATCTACATACATAAGGAATGAATGAAGGCCCATGCAACCATTTCTACATGTTGATATGAGTGACAGTTGATAGTTCAGCTTAGCTATTCCCCTTCACAGTTTAGGGCGAGTTGGGTAACAAACGAGTGGTCAATTAAAAGAGGCTACACTTGGCTCGACGCTTCCGCTCTCCGCAAATGTTTTTAATCTGAGCTCTATGTGTGAACACACACACAAAAGGTGACATAAAAAGGAAGACTATGATCTCAATGAAAAAGCAGCGTCAACACAAACACGGAGTGAGGCTCTGAATACATTCGTCTGTTTTCCACTGTGAGTGTGGATACTGACGTTGAACTCTCGAGGCCCTGGCTTTAATTTGTGTCCACAATGTTGACCTGATGCTGTGCTGGGATATTCATTGCATCCCTCCAAGTCAATTCATTTAATTATGCTATTCTGCCCAGGGTGCCAGTTTAGAGCATAGTCTGAATTCTGCTCCTTAATCTGCATGCATAAATAATGCCTGTACTGCACTGAATCAACACAACGTCCGAATTCACAACCTACTCAGTTGAAAATGGGACGAAATTGGAAAGGGAACAGTAGTGTCACAGCTGTCTTCGGGTCGCTCCTGATATTCCCACCCTGGGATGCGAACGCAGGCAAGTTAGACTTGGTTTTTACTCCATCCACTAAACGCACTCCAACACACCTCAACAACCCCTGCCAGCCTAGCTGTGTTCAACTGTATGTTTTCGGGTCATAGCCCCGCTGTAATGTGCCATCGTGACGCTCACCATCCACAGTGGGATACAAACCTATGCCATCAATCAACCAGTCTGTGCAATATAGTCCAAGAGCGGATTATATACAGAGGATTGTGTTTGACCAAGGATCTACGTTACAATACAGTAGCATGATATGAGTGGATGAACATACTGTTTGCCATCGGAGTGCAGTGCGGTCATTTTGAAGAATTAGCAGTCATCTACATTGTTTCTATGGTGGCTTCCACTCAAGAGAAGCAACTGTCTAAATTCTGTTCAAAACCGCTTGCTAGCTATTCTGTAAAAAAAAACGGTTCTAGCTTGCTGTGCAGTATGTACCTCTGCTCTGTTGATGTACCTGTGGTAGCCCTTTTTACTGAATGGAGTCCGCCTGTAGTAGTCGGTTAGCTAGTGACCCTGTGTTCCTGTGCCAGCTTGTAACCTGTTTTTACCTGTGACAGCTAGCGGCCTGAATGTACCTGTAGTTTAGGAACTAGTGGTTTCTGTATGCACCCGTGGTAGCAAGCGGTCTTGACTTGTACATGATGGATTAGCAGCCAGAAGAAGTGGTGTTGTCATAAGAACCACTTGTGGAGAGGCAGGTGGGAGGCCTCACATTGCAGATGAACACTGCTAATTAGCAGGAAACAGGCAATGATTGGTGATGCCGTGGAGAAATGGGGACGGTGTAACCATTAAAATGCTCCCCTCGGTACGTTCCACATACGATACGACACATTTCGCTCACACTTGTCAGTTACACAGGTTCTTTTTTCTTTTCTTTTTTAACAGTGCTGCATTTCGTGTGGGATGAAGTTGACACCTTTTGAAATAAGAAAGCAAAGTGCATTTAGATCCGTGCATTTAAAGATGTGCTCTGTTGTTTCATCATCCATACCTCTGCCATCAGCCTCTTATCATTACCTTCAAGTTTTCCTAAATCAGCAGCCCATTGTTGTTTTAGGATAACGATATGGTTGCTATGACTGTCTGCTGGTGTGAAAGGCAGGCAACCTTTTTAGCCGGGCTGCAAAATGGCGGCATTGTTGGCCTGGATCCCATAATCCTTTAGCTTCTGGAGAGGAGACAAAAGAATTGGAGTAGCGGGCGGCATATTCACGATTCTCGTTTTCCACACATTTTTCCCCGTGCGCTTCCACGACGTTTTCTGATCAAGTGAAAATGCGTTGCCCATTTAGAATTCACCGTCGCTGTTTTCGATGGTTTTATTCCAGTTTCTCTGCAAGCTTCTGCCTGAATTTAAAAGCTTAAGAAATTCGTCGACGAGCAGTCAAATCTCCCACTTTGTTCATATCCTATGCGGTCGGGGTAAGACTCATACCGTAATAAATGAAGTTGAAAGCTAGAATGATTTCAATAAACGGTATCTTCGGCAACACCACGCAACACATCGCCACTAAAGTGACGGTCCTTGCCACAGATCTTTGGTAATGCGCATCTTTCAACAGAACTCATTACAGAGCTCTTAGCGAAGAGGCAGACTTCTCCTCGACCGGCATATGGCAAAGTATAGATTATGAGAGGAATTTCAAGGCAGAATTAATTATTTAACAAACCAGGGGAACAACAAAACCACTGCAGGTGGCAGCCGCGGTGGCTGAGAGAATTGGACGAGACTGTGTTGGCAAAGATTATGCTCTCTGGCTAAAATAGAGTGCGTAAATTTCCCCGTCTCTGTCTTTCATGTCGAGGATGAATGTGAGATGTGTAGAAGTAGACTTTTCACGGTGTTAACAGGACGATAAACAAACCAACCACCACATGAATACCCAATTAGTGCTTTTAGAAATGGCCTTAATACCACAGAAAGGATGTTGAAAAGGATTTCAAGTCATAAAAACGGTTGGTTGGCACCTCTGCCTATTTTGTTTTGCCGTACTTAATTTGCCATTTGTTTTTTTTCTGGATGGAAATCACAAGCATTTGACACCATTTTATTTGCCTAATCTGCACTTGGTTCTGTAGCGAACTCCATGTTCACAAAAGATTTGCCCTCATTATACCAAGACAGTCACAGGAGAGAGTTTTCTCTCATAGGGGCTGTTGGATGCGGCCGTTCTTCTCCGAGGACTGCTCTGAAGGATTTCAGGATTTGGTCTGATTTGTCTTCGGCTGTGCTCTGCCCTCCCCCAGTAGTGACACAGTCTTCCTGCTCCCTCTCTCCGGTACGCTCGAAATCCGCCAGGATGAACTCGAATGTGTGTCCCTTTTGTTATTGATGACGATGGTCCTGGTGTGGTGTTGGTGTGTGTGTGGGTGGGTGCATTTGGCAGTGTCTTCATCGCAGCCCTTCTGTGGAGTTTGCTCCAGCCAGGATTGTAATAGGGGTCAGTCTTTTTAATTGTTTGTCAGTACATTATGGCCGAGCACTCTTAGTAACAACCCATCCCTGTTGTGTAATTGTGTGTGTGCCCATGTGCCTCTTCTGTGTGATGGCTTTGATGTGTGTGCATGTCAGCAAGAGTGAGAGAGAAAAAATGAAGGAAAACAGTGTTTAAAAAAAACTGTTATATATAAATAGACAATAGGGAAGATGACCTTTGAACCTTTAATGCATTGTTAATTCCGTTTATTTATATCAATTGCATAACATAATTCTTTTGCTTCTGCAGGCGAGTGCTTTACTTGCCAGTGTCATTCGAATTGCGGCATCTTCTCCTCTTGCGTCTGTGTGTAGTTCACCTATCACGCCAGAGGTGTTCACATACAGCAGATGGCACTAATTATTAAGGGTCACACACACACACACACATGCACACTGCGGCGAGAGGTACGTCACAATACACACAAAAACCTCATTTTTTCAGTGGCTGACATCACTTCTTGATATAGGCTTTCTGGAAATCCTTCTGATTCCGAAGATCACACTTTCTTGAATGCTCATGAACGCTCTCCTACTTTGTCCCCACGGTTCTTCACAGAACTTCTCTTTTATTTCTCTTGCTCTTCCGTCTCGTGACTATCTGGTTGTAATCTGCCTCAGCAGTCAGCTGGTACAGCGGTCTCAGATATGTCTGACTCCTTTCCATCTCCCCGTCTCTCATAAACACACGCGCACACGCACGTACCGCGCGCACATACTCACATGCAAACCGACAGACAGACGCACGCACACAACTGGCCCTATCTAAACAGAGGCTGGAGTTCCTGTCTCTGAGCATTAACCTTTGCAGTGGTATTTAATTAAAGGTCTCAGAAGGAACCCAACACCCGCACTCCCCCTTACTCTCCTCCTCCTTCTCCTCGTATCCGTCTTGTCCTCCTCCTCCATGTTCTCCTAATCCTCAGGGCTAACCGAAGGTATGGTTCGTGATGTGGCAATTAGCATGACCTTCCACGCCACCACTGCTCCTTAACACCCACTACCGCTCTGCCCCCCTCCGACCCCCCACCCCCACCCGTACCTCCTCCTCCTGGACTTCCACGCTCCTGACCCTGCTGTGCAGAGGTGCCCCTTCTCTAGGGGGGGCCTAGGGGACTATACCCCACTACCCTACCCACCCACCCACCCACCCACCACCCATTGCTGTTCTCCAACTTCTTAGGCCCCAGAGAGGGCAAAGGGGTTCCCTGGGTCTGTGGGGTTAATGCCCATGTCTTCATCCCCCATCGGCACCCTTCCCCTGGGGTGCACCAGCAGAGGTTGGCCCCTGAGGGATCGTCTGGCTCTCACCTCACAGACCTCTCGAGTAATGCAATGGACTCATGGATGACAAAATGGAATTGATGTGGTACCTAAGTCTCAAGTGCGCCCGCTAATCCCAGAATGGCGCTCGGGCCGCTAGGTGTTAGGTGTTTGGCTGACACCTAATCTCTTTGCTTCCACTGCTCAGGTCATTGCTCGTCCTGACCCCCCCCCCCCCCCCAATAAACCACACACATCCACACACAGAACCACGGAGACCCCCTGTGAGGTGAGGGAGGTACCAGTAGTCCCGTGGTTTTCTCCAGTATGGTGTCATGCTGGGCTGATATTTCTGTTAGCTTGAGTGACTCCCTGACACGGTGTTTATTTGGATTAGCAAGTTGTTTTTTTCCCCCTTGCTCAGATCAATGCGCGGGCTGGTATCGTGGTGCTGTGGAGGAGCGGAGCGCGGAGACAGAGTGCCGATCAGCATCTGACATGAAGAACATGTGTTGACAGTAGTGAGCTGAAGCGGAGGAGGATGGGGGGAGGGGAGGGGGGAGGAGGTAGGGAGGAAGGGAGAGGCGGAGGCAGGGGGGGAGGGGTACGCGGATGGATGGAGGAGGTGGTAGAGGCAGAGCAGCGGTGGAGGGAGGGGTAGATGACGTAGGGGGTAGAGGTGGAGGGAGGGCAGGTGCAGAGGAGGGAGGCGGAGAGACAGAGAAGTGAGTAGGAGGAGGTGGAGGGAGCAGAGGAGGGGGGAGGGAGGGAGGCACCTCGGCACTTGGCGATATCTTCCGAGAGCTCAAGGTGCTGAGCACCGAAGCTCGCCGTCGGAGAGGTTGTTCAAGTTCTTAAGCTCTTGCCAGTTTCAGTGACCTGAATGGGACCTTCTGGGTGCTGTTTGCCCAAAATGGGATGTAGCCAAGTGCAAAAACGCTGTCGCTGAAAACCTCTGTCTACTTCAAATGGATGAAATTAGTCATATCATGAGGATGAATTCCCTCTGACAAACCCAAAGCTTAAACCGCTTCGAAGCAGCTTAGAACGATAGTGAAGATACTAAACTCTCCAACCAAAGACTCTAAATCTGTATTCAATATTTGGATCTGTGTGCAAAGATTTGAGGGACCTTCCTCATTTGACCCATTACGTTCCCAGGCGTGCTTCCTGTAAATACTGTAACATCAGGAAGTTGTGACGTATACAAGCACGCTAATATTGTTTTGTACTTTCATAAATATTATACATTTGTATTGCAGGTTACATTGTACAAATAAAGGTGTAAAATTTCAGGTTGATGACATTCCCATTTAAAAAGGGGATGTCTCTTAAAGCAAGCATTGATTTTCTGTCGTAAATGTATCCATAGGAGTCTATACAGCTACAAAGTTAATTAGGATTAGAAAGTTATTTTTCAATGGGGAACCCCATTGCTAATTAGCATTACCGCTTGTTCTGGATTTGCATAAAAACACACGCATCTTTAGATGGCGTATCTTTAGTCGGGCGATCAGCCATTCTCAGCCACATTTCGGGAGGAAACGCGGAGAGAGAGGAGTTTGTTTGGGATTGGAACCTGGAAGAATAGATGAAGGGGATGTGTGCTGCTCCCCGGGTCTGTCGGAGTCCCGCACCGCCCAGGGCACCGCTAACCAAATGTCATGAGGGAGAAATGAGAAGCTAAGTGGAGTGGAGAGAGCTGAATATTCACATTCATTTGGCTTTCAGCTGGGGGGAGGACAGTCACTCATTACTGCATTGATATGCAGGGTAGCAAAAGCTTCTCCTCTCCTACCCCCCCCCACCCCTGCCCACCCTGCAGCCTCATCCCCCACGTACCCTCCAGCCTCAACCCCCACCTACCCTCCAGCCTCACCCCCCCCCCACCTACCCATTCTTGGCAATGCTTCTTCACCCTCCTCTCCTTCTCCCTTCTCCTCCTCTGGTTCACAATCAACAGTGTTCACACCTTGGGTTTAATTTAATTAAAGGTGCGATAGCCAGGGCGAAAACTTCATTTGCACACGCACTCTTGCGCAGACTGAAACACCCCCGCACACATGCTAAACATAAGGGTCAGTGATAATAAAGGTTAGCTATCCATCTACCCAATTAGCCCTTTATAGATCATTAGAGGGATATATGACCATCTTGGTAGAGTGCAGGCAGGAACCTTGAAGTCCCGGACAACCTCTGCTGTCATAGTTAGCTCCAAGACTAGGACTGAAATTAACTGAAAATGAAAAAAAAAGATATTCTGGAAACTCTGCCTATTAAATATTTGATCTCAAGCCGTACTGTACTGTGGCACCAGCTCCAGTATGAGAGAGAAGCTACCTTAACGTCCAGATCCCAGGGTCAAATGCCCCCCCCCGTTTCTCTAGCTTGCGGGAAGGAGAGACACATGGAGTTAGGGAGTGGAGGTGGGGCGGTCAAGAATGTATGGGACATCCCTGTTCACACTGAGACACAGCCAGACTGACTTGTAGACAAGGAGGGACTGGAGCCCAGAATCCTGCTGACCTCTGCTGCACTCTGCATTCCGATCAATGCCTGGATGATCTGGGGTGGGGGGTGCAGGGTGTAGGGCTTGATGATGGGGACGGGGGTACAATGTTGGTAGACAGTACTGATCATGTCCAATTACAGTCCCCCCCCCCTTCATTAATGTAAATGCAAGAAAGTCAACCAAAACGAGTGAATACATTTTCTTCGACACGGTTTAACGATGCAATTCGAACCCATGCGTAGAGCGTCAGCTAAGGAGCGCTGTAGACCTAGATGTGTCCCCATCTCCTACACCCAATAAGGATGTGTGGGATGTTCAAATGTAAGCGTAACATTTTTATTGTTGCTTCAATGATCAGGAACAGGCGCAGCCCACCACAGCTGCAAACCCCAAACGTCAACAATTTCCCGTAGCGCAAACGGAAAGCAAGGGGCAAGACCGTGCACGCGACTTTAATGTGGCTCGTGAAAGGAGGTTCCTTTGGCGATTGACAGGTCATTAAACAAGGAAGGAGCTGGAAGGAGGCCGCGCAACGGCGGGATGAAAGTGCGGCCAGGTTGTGTTCGTTAGGATAACTTGGATCGTTCATCCCTCCCTTCCTGGCTTTCATCTCCGAGATCACTCCCAGAGACGGATCAGAGAGGCACTAGGCAAGAGTATGTGTTGACCCCCTGTCAGTTTCACGTGTTTACACAGAACAGAGGAGGCGAGAAAGTGGACAGACTTGGCTGCAACCGGGTCGGTTTTTATCTGGAGTCGAATCGCCTTCTTACTGTGGAGACTTGAAATTCCACGTAACTAGATGACATGAGTCGTTAGCAGTAGATGCAGGTGGTTTGATGATAATAGTTAAGCGACTCGAGGCTGCTAATTGGAAAGGATGTTGACAGTGTTGCTTTGACCCATTGACCATTTTAGCACCAAGCAGCAGGAAGTAGCAACATGTCCCAGGAAGTCAAGCCAAAGTGAGGTGAGGCGGTATGGAATGGTGACTGCGTTTATTGGTCGACTCAGTGGTATTAGCTATAATGAGGGGGCCATCTAAGGTGGTCTGCACTGGGCATCAATACGCACACACACATAGACACGCACACACACACACACACACACACACACACACACACACACACACACACACACACACAGAGTCACACAGACAATCACAGATAGCCTTCAGGACATTTCTTATCGCTGACAGGGTGGCAGACTGGGCCCAAGGTCTTGTGTCATGTTGCACAGAGAGGGCACATAGCATGCTTGCACACTGAATTTTACAGGGGCCTTCCCATTTCCGGGGAGTCACCGATTGATTTAAGGATACATTATACGTGCTGGTTTTAATTGTAGCCTCATCCTGTGTCTTCTCTCACTTTCCTTCTTCGGTGTGGTGCCTGGTGTGTTTCCTGGGTATGTGTGTGTGTGTGTGTGTGAGTTAAGAGCAGGTGGTTTTGGGGTGCCAATCAGCCTAATGAGGGTGGGTGTAGGTGGATGAAAGAAGCTGGGCAGGTGGTCTTAGTGATTTACATCCAGGAGTGAAAGATCCTAATACAAAACTTGCTTGGCGCTAAATGGTGAATTGACAGATTTGTGCTTCTTAAAGGAAGCCAGACAGTCTTTGTATCACGTCTTTGGGCTGGAGGTCATTTTTAGGTGGTCAATTCATTCAAACCCATTTATGTGTTCCTAAACTTAGCTGTTACAGCCAAATGGGACCTCATACAAGTTATTTCTTTAAACTTCCAACACTTTCTTATCATTACAGTGGTCTAAGTATTGATGCAGTCTGTTAAGTAGCAGGCAGCCAGGCCTTTTCAACCCTTGTGTGTGTGTGTTTGAAAAAAAACAATGGATCCTCCTTGTAATATTATGCACAACATCAACCAGTGAAAGAGATCACGATACTGGGTAAAACAGCAACATTTGTGGGCTGAATGGCTTTATGCATCATTTGGGGTGTTGTCCCTTTGTTTCCCAGGCAACTCATGACCACCCCTACAGACACTGGATCGCAGATATTGGACGTTTCCACGGTGTCTGTCGCTGGCGGTTGGTGTCCATGTCGAGTCTGAAGTGTTTCCTCTGTGGGCCGAGGGGCTGCCTGTGTGTGTTCCCTCCCTCGCCGCCCTCCCAGGAGAGCGGCCGTTCCCCCTCCGCTTCCCAATTCTCACCTGCCTCCGTCTGGCCCTCACATGCAGCCCGCGTGTCACAACAGTCGCACGCCGCGCTTTACCTCAATTTGATGTGTGAGGTGGCAGCCACGAACACACCCCAAACAGAACGATAAAAGCTGGAGAGCCCCTCAAGAAGCCCGCCTGCCCCCTCCACCCCCCCTTCCCTTCCACTGTGCCCCCCTCCCTTGTCAGCCTGCTGCAATTGTGAATTTCACCTCCCCACTGAAGGGATAGCCATTCTCTCCGGAACAAACAGAAATCAGCAGAGAAGTGTGCTTTTTAGCTTTTAATTCCCGTCCCCACGAGTGTCCAGCTGGCAACATAATGATTACCTTCAAACAGAAGAAAAATGGCAGGTTAATTTGAAATCAAAAATCTTTTTTTTCTTCTCTTCTTCTTCTTTCTCTCCCCTTCCTTTTCCTCCTCCTCTTTCCCCTCCTCCCTCCCCCAATCCTCTCCACACCAGGTGAGCTCCTTCGCTCACCCCTTTCTCATTTAGGCCTTTATGCTGTCTGTCCATCCCAGGACTCAGTGTGTTTGGAATAGCAGAGCAGCGTGCCTGGAGAGAGGAACAATGTCCTCCGCTCCATGGTTCCCCCCCTCCCCCAAAAGTAGCCTCCTTTCTAGGATTGTCATGCTAAAAGAGGCCCCTGAAACAAAGGTTTTGATGGGCCAGCCTGTTCTGAGGCTCCCCAGGAACACAGCTTTATTATTGGGGTCCCTGGGAGGGTTTGTGCACTGGGACCTTCCTCTCTTCTCACCTGGCCTTTTCACACACACACAAACTCGCACACAGACCCTCCACCCGCACACGCAGCCTCAATCATTCAGACGCCACGTGCTCATCGATCAGGTGTATGAACTCCAACCCATTTTAGAGGTGAGAAGCTCCAGTGCTGTTCAACAGTTGCTTACGCAATGATTTCCTCTTTGCCCGAATCTGATATTTTCCCCAGGTTGATATGTACGTGTGAGTGTGTGTGTCTGTGTGTGCATGTGTGTGTGTGTGTGTGTGTGTGTGTGAGGCTGCAGTGCCCCTGGCCCAGCTCTTTTGTGTGTGTCTGCAATGATGGATGATGTTGGTCAGCCTGGGGCCTCCACACCCTGGCTGGTGTCCCTCAGGCCCTTCCTTCATCCGTCTCTCCTCCATCTCTCCCTCATATTGTCCTTGTCCTCCGCGATAATAGACACCCACCACTGCTGACACCAGTCACCTGCCAGCCACACAAACGTGTCACTCAAATCCGACCAAACGCCTGTCGGATTGGCCCCCTTGGGCGCGTATGCAAGTGCGTGTTCATGTGTGCGTATTCTGGTAACGGAAAACCATTGTCCGCATAACGGACCCGTGGTAATGAAGGCTTCAGGTCCGATACGGGTCGGGGGAGGTTTCTAGACTAAGTCATGATGAGGTGATGTCCTTTTGCTGTAATCAAAAGGTTCTTGGTCTCCCCGGTGGCTGGCTAGATTGAGCACGTACAGCGTAGGCCAAGACCTTACAGCAGGGGCCATTTCTTGAATATTCTGCCTTTTCTCCCTTCCCTGCATTCCCTGGCACACTGTTCCTGTCAGATGAATAACATCCCTTTAAACAAAACCATTCAAATAAGTAGCTTGGACTTTCTAGTGGACTTGGGGACAATTAGATGAGCTCTTTCCTGCTCTTTCTGACTTTCACCCTATCTCTCTCTTTCCCTCTTCCTTAGTCTTTCTCCTTCTGTTTCTCTGTCTGTCTGTCTGTCTGTCTGTCTGTCTGTCTGTCTGTCTGTTTGTCTTCCATTCTTTCATTCTTTCTTTCCTTCATTGTCCTTCTCTCAGGGCTAGTCTGACACAAAGTGAGGTATTTCTGAGCTCCTGGGACATGTGTGAAAGCATGGCTTCTTATGATGTCACATCTTACCCTGGTGCCGTTTGGCAGCAAGTAGTCAGCAGAGACTGGGTTGTGTGAGCCGTTAGCTTTGATGAAAGGTAACATCTGTTAAGGAGCACCACTGTCCTCCTGTGCGTTTGGACGTGTGTGTGTTCATAAAATGTCTCCCCGCGTGCGCGCGTGTCCTGTACCTCCCTGGGCGTGTGTGTATACGCGTGTCAAACGCGTGTGACACGCATACCCTTTATGAGACAAGAAATGCGCGTGTGTTGTCTGTGTCCAACCCCGGTGTGCCTACATGTGCATTGGCGTGTTTGCTTTCTCTGTTCCTGTGTGTACGGTGTGTGTTTTATTTTGACTGCACACCTGCGTGTGAATCTGTTGTGTGCGTGCGTGTGTATGTCGGGGGCAGCTCTGTTGTGGCTGCTGACAGCCGCTGCCCCCCCCCCCTCCCTCCTTCCCCATGTTGTGCCTGGCAGATGCAGAGGTGTCAGCACGTTGATTAATTGTTTACGGTCACCTGTCTGCGTGGCTGCCTGTCTGCCATGCTCGTCTGGGCCTGGGGGACGGGCACGGCTGAGAGGTGACGGAGCTCGCCCGCGTCTGCGCGAGCGCGTGCCGACGCGCACGGGCAGACGCGTCTGCGCCTCTGTGTCGTTCGTGTGTGCTGACGAACAGCAGTGTGTTCGTGTTGAACATGGCTCACACGCGGCACGGGACTGGGTCCTGTCAGAACCCAACACACTGGTACACAGGGGAGGGAGAGAGAGAGAGAGAGAGAGAGAGAGAGAGAGAGAGAGAGAGAGAGAGAGAGAGGGGCAGGAGAGACAGGGAAAAAAGACAGGGAGAAAGAAAGAAATGGATGAAGAGGAGGAGATGGAAAAAGATGCTGTGAGACACAGAGAGGGAGGGAGGGTGGGAAGGAGAGTGTGAAGGAGACAGAGTGGGAGAGAGAGGGAAGGAGGATGAAGATAATGGGGAAAAGACAGAGAGAGAAAGACACAAGCAGATAAAGCGTTCGAAAGAGAAATCTTGTGTTCTTGCAAATGGAATAAAATGGAACTATGTACATCTATTCCTGCTTTGTAAGTTAAATAGGTGATGGGAGACCGTAGATGACAACATTCTAAAACGAGAAATTAAATGAACAAATGAACAAGAAACAAAGCAAACATTAAAGTGCGTATCCAGAAATGACAGAATGTCTACAGGATTACTGATCTGAACTGGAATTAGAGCGTTCTGATCTGGGTGTTGCATTTCCAAAGAACAGGTCAGTATGCCTGTTGAGCTTCTCCTAAGACAAGACACACAGCTGCCTGTTTTTGAAGGGGGTCTATTTCTGCGTTAGGCTTGTCCATGTAGTACACACATCAGTGTTGGAAGGCATTACCAGCAAGAAAAACAAAGTTTGCTACGAGGTGTCAAGTTAAATGCACACTATTGATGCATATGTAAGAGAGAGAGAGAGATGCAACGGCAAAGAAATGTAAAGAGAGAATGACAGGGAGAGAGCGAGCTCTAAAAGAACAGGGAAAGAAATGAGAGGAAGAGCGAAAGAGCGCCAACAGAAAAATACATTGCGCCGACTGTACTACTGATAACCATTCTCATCCCATGTAAAGAGAGCTGGAGAGACACTCTGTTTGTCTCACTGAGGGATAAAGACATATCCTATTCAGTTTGAGTGGCTTTATATTTAACACATTTTATCCAGCACTTACTTATTCATAGATTGCTCTTTTTTTCCCTCCCGTCCATTCAAATCAATATTGCAGAACCCGCTTTTGAGCGTGGGTAAGGGATTTCTTCAAAGTGGTGAATCTTCAGCCATCTGCGTCCCAATCCCTCCTCCCTCCCTCATCTTGCTCTCTTTCTCCCCCCACCCATCTCTCTCTTTTGTCTCTTTCTGTCTTCCTCCCTCTCGCTCTTTTGCACTTTCCCCTTCTCTCCTATCTTTTTCTTTCCCTCTTGTCTCTCTGTCTCTCCCCTCTCTCTCTCTCTCTCTCTCTCTCCCTCTCTCTCTCCTCCTCTGTCTCTCTCTCCCTCTCTCTCTTCTCCTCTGTATTTCTTCCCCTTCCTGGGTTTTGAACACACACCCTTAGTAACAAGCCATGGAGCAGAGCAAAAATATGTCCAGTGATACCACCAAACCCTGCTGACAAGGGTGGAACACCATCACAACTACGCTGTGTTGCCATGGAAATAGAGACCTCAATAAGTTCATTTGTTTCCTGTGTGTGTGTGTGTGTGTGTGTGTGTGTGCGCGCGCGTGTATATGTGCGTGCTTGCCATTTGCTAGGAAGGGTTGATGATTTAAGTCAGGATTTTCACCTTTTACTTTGTTATTCCACCAAAGTGTGTGTGTGTAAAAGAGAGAGAGAGAGCGTGTGTGTGTGAGAGTGTGTGTTTGTGTGAGAGTTCGGTGTGTGTGAGTGTGTGTGTGTGTGTGTGTGTGTGTGTGTGTGTGAGAGAGAGAGAGAGAGAGAGAGAGAGAGAGAGAGAGAGAGCGTATGTGAGACTCCTTCCACTATGGGGGCCTTTTGAAGCCTCTGGCTTGTGGTGGACCACATCTACTGAATGAATAATATCTGCATGAGGCTGCAACGTCTCACTGAGATTCATCTGAGGACACAAACACTTGTGCAATACTGGATACATGATATGGTGTGCGTGTGTGTTTGTGTAGCGTGGTACAGTGGAGGCAGTCAAGTTCATTCTCCTTGCCGTTAGAGACAGAAACTCCAAAAGACAGAGAACATGTTTGCGAGTGCTGCAATCACACAGAAGTGTGTTTGTGTGTACGGTACGCGCCGGTTGGCGGTGCGTTCGCTTCTGCGGGCTGACACCTGTGCGTGCGAACGCAAGCGTACGCCAGGCGTGTTTCGGGTAGAGCGTGGCGTAGCAGATCAGATGGTCTCTGGGAAGGTCTGTTTGATGTTAATGTTATTCATGTGAACTCGGCGAGGTAGCGAGCGCTGGTGTCAGAGGGAAAGCCTGAGCGAGATGTCTCAGTTGTATCCATGCTTAGAACCCCCCCCCCCTTGTTCCCCTCCCCACCCTTCCAAAAACACAACTGGAGGTTTTTGGGGTGGGAGCAAACCGTGTCGCGTTTCAATTAAACTCCAACCCCAGCATCTGACTCACTGTCATCGAGAAACTCAGATCCATAACTCTACTGCCTGCTGCTAAATATAGGGATGGCTGTAAAAGTGTGTGTGCGAATGTGTGTGACTGGGTGTAATTGTGTGTGACTGTATGTGGTTAGCTGTGTGTCGTTCACTGTATGCATGTGTGTTTGTGGTTAACTGCGTGTATGTGTGCGATTGACTGCGTGTGTGCGTATGTGTGTCATGAAGTGTCTCTCGGTCTTGGTGCTACAAGCCAGTTCTAATGTAATTCCGTCGAGATGAAAGCCAATCATGGGCTACCGTTGGAAACTGTTGCCGTGAAAAAAAGACGAAAGCAACCAATTAAACGCTCGGTAGAGGCGTGATGTGGCCAAAATGCTGTGCGTGTGTGATATATATTGAAATATGTAAATACAGGGTGACTTTTATGTTTGGTGCAATCAATTACCCTGAGAAGGTTCCTCTTTAATATGTCTCATACATTGTTTATGAGTTTACTGTGCTGTACATTTCCAACCACTGTTCGTGACAAGACCCTAGTTTACTTTAAAAAGACAGCTTAGTCTTGAAAAGCTGCATTCTCATGAGTGTGTGTGTGTGCCTGTGTGCACGTGTGCAGGGTGTTGTGTGTGTGTGTGCCTGTGTGCACGTGTGCAGGGTGTTGTGTGTGTGTGCCTGTGTGCACGTGGGCAGGGTGTTGTGTGTGTCCTCTGTCTTATCGGGTTCTAAAAACCAGCTTTTTAATCGGACACGCGGTGGGTCTACCAGCGCATCAGAAGAAGCTGCTGTTTTGCAGGCAAAGAGAGAAAAGGGGGACTAGCGAATGGGACAAGAGGTGCAGTTTGCCTCTATGGGCCGGGCCTTCCCCCCTGCTCTCTTCTGGAAATGGAGATGTTATTACATTATCAGCTAAAAGGGTTTATTCACAGTTAGGGCAGTTTAAGTATGCAAACAAGGAGCTCTCAGGCCTGGCGCATAGCCCCAAGGTACAGCGCACAGAGAGCGCAGGAGATTTGCAAGGATTAGGACAACAGGTTCCCTTTTATTATGGAAAGAGCCCATTCTGAATGACAGGGGTCGGGGGGGTGGAGGGGGGGTCAGAAGGGGGGAGGAAACGGTGAGCTGAGGGGAGGAGAAAGGCTGGAGGAAGAGGAAGAAGAGGGGGAGGAAGAGGAGGAAGGGGAGTGTGCTTTTCCCTCCTCCCTGTTCTCCGTCGCAGGACCAGTTCTGCGGTGGCTCAGTGTGGGAATGGTTTCTGACACCTCCGTGTGTCCTGCAAAACGCGCACACACACGCAAACACACACACACACATGCACACTGTGAGCCTTGTTATTGGTTAAAAGAAAAAACCCAACACACATTCACCCTGCCGGTGAAAATAAATTTGGGTTTAGGTGTGAACTTGTGTGTGTTGTGTGTGTGACTACTGTACTCTACAGTACATGCTTCTCAGTGGCCCAGAACCCAGGCTTTTGATGAGGGTGACTATGGAAACGAGGCTGGGGACACTGTGCTGTGTGCACACCAAATGGAGGGTGGCGACCCATCAAAACCACTCATGTTGTGTCCGTGTGCGTATCCGTGTGTGTGTGACAGACCATCTGATATGCTTGAGTTGTAAAGTTAAAGCCTTCATTATCTCTGCATGAGGCACAAGGTGTCACCTTGACTGGCCCCGACACACACTCTACTCACACCGTGGGAGACCCCCCCCTCCTCACACACACAGACAGACACAGACACACACACCCACCACTCAAACCATGGGAGATGGGGCAGAGATAGGGGGGATTGAAATCGAGAGCGATAGGAAGAGAGAATTAATAGCCTGTAGGAGAGAGTCAAGGTCATTCAGATGGCTTGTGTTTGGTAGAATGGTCAAGGTGAGGGGGCCAGTTGGACGTACTGGTGGACACACACACACACGCGTTGGCGATGGCAAATGACTTGCGTCTGTCGTTCAGCAGGGAAGAGCGAGGGAGGAGTTTGATAGGATGGTGTGATGGGCTGCTGTCAATCTACTGCTGTTGCTTCCTCACTGCTTCTTCTTTTCCAGCATCTGTCCCTCTCTTGTTCCCCCCCTCCTCCTCCCCTCACCCCATTCTCCATATCGTCCCCTATCGTTCCCTCTCTCGCCCTTTACCCATTCCTGCCATATTCCCTCACTTATCCTTATTCTTCCTTTCATAATGTGCTGTACCTGTCTGTCTGTCTGTCTGGTCCTGTACTGTTCTGTCTGTCTGTCTGTCTGTCTGGATCTCTATCTGTCTGTCCGTGGTGACAATGGAGGACCGGTCGGACCGTGTACCGTGCCCGTGCCCTGCCTCCGTCCGTGAATAAAAATCTACATCCGTCCTTCCTTCCTCCTTCCTTCCTTCGCTTCCCTCCTGCCTGCCCTCCCTCCCTCCACTCCCTCCCCATGCCTACCGTTCATCAGATGGTAGGTATCACACGTAGCCTCTCTCCTCCTTCCTTCCATATGGTCACATCCTCTTCTATTCTTCTCTCTTACCAATGCGCATGCCGTGCGCCGGTCGTGGGTCAGACACGGCACCGCCTTTCAGTCCATGCTCTCACTAAGCGGTGACTGTTGTGGTGAGAGCTATACTAACCCTGTTTTTGGGTGGTTTATGTTCCTCGCGGAGCTGGCACCTGGTAGGTAGACCTTCTGGTGGCAATCCGTGTACCCTTGCCTGTCCTCCTACCCGACCTTTCCCGTCCTCCAGTCTCCTTCTAGACTTCTACTTGAAACATCCCCGGTCCATCTCGCACCTCCGTACCTTCCAGTCTTCTCCTGCTTCCTTCCTCATTGCTTCCCCTATTCCATTTCAGTATAAATAAATAGCCCCGTTGACGCAGAGCACTTGTTGTTTGTGTCAGTTGTAGTGAGGAGGGAGTTGTTTCAGGCCGAGCACATTAAGTATGTTTTGACAATGTCAACAGGGTCTTAACGAGACAGTAGTAAAACACACTTGCACACACACATCTGCCTCAAGGAAATCGGAAGCCAAGTGCCCAGTGTCTGCATACAAGCGTTCCCGTGGCATTCATGAAATCGCGTGTGTAAAAGGGCGGATAGAGAGTGTGTTGGAGTGAGTCACAGAGGCAGACGAGGAACACAAGAGGGAAGAGAGGGGGGCGGGGATAAGTAGGTGGTCAAGGGTGCTTGAGGTGAAGTGGTCTGCGTTCAAGAAAGAGAGAGAGAGAAAGAGAGAGAGGGAGCAAAAGAGACGCCTAATAGTGCCCATTTAAACACCACCTCCAGTGGCCATTACCATGAGTACCCTCACATAACAATTTGCCAGAGACAAAGACCCTTGACACATGTCAATGAAACACACACACATGCATACCACCCCTATAGGCTTCGATTAACATCAACACCTCCCTGATGGACCATACTGAAGTCAAGTTGACAACTGCTTAAATTAGACCATGCGTGTGAGTGTCTGTCTGTGTGTGTGTGTGTGTGTGTGTTTGTAAGTGCTTCTCCTGTCTGTGAGCACGCTTGTTTGTAACCTACACTAGAATCAACCCTCGCGTTGCCCGACGGCGAGCCAGCATTCGTCTGCTGACCTCAAGGCCAACGGGTGACCAGTAACCGTTTGCCCCGTCCCAAATGTTCAAAAGGAGAGAGAGAGGGGGGGGTGCGCATTGTTTTTACTTTTGGGAGCTAGTTGTTGGTCGGGTCTTGTTAGGATAGAGGTAAAAAGGTAGAGTGAGGGGAGTTGAAAGGAAACAGGAAAAGTCTACCACCGTAAACCTGTTTGCGATCACACCGCAAACAGCAGATTACAGTCATCTGAAGCTTGACTTTAAACCTTACCTGAGTCAGTCAGTCAGTCATTCAGTCAGTCAGTCAGTCAGTCAGTTGGGCCAGCAACAACAATAGAGGAGCTGCTCCCCCTACTGCCCCTGGAGAGCAACTGCTGCTGGAGAGGGAGAGAAAAGGAGGGAGAGAGAGGGAGAAAGAGAAAAGGAGGGAGAGAGAGGGAGAAAGAGAGGGGGAGGGAGAGCGAGAGGGGGAGGGAGAGAGAGAGAAAGAGAGAGGGGGAGGAAGGGAGGGCGGGAGGGAGGGAGAGAGAGAGAGGGAGAGAGCGAGATTGGGAGAGAGAGAGGGGGAGGGAGAGAGAGAGAGAGAGGGAGAGTGAGAGGGGGAGGGAGAGAGAGAGAGAGGGAGGAAGAGAGAAAGAGAGAGGGAGAGAGAGAGAGCGAGCAACAGTCAGTGCTGCTGCTGGAGTTATTGAACCACATTTAAAATAACCACATGACCTTAGTTCTAACCTGTACTTACAGTAATTCATCCTAGGAGTCAGGACAATACCCCACTGCAAAAAAAAGTTTTTACCGAGAGCACATTACGCCATCGACTCCTTCAACCACACATTGTGAGTCTTGTGGCGCTCCAGTGCATTCTGGGAAGGCTCCAGGATACTCCGCTCCTTTCTCCTTAGCACAATCGAGGGGGAAAGCTTGTTTCCACTGCCTACTGTCTCACACATCATATAGGCCATATGGTCAGCTGTTATGTTCACATGACCAAATGATCAAAGGATGAACTTGGCTCTCAATGTTCCCCAGTGGAAGGCTTCATCTAGTCAGGCCCTCGCCACTCCACGGAAGGTGGTGTTGGGAGAGAAGAAGAAATGATGTGTGCAAGAAGAAAGACCTGCATCATGTCCATTTTTGTATGTATCTCCATGAGGAGAAAGAGAAGGATTCGTATCAAGAGAAAAGAGAGAGAGAAATGGAGACCGAGGTAGGAGAGAACATCTGACATGGAAAGTACTTAAGAAAGATGACAATAGTATTTGTGTGTTTGTGTGTGTGTGAGGACAGCCCTAGGTTGCAGGGGTTGCCAGGCGAGGCCTTGTCGAAACAGCCACGGCAAAACAGCCACGGCAAAACAGCCAGGGGCTGGCGTGGGCTTAGCTGGCGTAGGCTAGTGCAGCTCAAGGAGAAGGAGGAAGTGAAGGGAGGAGGGGGTAGCGAAGGGGATTTGGAGCCTGTGGGGTGGGGTGGAGGGAGAGGGGTGGGGGGGAGGGGGGGAGAGGGGTGGGGTTGGATGGGGGGGAGGGGGGATAGGGAGAGGGGTGGGGTGGGGAGGGGGAGAGTCCATGCTGACAGGGGCTTGGAGTGGTAAAAGGGTACCAAGGGGGAGGTGTTATTGATTGGCTTTTCCGTTTGGCGGAGGGCCCCATTCACTTTCCTTTCGCACTCGGGCCCCTTGCCTCCCTTCACCCAAGCCCGTAACCACTGACAACCCGGCTCCGAACACATGTCATCAACCCGCCCCGCAGCTTAACCACAATGTATATTGTTCAAAGGGGTGTGTATGGCAGTGGCTACAGTGTGTGTATGTCTGTGCGTGTGTGTGTGGATGTATGTGTGTGTGTGTGTGGAGAGAGGGGTGGGGGGGCGGGGACCAGGGGTGGTCTGGAGACTGGACAGGACCAGCTGATGGGAGTAAACACAACTCAGCAGGCCTAGTGTTTGTGTTTACACTCTCTCTCTCTCTCTCACTCTTTCTCTCTCTCTCTCTCTCTCTCTCTCTCTTTCACTATCTTTCAAAGTGCACATGTGCTGTCCGTGAGTGTGTGTAGTTTGCACTGTATGTGTGTGTGTGTGTGTGTGTGTGTGTGTGGGTGGAGGGGGCAGACAAAACAGCACAACCTATGTCTCCCTGTACAGCTGGACACTAGATGCTATGTTCTTCCACAGTGTCCAAATCCAACCGTGGATAAGCAGATGAGATATCTCTCTGTCTCTCTCTCTCTTCCTCTTCACCTTTCATTCCTCCTTCCCACACTTTAGTTCACCTGGTCATTTTGTGTTTTCCTTCCCAATCTCTCTCCCTTTTCATATATATTTTTCACATTCATCCCATTCTTTTTCCCCTTGTGCAGCTTAAAGTCTTTTCCTTTCGCCACAGAGTTTACGTACGACTGAGAGCACTTTGCCCTGTCGCCTGCGTGTCATGCTCCGATAGGCCATCTCATCTGTCCGTCTCAGCCCACGCTGTTTGATTTGCCGATTCAAGACAAAACACCGGCGTCAGGTGCTCCACGAGGTCAGTCACGTCTGCCCAGGGAGGAGACTGGAGGTTAGGGCGAAGGGTTTGGTGACAAGGAAGGGATTGGAGGAGAGGGGGAGGGGATGGGGATGGGGAGGGGGTGGGGGTCAGCGTCTGAACCTCCAGCTAGCCAGGGGTGTGAACATGATGCATGAGCAGGATGGTTGGACGTGACTTTCATCACTCCCATCATTACGTGGTCCGACTTAATTAAGAGCAGGGAATAGGAAGGCCGTCTTCTCTCTTATCGGGCCAGGCTCTGTCACAGGTGCAACTGAACTCCATTTGCATGTAACAAGAGCCGTGATGTGAAATGAAATGAAAAGCAATGAGATTCCATCATGACCTCGGCTAGCCACGACGGAACTATTGCGTTCGAGAGCAATGTAAATGATATCTGATGAGGGCCAAATCAGTCAATGCAGGAGTCCCTACCTGGAATCATACATATTTATTTTGATTATTTTGGCCGTGTGCAATCTTTTTATTTATTACAAAATGAGTCATTTTGCCCGTGCTTGTTGTATGGTTCAGACAGGTTGCATGGTGAGCAGTGCTGATGTATGGATGGATTCATTAGGCATATTGATTGTTGTGGAGTAGTGGAGAGAGTGGATTTTTAATTAGTGCATGCCTGAGTGTGTTAAAACTGCTCCCCTCCACATGAGTGGAACCGAGTGGAACAGAGCACGTCAGCGCAGAACATACAGAACGCACACGGGCACCGACGCATACACACGGAAACAGACACACACACGGAAACAGACACACACACAGGCAATGGCATACAGACACACACAGGCATACACACACAGGCACAGACACACACACGGGCGCAGACACACACATGGGCACAGACACACACACACAGGCACAGACACACACACAGGCACAGACAGAGACACAGACACAGACACGGGCACAGACACACACAGGCACAGACACACACACAGACACAGACACGGGCACAGACAAAGACATGGGCACAAACACACACATACTGGCACAGACACACACACACAGGCACAGACACACACAGGCACAGACACACACATACTGGCACAGACACACACACACGGGCACAGACACACACAGGCACAGACACACACATACACAGGCAATGGCACACTGGCATAGACACACACACACACACACACGGGCCCGTACACACACAGACACAAATACACAGACACACACACACAGGGAAAGGCACAGACACACACAAATGGGCCCGTACACACACAGACACAGACAAACACACGGGCACAAACACACACACTGACGAGTCAGCTCGATCTGATTGGCTGTGATGTTGAGCTGCTCTCAACCTCCTCGTTCCCCCTTGTGTTGTTTCTCCGCCCGGAGACAGAGCAGCCATTTTGGGGGCCGCTCACTATTTTCCCCAGTCCTTCATTTTGAGTGGCGGGTAGACACGCAGGCACGAAGCCTGGCTTCACGCAGGAACTTACGCAATACACACATGCCAGCGCTTGCACCGACGCACACCCGTACGCTCGTGCACACAGAGACGAGCACACCTGCGTGCACACGTTTGTACACACACGCGCACGGGCCGCGGTAATAACCTCACCTAGTGTCCGAACACACACATCACCCCAGGAGAACTTAGAGGGTCAGGACAGGACCCCCACAGATCCTACGACTCTCAACTCATTTCATGTTCTAAGTCTCTTCATAAATATTTCACAGTCTCGCGATCAAAGCGGAGCTTCTGTTTGGTTAATTGCTTTGGCTTGAAGTGCATTAGGTTTCACGCACAGGGCTGCTCTTCTGGGGGGTGTTAGACTCGTCCTCCCTGACCGCAGAACTAGCTCTGGCTATGTCATTTCGGTTTGCATTTCGTTGAGACGCACAGTGCCGTCGAGGCTGCGTTCTCTGAATGTGGAGGTAGGAAGTCCAGAGAGAAAAGAGAGCTTTAGAGGCGTTAGAAACATTTGATGATGGTAGAAATAGTTCCACAGAAACAGATATATGGAAGGCATGTCGTCTGGGCTCGGGTGACTGTGTGTTCTTGTCCAGCTGTCTCAACAATGTATCCAGCTGTCATAGTAGTGTCTTTTTCTCTAGGGATGAGCTTGACATGCACACTGGCCAAGACCTTGATGACGCACGCTACTACGTTGTTGAGAATGAGAATCTTCGACTCCACAGGCCTCTCGGTGGCCCTCCGTCACTCATCTTCTCTCTCGTCTCTCTCGTCTCCCTCTCTGCCGTGCTCTGCACGTGTTCTCCCATCCCTTTCCGCCATGCCCTGGATGGTGAGCCAACCTCCCCCCTCCTCCCCCACCCCAGCACCGCCCCCACCCCAGCACCGCCCCCGCCATCGATCCAGGAGCAGGGAGACACGACCATCCACTCTGTCCACCTTGACAAAGCTTCGCTGCCTGTCATGTTGCCTAAGTCTTTAAACTCTGTTTATTTGGACTCGCTTATTAGCTCCGGGGAGATGCCCTCCCACCCATCGACACTCAGCTGCTCACACGCCCTCCGACTAACTATGTGTGTTCGTGTGTGTGTGTGTAGGCCCTCTGAACTCCTTTCATTCCTGTTGATTCAATCTAGAGACAGTTGAGGCTTCCTCGGTGCTGCTTATCTTACCTGTGTACAGGAGACCTAAGGACACAGCCATGGCTTGGCACTGAGTACGGTTCCCGCAACCTTTTATTCGTCCACACACACGCACACACGTACAAACTGCGGGTCGTCAGAGGGGAGTGACTTACCCGCGTGCGCTGGAAGATCAGACGGCAGGCCTAGAGCGGTGTGTTCATTATGCATGAGAGGGTTCGGCCTCCATGTGTCCGTGTTGGGGAACCAGAGGACCAGAGAGACCCCCAGTGTCTGTCAGGGTCCGACCCGGGGACGGTGAATGCAGGGACGGACCCGGCGTCATGGAGGCCTGGTCCGGGTCGAGTTCCTGGAGCTCGGAGCTCTCCCAGGCAGACTGGCTGGGTCTCTCCTGGCCCGGCTTCTGTCGAGGCATGCGGGGGAAGGGGGTAGACGGAGCAGAGGGGGGAGATGGGGGAGGACAGAGCAGGGGATCGTGGGTCCGGTAGTACACCTGTGCTCTTCCAGGGAGTGCGTCTCCCTGCTGCGTGCCTCTGGTCGGTGCTTCGGGCCATGTTTGAAGTTCTGAGCAAACTCCAACCTCAGTGCCGGCCTGTCACTCAGGGAACGCCTCGTCTAAAGCACAAAGTGGAAGTGTTGTGACTGCCAGCTTTCTTGATGTTGTCAGTGATTCACACAGAGCATTGGTATTCCCACTTCCTCTCAGCTCTATAGTCAGCCATCTTTTGAGGTTTTGATCAGCTGCAAATGCAATTTCCTGTTATCCAGAACCATCCCTGAGGTAAAACAGTTTCAACAAATGTTACTTGCCCGCTTTCCACATTCAATTTTTTTTCCTGTCCATTTCTCTTTTATTTCGGCATTCTGCATCAATATTGATGCAATCAACTTAGCTCCGCCTCTGGTTTATCCCAGGCCCAAGCCTTGCACACTTCTAAATTTGTCTTGTTTCCACTCGATCACCAGCACGTTATTGATGGGAGTTATTGCCTTGGCGAACAGGTGTGAACCCGTTCCTGCAAAAAGCCTCCAGCCTCGCGCGCGTCTTTGGCGAGACACGAGGTCGTCATCGTTCTCCTTCCCTTTCGGACCGTCCGTCTCCCCTCTGCACGCAGGAGTGAACTCAACCAATCTCCTGGATCTCCGCTCACCCATCATTCAACCCCCCCCCCCACCCCCCGCCATTCTCCCTCAATTTCCTCCTTTCTCACCATCCCGATCAACAACAGATCCTGGTTGCTCACACCTTCTGCATGCGGACGAGAGCCCCGGCGCCGGTTCTGCTCGAAGACTCAGTAGTGTTCTCTAATGAAACACCCGCACGTGTGTGTGCTCGTGTGTGTGTGAGAGAGAGAGAGAGGTAGAGAGAGCGATGGTGTGTGCGTATGAGAGAGAGAGGGAGAGAGAGAGTGTCTGTGGGCCAGCGGGCAGTAGCTCGGGGCTGTCCTGCTGGGTGTATTGATAAGCAGTGCTGAACCCTGCCGACAGTGTTTAATTGCATTATTCTGAGTAGTCCAGTCCACCTCTGCTCCCCTCACGGATGAAAGGCCTTTGCAAGGAGGGCAGACAGAGATATGGAGGTCGCTGGAGAAGGGCCTCTGTTCAGCTGCCAACGATGTCCTTGCTGATTACCGGACAGAGGAAGGAAGGAGGGAAGGGAGGGAGAAAGGAAGGAAGAGAGCGAGAAAGAAAGGGAACGAGGGATAAAGGAAGAGGGTGAAGATAGTGGCGATGGAGGTCTTTTAATGATGCCATGGTTGGGTGCTTGGGCATGCTGCTACACCCCTGACCCCTCACCTCTGTTCCTCAGGCAGGAGGCTTTGTCCCCCTCCTGCATTCCTCCGCACGCACGCGCACGGTGTTTGGTGAAAGCCCAGGTCCCAGAATACAAGTGGATCCTATTCAATTGGTCCAGCTGCAGTCTTTCACCTGGTCTTGTCAATAGACCTCAGCCTTCAGCTGGAGCGAAGAGCTGTGTGACCTCATCTGCGACACACACACACACACACATCCGCAAATGCCCATGGAGGCTCTTGTGGGATGGCTGCTGCACCTGCAAGCACCAGCCGCCTGGGCATCGGCATGGAAGACCTCCTCGCAATGGCAGCCATTGTGCGCGGGTATGTGTGACCTGCGAGTGTCCCTGTGTTGGTGTGGGTGTGTGCGTGTACCAGTGTGTCCGTGTGTGTGTCAACTGCCTTTCGGAGGGAGTGGTGTGGAAAGTCCATCCGTAGCAATGTGGGCTACCATAGTGCTCATTCAGCCAACACTGCCGTCTCTGTCCACACACACACACACGCACACACACACACACACACAATTAAGGTTGTGCTTTGATACACACACAATTAAGGTTGTGCTTTGATGTGGCACATGTCTTCTCTTTCTGGCACCTGACTCTTTAAACCAGGGATAATCATCATTGAGTCATCTGCGTGTGCAAGTGTGTATGTGCGTGTGTGTGCTTGTGTGTGAGTGTGTGTGGTAGGCTTGATGTGGCGTTGGTAATTAGGGCCCTTAGACCGGACTTGTCAAGCCTTGCTGTGAAAGGCCCCTGGCTCTGGTGAACTGTGACAAGGACCCCCCCTAGGTCAATTCAGCACACTAACACAGTAACATCTATTAGCAGACGGACACACAGGCAGACACACACACAGACAAAAAGACAGACAGTCAGACAGCCTGGCAGACGGACAAACTGATACACAGACAGACAGACAGACAGACAGACAGACAGACAGATTGACAGACAGACAGGCAGACAGGCAGACAGATTGACAGACAGACAGACAGACAGGCAGACAGATTGACAGACAGACAGACAGACAGACAGGCAGACTGAATGACAAACAGATAAAGATAATTATTTCTTTACATCCTAGCGGTTTTCCTCTTGTCCCTGCTAGTGGTCTTAGGAATCTCTTTGTACATCTGCGTGTGTGCATGTCTTTGTGAGCGAGACGAACATGTGTGCGCCCGCCTGCGTGTGGTGCGAGCGTGCGTGCGTGCGCGCGCGGGTTCCAGGGTCGGGGAGGAGTTCAGCGTGTCAGAGGTCGCGGAGCTCAGAACTCTTTGATTGGTCTCCCCAGCGTCCTGGAGAATCTCCTCTTCGGTTTCCCAGCTCTGGGCTCCTGCTGCGGCCTCGGAGCGGCGCCAGGGAAATTTATGTAGATGTCAGCAAGGAAAACAACAGCGCCTCTCTCCGACACCTCTCTCAATATTTGTCAAACAGCGGCGCGTCCTCGCTCTCCACTCCCGCCCAGCCCCTCCCTCTCGCCATCACTCTCTTATTTCTGATTGATGTACAGTGCGGGTAGGTCTCTGGTTGGAGGGAGACGAGGGTTTGACGAGAGGGACAGCGTTGCAGTTCTCACACGGGAACGGAGTGGGGAGGAGGTGTGCTCGTGGTCCCTCTCGTCAAACCCTCGTCTCCCTCCACCCAGAGATCTACCCACACTGTAAACCGGGTGTAGACTGCGTGCGTATGTGAAGACGTGCACCTTTTCTTCGTCCCCGCGGGGTCAAGACTGAACATGAAGTCAGGCTCTCGGATGTGAAATATCGTTTCGCGGTTGTTGCCTTGTTAAATCCAACACACAGCACTTGTATCCGTACACATATCTGACAAATTGAAGGTTGAAGGTGTGTATCTTGAGTTTCCTTCAATAGAATTTGACCAGGAATTATACATATGAATATATTTTAAAATATGTTTATATACATATATACAGTAAATACGTTGACGTGTGTGTGACCGCACACATGCAGAGAGACATTTCAAGACATGGCACTTCTGTGTGTGTTCTGAACGTTTCTTATTATCCAGCATTGTGTTTCATTTTCTGTGGAAGAAAGCTAAATCTTTTATCTGCCCTGAACTGTCAACTTAAGCAAAACAGAGATTGTCAAAGGTAGCTGGCTTCAAGCCCTGAGGGCTAGGTATGGGGACATGAGCCTGTCAAACACAACACTAACTAGGAGACACTCTCCCTCACACACACTCTCTCTCACACACAACACACACATACACATACTCACCGGCCTCTTAAAGTAGCCATGCCTGAGGGTCAGCGATAACAGTCAGGGTCCACTGTGATTGGCTGTGAGAAGACAGGTTTGCGTGCGTGTGTGTGTGCGTTTGTGTGTGTTTGTGTGTGCGTTATACAGGGTTTAAAGTATTAAGCAGCAAAGCTGGATGGGAGGCATCTTTGGGCCGTTGTGCTTGACCTTTCAGAATTGCCCCAGTGCTTTGTGGGGGATCAGCATTTTTTGGCGAACTGAACCCCCTGCTATGGAGAAGAAGGGCCCAGTAGGAAGAGAGGTGAGACAGAGGTGTGTGTGTGTGTGAGAGAGAGAGAGAGAGAGAGAGAGAGAGAGAGAGCGATAGAATGTGAGGATACGCTTGTCTGTGTGTGAACATGCGACAAACACAAGCGCCCGCACATGAAACCACACGCACACACTTGCGCACGCAGGCATGCACGCACCCCCTCCTCCTCCTCCTCCTCCGCCTCCCCCCCCCCCCCCCCCCGGCACCCCATTAAGGCATGGCCAGATTTGGACAGCGGCCATGCCTCTAGGCAGCTCCAACACCCCGCTTCCACGCCGGCCCCTAAGCCCAGCCGAGGCGTCTGTATGTTAAGGACGACCGGAGCAGAAACCCCTGCTCCATTCCCAGGCTACAAACAAAGTACATCTCCGTCATTTGAGATCATCCATGATACATGAAGTGAGTTGACACGTCTCCGTTAAAGTACAGAGACACAGAGAGCAAACATACAGCATGGATGCAGAGGACCGTGTGCGTGTTACTGAACGTATCCGCATACAGCACCATCACTCTAAGGTATACAGCATTTTTACATGATTAGGCTTTGAAGCTCCTTCTTAGCAGGTCCTCTATCCATAATTGATACAATTTCTGATATTCGGGAATCTGGTATGGCTTCGATTGTGCTCTGTTACCCTGACACACAGTGAATGCTCACAGTTGCACAGTAAATATGGTGATGTGCATCCAGCTTTTATTGGCTGAGAACGGAGAGGTGTGGGTTATTGATGGGTGCTCGCGTCTACAGATATCTGTCTAAAGACACCCAGGGTTAGCCACCTAGCGCCCGCGCTAAAAAAGACTTTTAACAATCAAACACCCCAAATAAATAAGACAACTCACAAAGGGTGCTCGATAGAGTGTGCTGCCATGTTCCCAACATTTACACTGTAAGTTAAAGATTTTCTACATTTGTGGTATTTTATTTTTAAATACACAGATGGCTGTGTCCCATAGGTTACATACTGCGTGGCATATCATCATCTAATTGGCTGGCATGCTGTGCTCCTTCAATCATCACCATGGCAATGGGAGTGTCCCCCGGCAACTGCCATCATTGGCTGTATTTAAGCTGCTTATTCAGGATCACCATGGTGATATGGTCGCGCCTTATAAAGTGAGGAGGGGGGAAGGAGAGGAGATAGCAGACAAACAGACAGAGAGACCGCACTGTGAAACTGTATTCTCTATCACTCCGTCTCTGTTTTCCTCACTCTCCCTTTATCTTTCTCTCTCTCTTGGGGTTGTGATTTTGCTCTTGTTTTAAGTAAGGCTCTGCAGGTGCTCTAAATGCCCCTGAAAGTCAACCAGGTCTGTCAGATTGTGCGAGTGTGCGTGCAGGATGTGTGTGTGCGTGTCACCAGACAAAAGTGAAACCTGCCAAAACCACAGGGGGGAATGGTATGGGATTTGAACTGAGGCATTATGTTGCTCTACCAGGGACATGAATGCACACCCTCAAACACACACACACACGTGAACCCCAACATGCACACACACACATGAACCCTAACATGCACACACACACACACACACAAAAAGCCAAAATGTTCTTACTTCAGTTCATACCTTTCATTAAAGTCTCAGAAATTCATGTTCAACATTTTTTTTAAGGCGACATGTTTGAACACACTTTTTCACGCACACCAGAACACACACACACACATTTTTTTTTTATCCTAGCGCATATTCATGAGCATGCATACAGGGTGTTTTGTTTCGCAAGAATGCCTTTTTTGTCTCCCTGGTGTGCAGTGTGTTTATCTGCTTGTGGGTGCACTGGTATGTGTGTACGCATGTGCGTGTGTGTTCCGGGGGGAGTGTGTGTGTGTGTGTGTGTGGGGGGGGGGGGGTTGGTTACGTGCGTGTGTGTATACATATGTGCATGTGTGCAGCGGTGCGTGCCGGCATGTGTGCGTGAGTTTAGCTAAAGAGCCTGGCGACTACCAGGAGACATGGCTTTAAGGTATGATATGTTAATAAAATGTGTCAAGATGTCTAGAAGCCGTTCTCTCTTTATAAACAACCTTACAGCCCGAGTGCTGCTAATTAGCCAGCCCATCTGCTCAGTTTAGCAAAGTTGTTGAGATTTACCAGGGAAACTGTAAAAAGACAAGCTCACTTCCACCCGGCAGATGACAAGTGTTAGAAATCTCCCTTCACTTCCCCCGTTGACAACTCCTGTCTTTTGTGGGTGATGATATTATTCAGATATCAGTGGTTTTATTGTTAATTGATTTGTATTTGTATACGTGTCTAAATCTTGTCACGCTTGCTTTCAAATTTTAATAAACTAAATCGACTATTGCATGAACGCGTATACGGACCAAAAGGAGAGACACATTTGCAAAGGCGAAATAAGAACATACATGGACGTGTGTGTCATCTTTCTGCAAGGCCCCACAGATGATGGCTGTGCGTCTCAGATTGGCGGCAGGTTGAAAGGTGAATCTCCACCCCGGTCGTAGGCTGTGCTCACACTGGAGTAGGTCTCTCTTTTAGGGTCTCCACCTTGCGTTAGCTCAGCAGTCGCTGCGTTCTGACCCGCGGTCCCAGATGCTGTTGCCCCGAAGCGTTTCCACAGCGGCACTTTCCACACCGTAACGCTCTTCGGGCAGCGATGGTCTGAAACAGACGAAGAAGATGTATTGCTTGGTTGGAGTTTGATTTAGCTCTTAACAGATATAGTTTTTGCTCTCAGTCTTGTGGCTCTTGCGGTTTGATCAAAGTAGCATGATCATTTTCCTTAGGTCCTTGTGGTTTCAAGGCTTTTTGTTGCTGTTTTAGGAATAATGTAAATGTTTTCTCTCACACGCATGCACTAAAACATGCAAATATACTCAGGCACATGACAGTTGAGACTGCGACACAGGTGCAGTACATGCTAGCTAGTCGACGGCTAAACCTGAAGTGTGCGTACGTGCTTAAGTGTAGGTGTGTGTGTGGGGTTAGGTGTCTGACTGTCTAAAGTGTGTGTATGGGGCTGGCGTAAAAAGGTCCATCTGCAGTCTTCCGCTTCTCTGCACTGATATGAGATTAGGTTCATATAGAAACTTGTCAGGGCATGTTAGGGAGAACAAGCAGTTGGGCGAGACACGGTAAACAGATTCAGGGATTCTATCGGTTAGCGTTCTGTTTCCTACAAACGGTTCCTAGGAACGTGACTTCATGAATTTCTTGGGGCACAAACGTTTTTTTTGTTAAGTTTTTTGGGGGGGTTTCTCATCAAGCGTTGCACCCATGAAAAAGATTCAGGCGTACATGCGCACACACACACGCGGGCACACAGTCGCTCAGACATTGATCAGGGGTGCATGTGTGATTTAAGAATCTGTCCACCTCCCCCCCATCTGCTTTGCCTCTGTGTGGGGCCTAGACTGAATCCCACAGTCTGGCGTGCACGTGCACGTGCACGTCGGTGCTCGGGCACGGACAGCGGAAGGCAGGCCCTTCATTTGTATCGCGGTCTTCCTCACCCCCCCAGGTCCCAAACATCTTTCTTTAATTAAAACAGCCATCCTAAACAGCGACCTGCATCCTGTGGCCTCTGATGTTGTTGTCTCTCGGAGCACTTTAAGGCTGTAATGATTCAGTAACTTGTTATGGTAATGAAGCCAGCCCGGGCTTTGAAATTTACGGCCTTGCGCTCTGGAGAGAGGGGCTGAGGAAAGAAGGGAGACCTTGTTGTCATTAATCCCGTTAACCAGGGATAATTAGGCAGAAACACCCCTAGTCCTGATAGTGGTCGTGCCTGGAAGGCGTGGTAGTTAACCCTGCTTCCTGTGTTTTATTTCACCGGCAATATTTCCTCTTGTTTAAATTTCCTGTCAGGAATCCCGCTAATCCACACAGCGTCCTGCTATTGGTGGGAGAGGGTGCCGGCCCAGAGGACGAGGGGAGGAGCTAGGGAGGTTGAATCAAAGAGTCGGTCAGGAACTCTAACAGAAGGTTCTGGAGACACAGTATAGCGCAATCCTGCCGACAGACGTGGGACTGCACACACACTTTGACGAGTGACATGGGCGTTACATCATGCAACGTCGCTGCAGATGATCGTTCTCTTAAACAATTTTTAAGTCAAATGGATGAAATTATATCCAACCAACAACCAGAAGGATGTTAATTTCACCAATCGGTTTTAATAAAAAAGGGATCATTTCGTGAACTGAATTTGCCGATACTTCCTAGGAATTCCTCCGAGATCATTTCTTTAAACGTACATTTTGAAAAAAACCTGGACTGCATCCTTAGACCACAGCGCCAACGCCAACATCTGAACGCGCGAAAAAAAGATATAGTTGGTGAAAAAAAGGGATTCCTTTTCAAGTGACTCTCTCTGGGTGTGGATGCTTTTTCATGATCAGCTGCAATAACAGGCAACACTGGCTCACTGCTCTCTAACCCTCATTCATTTCCCTTGGGTTCTCCCTTCCAGAACATCACTCATCTGGTTCCAGGAACACCACTCTGGGACTCTCACCAGAATAGGCCCACCCTCATTTCTCCCCCTTTCAGAGAACATACAAGCTTGAACAAGACATCATTGAAGTTGTGTTATGGTAGTGTTACCAAAACAACAAAAAAAGTGTTGAGAAAATCGGTCCAAAAAGTTTAAATGAAATTGTGAAAAGCTTGTCAAAGTATTATTCATAAAATAGAGAAAAGCAGGGATATACAACATCATCTCTTGTTTCATTTTTTAAAAGGATTATAGTAAATGTTTCTATGAATTACATAGAGCTTGTTTTATCAGAAATGTTGTGAACAAATACTCCCATTTGTTTAATATTGTACATTTAAAAATGAAATCATATCATTAACAAGTGTGATCTAAACATCCTATTTCCCCCAAATGTTAGTATTAGATATTTTTGTATGCATGAATCGCATACTACTTTTTAACAATGCTGTCCAGTTTTAATCAATATATTTAAATATTTACACACATGCATTTTAATGTGGAAAAAAATATTAGATCATAATTCATCATTACCTGGGCTGTTGTAGCTAATTGGAGTTTGGCTGTTTTGTGGGGGCTGGTATTAGTCACATTAGGTCAGGTTAAGGACAACCATAAGGAGACAAACACCTTAATTAAGACTGGGGGGTTAAAGGAACACATTCAGAACCCACTTCATGAATACCACCAAGTTGGATCAACCTTCAGCGGGGCAGCGGGGAAGGGGATGTTTCCTTCAATGTGAACTTGTAGTGCTGCCTTCAGTCTTCACATGGGCCTGCTTAGCATCTGCAGCATGGCTGCTGTCTCTGTCAGCCAGAGGAGAGGAGACAAGGGCACAGCAGAGGAGAGGAGAGAGGGGAGAGGAGGAGAGGTGGAGGGCGCAGAGGAGACGAGCGCGGGGATCGTAGTGGAGGAGAGGAGAGGAGGAGGGGTACGAGGAGAGGGGGCAGAGGAGAGAAGAAGGGGGCAGAGGAGAGGAGAGCGGGGATCAAAGTGGAGGAGAGGAGGCAGAGGAGAGGAGAGCGGGGATCGTAGTGGAGGAGAGGAGAGGAGAGGAGGAGAGGAGGAGGGCGCAGAGGAGAGGAGAGGGAATCGGAGAGGAGGAGGTGGCAAAAGAGAGGGGAGAGGGGATTGTAGCGAAGGAGAGAATAGAAAGAGGTGACAAGGAGAGGAGAGAGGGAAGTGTGCAGGAGGAGGGAGCAAAGGAGAGGGGAGATTAGAGGAGGAGAGGAGAGGAAAGGAGGAGGGGGCAGAGGAGAGGAGAACTTGACACTCCCCTTCAGAAAGTGCTTCCCACTAATTACTCAGTTTTAATAATTATTTACTTGACTTGTTTCTTTTTACCCTGCCCTCCCCCCCCACAAACACACACACTCCTCCCTCCCCCCCATTTCTTTCTTTTCATTTGACAATTGTTTATTTATCTATGTGTTTATTCCTCCCCTTGCTCCCTTCACAGGGAGTTTTTTTTCCTTCCCCACCATATGGTTATGGATCAAATTATGTCAAACATTTTGCCCTTGCAAGTTTTTTGCAATTTGCAGTTTCCAAACGTGAGACCTGTTGAAAGCCAGAGTGATAATGGACATGCTCTACCCCCCGCGGGCTGTGTCCCACCATATCTCCCTTCAATTAATGCTACAGCGGGAGGCTCATGTAATAACACTTGCGCTTGCGAGCTGTCCGCGTGAAAGGGGGAGCGGGGAAGGGGAGGGTACCAAAAAAAATGTGGGGATAGGGAGAGAGGGAGCAATGGTGGTGGTGGAGGTAGCCTAGTGCAGGACATGGAAGGGGAGAGAGAAAACTATTTTCACAGCCCAGGATACGGCGGAGGGCCTGTGTTGGGTGTCCATGTGAACGGTGCATGTCAGCAGATTGAAGCAGCGAGGACTTTGTGTGATTGGTTGTTGGATGAACGCATGCTAAGCTTGTCTATCATTGTTGCCGGGTGGAATCAAACTTCTGCCAGCGGGGCAGTGGGCGCGTTGACAGCTATAATTACCCATCGCCATGGCGATCACTTTTGGCCTGTCATGGATGGTCGGAGGAGAACTCCTCCTCTAGTCTGCCTTTAATCAGATTGGCCTGTCACTTGTCAGGGATTTGGATGTGTGTGTGTGTGTGTGTGTGTGAGAGAGAGAGAGAGAGAGAGAGAGAGAGAGAGAGAGAGAGAGGAGGAAGAAGAGAGCGAGAGAGAGAGAGAGATTGAAGGAGAGGGAGAGCGAGAGGGACAGAGAGGAAGAGAGAAGGAAATAGAAGGAGAGAAAGAGGAAGAGAGAGAGATCTCATCTGTCCATGTCTATCTATCCATGGGGCCCAGATTTCTCAAAAATTGTGTTTATAACCGAACTTCACACACAAAGACAAAGATATGCACTAAAAATAACTCAAGCATACTAACGTGTTTGTAGAGAGCTGGGACACAGCAACGAGTATTGCAGATCTTTACATCTGTCAATGGTCAACATGAGTAAGCAACTTTTAATGGTCAAAAACTCAAGTCATAAACAAATTTATTAACACCGCTTTGCTTATTGGTTGCTGTCAAAAAATGTAAAATGATGTATGTCCTGTTTTCCTGAACTATTCTTTCTGTTTGTAAAATAATGTATCTTTGTGTGTTGTGTGTTTGCCTCCTTTATAAGTTGGAGATGCCAGTTCTTATGAAGTTTCCAGAAGGTTCCAGAAGGTTTGCCCAAAGAGACTACAAAAGAATGCCTCCCTTTTCTAGGCTGCAATACACTTAAAAATGCAAATTGCAATAAAAAAAATGAATAAGAAAGAAAACTAAAGAAATAACCCTGGTAGTCCTCCAGAGATTTGTGTTTTCATAAAATAGAGATTTTTTGTTTTGGTGAATCGTTTAAAAACATAACATTAACATTCCCAATAATAGGGAGAATTTACATATATATATATATACAAATATTGCATTTACTGTACACATTTACGGTATGTATAAACATGTACTGTATGGGTAGATTATAACAATATTTACAATCTTACCTGTTTAGCTGTTATAATGATTTTCTTCCCATAAGTGGGCATCTGTGATTAATGATGGAAGATCCCTTTGCTTATTACAGAGAGAAATATCAAAAACAATAAACAAATACATCTTTTACAATCGGTTTTTGAACGACGATCCTGAAAGAACTTGAAAGGAATTGTACTGACTCGAATCAAGGTGGTTTAATATTCTGTACATGCTTATGTACAATTCTGTACATAAGCAGCCTTCAACCACACGTGTAATGACGATGACATTCAACGCAATTACTATTTCATCAGAATGATAGTGTACTATGTTTTATTTATCATAAGATTTTTTGGGAGAAATTGTGTGTCACATGTGTAAGTATAGCAAGGGGGGGGTAACATTTGTATGGAATTGTGTACGTGTTTGTGTGTGAATAGAGTCAGGGGTCGCTCAATCATTTCTGCCAGGGCTGATTGTTGTTTCTGGGCGACGTGAAGTGAGTTGTGTGTCTTGAGAGGGTAGAAATACATTTCTGGGAGCGTCAGAAGCAGATCAAAGCTGGCGCTGAAGGACTCTCCCAATCTGGACTTCCGAGTTCTGTCGGCTTTGGGAGATGCGGCCACCCGACCGGGACCCAACTAACGGGGCCGGAACAAAGTCCGAAAACGAAGCGTCGCCTCTGTTCGTATGTTCAAATATGTTCAAAGCATTCCTGATGTGCAGATGGATTGCGCAACACGACATGCGAATACAACCCCGATAAATTAAAAAAAACCTTTACATGTGTTAGAATCTCTTTGTTTGTGTGACATGCAGAGATATGGTGAGATATCGCACCCCAGTCTAGGATTTTCAAAACCCCCAGATTTGACCCTTAGACCAGTAGTCTGGATGTTTGATCTTAGACAAGAGCTCATCAGGACCATTCCAAACCACCCCCTCTACAACAACCTGGACTTTAATAAGACAGTCTGGCGGGTGGTATCCTATTGTGTGACTGTGAGTGTGGGGGGCTGATTATCAAAGCCTGGCTTAGGGTTAGCCTGACAAGCCCCACTGCCTGTCTGTCTGCGCCGTCTCCACGGTGACGAGGCCTGTCTCTCACCGAGTTGGACACGGGCCAACTTCGTCCGCCATCTTTGAAGACCCCACTACCAGAACTGGCTGTGAGGGAGAAAAAACAGATGGAAAGAAGAAATGATGAATTCTGGTTTTCAAGACACTTTTCTTTTTTTTGTTTGTTTTTCCAAGTGGTTTCTATTTAGGCGTTGTGGGGGTGTTGGGTGGGCCGCACACCTCTCTGCCTTATATCCTGTCTGTTGGGTTTGCTGTTTGCAATTGTTAAAAAACTGAGAGCGAGAAGCCAGAAGGTCTATATGTGTATGTGTTTTCGCTTGTATGTGCCTGTGTGTGTGTGTGTGTGTGTGTGTGCGTGTGTGTGTAAGACACTTCCAAATGTTAACACACATTCAAGTGTTTGTGTACCGAATGGGTCTTAATGCATAAATTGAGTGCATTTGCGTGCATGTGTATGTTTTTATGACTGCAGTATGCCAGTCCATTCTCGTCTGAGTGTTTGCGTGTGTGGTGACAGCAACGTGGCCCCTGATGTGAGGAGAAGTGGAAAGGGTGTGTGTGTGTGTGTGTGTGTGTGTGTGTGTGTGCATGTCGAGGGTCTGAGTGTGGACTTGGGCGCGTTCTGAATGATAAATAATCAATGATGCCCTTAAACAGAGAATCCGGCACCCACGATCGCCACCTTCCTAATGGCGTCACCGCATCAACACCATCCAACGCTCAATGTCTGCATGATAATGAGCAGATTATATTTATAGAGCTCTCGTCCAGACGTTCAAGTGAATGCGTTGAGCTGGGGAAGAGAAAAAAGCTGGAAAGTTGATGATGTCATGAGGATGTTTTGGAAACAACAGCTGATGTTTGTGAGATGTCCAAGCTGAAACGACGCTTTCGTACACATGATTTTCCGGGAAAACCGTGCGCTCCACTATCACATTAGTATCTATGGACATTTCCACGTCCCCCCCCAAAAGAAAACGAAAAAGAATTGGCATCAAAGACAAGTGAGAAGGACCGCAGTAATATAATTGACAGAACAGACGTGAATCGTGTGAGGCAGAAT
The DNA here is from genome assembly GCA_036571765.1 of Plecoglossus altivelis. NCBI lineage: Eukaryota > Metazoa > Chordata > Actinopteri > Osmeriformes > Plecoglossidae > Plecoglossus > Plecoglossus altivelis. The sequence goes on from BROE01000022.1 coordinate 15,256,200, forward strand.
CTTGGGCTTTCACTGGCGTGGTAAGGAAGCACAATCACAGTAGGCTAGCTTCCTTCAGATCTGCCTTATGACACGCCACGCTCAACACTGTGCGAGTGTTGTGTGTGTGTGTGTGTGTATGTGTGTGTGTACGTGTGTGTGTGTGTACGTGTGTGTCTACATGTGTGTGTACATGTGTGTGTATGTGTGTGTGTACGTGCGTGTGTGCATGTGTATGTGTATATGTGGGTGTGTACATGTGTGTGTGTACATGTGTGTGTACATGTGTGTATGTACGTGTGTGCGTACATGCGGGGTGGCACAACAAAGGGCGTGATTGGTTGTTCTTCCCTAAATTAAGACTGTTAAAGGGATTAGCCATCAAAAGGTTTGTTTCTGTGACTTTGCACCACAGCCTATGAGGTGCAGGCTTAGCTCCTAATAGAGACACTCATAATCACTCCGGTTTTAGTCATGCAGCCAACATGGAGAGCAGCTAATAGTTGGTCCTCCCTCTCTCTCTCTCTCTCCCCCTCTCTCTCTCTCTCTCTCTCTCTCTCTTTCTCTCTCTCTGTCCTCCTGCTATCCATTTATTTTCCATCTCACTCCCTTTCTTTCTCCCGCTCCCTGGGAGAGCGTCTCTCTCTCCCTCCACCTCGGTCTCTCTCGCCATGTCTTTCCTTTTGTCATATTCCCTTTCCCTCGGCTTCTCTGACTTCTCTCTCGCTCCGTCTCTGCCTGTCTCTCTCATTCTCTCTCTGTCTCTGCCTGTCTCTCTCATTCTCTCTCTGTCTCTGCCTGTCTCTCTCATTCTCTCTCTGTCTCTGCCTGTCTCTCTTATTCTCTCTCTGTCTCTGCCTGTTGGACTCTCTCTCTCTCGATCTCTCTCTCATTTCATGTCTTTCTCCTCCATTGACATGGCTGCACACATTTCTTAAGGGTCCCTCTTACCATCCCCCCTCCCCCTGTTTGGTTGGAATGAGCAGTATTAGCTGGCCTGTTTGATCATTTCTCTACGCAGGGCTTCATGTCTGGCCAGTGTTTTTGAATCAGCAGGTAGTCTCGGGCAAGCAGTTAGAGAGCCATCATTCTTCTCTCTCTCTCTCTCTCTCTCGCTATTTTTTTCTCCCTTTTCCCCTCCACATCTCTGTCTCCCTCTCTCTCTCTGGCTCTCTCTGAGTCTCTCTTTCTCCCTTTCTGTCCCGCGCGCGCACACACACACGCACACACACACTCGGGCGCACGACCAACATGGATGTTCAATTCTGACAGAGGTTATTCTTCTAATGTCAGTTTCATATCGCGTGCTTTTTTGTTTTGAGACGAAGGCAGACCGATTCGTCCATCATGCTGCCAATACTGCCGTTGCCTCCCCAGTTTGGACGTTTCGTCATTTGGTGCTGTGCTTTTTTCCGTGCCTTTTAAAGTCTTACCCCTTACCTTCCTAACACTCTTATCAGCTGAAAGGTCTTCTCTGCGGGTCCAGTGTGAGCGCTGAAAAGACTGCCTGAGACAGACATTGTTTTGAGAGACAGGTTGGCTTCAGCCCAACATATTGTCGTCTAGTCTGACTGTCTAAGAGGCAGCTTGACTCTCTGGGATACAGACAGTTGGCAGCTGATTTGGACTTAGCAACGACGAAAACCCAAATTGTATTTCAGTCATGTTCTGTGTAACTTGACTGGAAAACCACTCAGATATTTTGGCTGCGAGACACTGTTGGATCAAAGCAATTAAATAGCGTTTGTTGTTTTCTGAACCCACGCAGTGTCTCGCTAAATTGTCTCTTCATCAGAGTTCAGAGTGTTTCGTCCTTAAACCTTAAGTACTCTGGCTCATAGAGTTTTGGTTCACGTTTTATCAGTGAGCCGATTAATGAATAGTTTAGAAGGTGTTGTGGAAGACTGTTTGAAAAGGTAGTTGTGGTGATGTTGTAGCTTGGTGGTTTATGCCAGGTGAAGGGGGTTTATAACGTAGAAAAACTTTCTGTTTGTAGTGGTTGTGTAGAGTGCTGGTTTAAGGGATGTGGTGAGGAGGTGTGGGCGGTGTGGTCATGGTATGACTGTTTTTTTGTAATCTGTAGCCCCTATAACCTCCAGCAACTGCTACTGGACTCCAACTAGGGATACAGGCTGCTGCTAGGGACATGCGGAAATCTGTTTTCACACTGCTGCACATGTCATAGGAACACACACACACACAGAAACGGACTCCCAAGGACACAACCAGAGAACATGGCGAGAGTGTGAGAGAGACGGAGAGAGAGAGATTGAAAGACATGGAGAGAGAGAGAGAGAAAGAGCGATGCAACGGTTCAGAGGTGTTGTGGCGTTGTTGTCAGCAGCATTTAGCGCCCCGGTCCTCGGACCGCACGGTAGCGTGGACCCCAGACAGAGACAGAGACGGAGAGGGGGAGAGGGTTGGAGAGAACAGAGGGGAAGGGAGAGGAGGACGAACGAACGAAACCCCTAGGAACCATAGAGTCGGATGAGCCTCCCAATGCGTGATCGTCGCAGTTTGTCCTTTTCAACTCACTTTGTATTTTGAACACTTCGGCCTCGGCTCCATTTCCCCTCCCTCCTTTTCTTATTCCCCCCCTCAGCAACTTGTCTCATCCCTCGCTCCGTAGGTCACCAGCTGTCAGACAGCTAGCACAGGGAGCCGCCAGAGTCCTTCTCCCTCCCCTCCTCTCCTCTGCTCGCTCCCTCCATTTGGGGCTCCCGCGTCTCCGCTCCCAGGGAGTTCTGGGGGAGCGTCTGGGAAGTGAACCACAGCCAACTCTGCACCACACAGATGTTGCTCTCCTTCCCCCGCCCCTCCCATCCTTTTCTCCTCCTCCTCTCGCACCGCGCTTCGAGCGATCCTTGCGCCAAAGTCTTCGAAACATCCTTGAGGCGGGGCAGGAGCGCTTGATGAACTTTCCCGAGGGAGACGAGGTTGAGATGGGGAGGGGGTGAGGGTGGGGGGGAGGTGAGACCGAGGAGAGTTACCACGGGAAGGGGAGCGCTGGGGGGGCGGGGGCAGGGTAAGGCACGGGGCGGATAGGTAGGACATGTCAGCGACAGCAGAAAGGTACAGGGTGGGAGTTGAGAGATAGGGGAGCGAGGAGTATTAAGAAAAACGAAGGAGGGAACCGGGAGAGGAAGCAGGGAAGTGAGGGAAGAGATAGAGGAGAGGAATCCTTCTGGAGCGCAGCTGATAGTAAAGGCCTTCGTTTGGCCACGCAGGCAGGTGTGTTCATTCCAACCTCCCTCTGCCCCCCTGCCCCCCATCCCCCTTCTCCAATCCAGTTATGTGTGTCTATGAGAGTGGTGTGTGTGATGGAGGGGTAAATCTCTGTGGCCCAGACAAGCTACAGGCCCCTATCAGACACAGACAGGGGCCTGAGCTCCAATACAGGCCCGTACCCAGGCAAATAGCATCAACTATTGTGTCTGGGAGTTCACTGATTGCTATTAAAGCCAGCCTGGAGCTGTACTGCAGAGAGGAGAAGAGTGTGTGTGTAAGTCTGTCAGTCTGGTTGTGTGTATGTGCCTGTGAGTGTGTGTGTGACAAAACGAGGGCAACAGTATCAGAGAGCAGCGTAATCGTTCATGTCCATGACTGGACGTTGCCGAACTCACCAGCAGACAGTAATTGTCCTCTGAACTGACCAGACTAAAAAACGATCACTGTTTGGAGCCATTCGGAAGTTGCGACGGTAAAATAACTTCAAGATGGTTGAACTCGAAAGGGTGGAGTAGCTCTCCTCATATCTATCCTGATGAGAAGGACAGGCCAGTACTGGAATATGTTATGGTGACACAGTGGGTTGAGTGTTCTGCAGGTTGAGTCACTGATGATCCATGTTTTCAGTCCAGGGAGTCCAGGGAGTCCATAACATGGCGGAAGTGAGTGTGTTATTTTGACCAGCCTGTTCTGATAAGCAAAGGGTGTTATTAATATCACGGGTCCTGAGGGCCACAGATGATTGATGAGGCTGTAAAGCAGTCACTTCCTGTTTCTCTTTCTTTCTCTCTTCCTTTCACTCTCTCTCTCTCTATCTTTATTCTCACTCTCTCCAGCTCTCACTCTGTCTCACTCTCTCCAGCTCTCACTCTGTCTCCTTCTCTCCAGCTCTCACTCTGTCTCACTCTCTCCAGCTCCCTCCTGAGCAGGATGAAAGGAGGCGGCGTGTCACTCTTTTGAGGAGGAACAATAGGTCAGAGGAAGACCGACTCCGCACACATGCGCCAGTGGGTCTCATCGACGAGGGGAGAGACAGAGTCCAACCGTCTGCACCGCGACCCTGGCTGGACGCCAGCTCATCAGATCTTTGTAGAGGCCTCTAGTGTTTTCAGTTTGGGATGACAACCATGTGAACATATTCAGTGCCTCTTTTCCCACCTGAAACTGTTTCGGTATGACGGCTGCTATTACTTTGTTGATTAATACGATGTGTTGCTGGTGTTTAATTCGCGATTAGATACACTAGTTGAACCCCTGTGAAGTGATGATACTTTTGGTGGTTGTAACGATGAATCGAAGATCAATGAAGTACTGCTCTGCAAGTTCCTTTGGACTACATTAAAGGCTGGTTTGCTTTTGGTACAGGAAGTCTGTAAAGATACAGGCACACACACACACTCACACACACACACACACACACACACACTTAGGGATGACTTGTTTTACTGTAGCCAACCTAACACAATCATTCTGCTCCTACCCTCATCAGAACATTGTCTATTTTGAGTGTACTGTGTGTGCGTGTGACGACCCTACACCTCCTGAGCATTATGTAGTTCACTTCCTGGTTTCCTGTTGTAAGGAGTCACAGATGATTGATGATTGTGTCATTGTAGAACTCTCAGGCTTTTACTGATGCTGCTACTTTGACATCCTCTGCTGTTGTTTAGAAGGAGGCGTAAGCGTAAATGACAACGAGTGAAGTCACCACTATTTGGTCAGCGCTACCCTCTTCTTCCTGGGGAAGAGCAGTCATATGTATTCCGTGGAGACACGATGCTGTCATTGAAATCGCTGGCAACTCTTTAACATTTCAGGTGCATACTGTATTTTTCCCCGCATACACAGACTCACTTGTCGCGCAGTGCAACGAACAAAAGCACACACCCAAAGGCCAAGGAAGCACACACACACACACACACACGCTCAAAAGCTCCCCAAAGACACGTACGTGTGCACACACATACACACACATACGCACACCCATGGCCCTGTGTGAGGTGTGGGTCAGGTGGTACGAGTGGCCAGAGGCGACCTCTGGTGAGTGTGTAGATTTATTCTAATCAGTACTGCCCTTGTGACAGGTGAAATGGTGACCTTTGACCCTGGAAGCTCTTCGGGTGTCACACGCCTTGTGTTCCCTGTCCACTTTTATCGGCAGGAAAAAGAAAATGTAAATTAAAGCCAGCATAAAAATAGATGATGGGGGCTTGTACCTCTCATCTTTTCTCTCTCTCTTCTTTTCCATCCCTCCTTTGCTGGTGGTTGTTTCAGCTGAAAAGGGCAACGCAGGGGTTCTCTCTCTACAGCCTCAGCCTTTTCTTCTTCCTCTATATCGTTCCATCTCTCCTATTGGTCTAGATATACTCTCTCTCTCTCTCTCTCTCTTTCTCTATTTCCCTTTCCCATCTTTTGCTCCCTCCCTGCCTCCCCCCTCGCTTGTCCCTCTCTCCTTCTCCCCCTCGTTCCTCTCTATCTCCTCTTCTTCTCTCCCTCCTTCTCGTCACCCTTTCCCCAGCTCCCCCACTCCCACCACCCTCCCCTTCAACTCTCACATCCATCTCCCTCAGTCCGCTCTCCGTCCCTGGCAGGGACAGCTGTGTGTCTGGGGGTGAGATGGGATGATGGAATGCAGAGAGATTGCTGAAGGAGGTCTCAGACATCCTCTTGCTGGCCCTCTGACTGTCCTGGCCACTGTATAGTCACTATTATTGTCATTCTTCTGCTTCAGGTTATTTGGCAGCAACTGCAACCGACTGGTAAAGACCATCTCCCCTCGCCAGACACTACCCCACCCTCCTCTCCAACTGGCATCCACCCCTCCCCCTAACCTCCCCTCATCCTCTCCTCAACCAGGGAGCTCATTGATTTACCCTATCCTCTCCTCTAATCCTGCCTTCATTTATTTGTGAACATTTTCCCCAGCCGTGTTTACACTCGGACAGCGAATACTCTCTTCTCTTCCTTTTTCAGAACAAGAAAGAGAGGCAATGTCCTTGATGTGACATTCATCCTGCATGGTGGGAGGACTGGGAGGACTGGGATGACTGGGGCTTGGAGAACTGGAGGACTGGGAGGACTGGGAGGACTGGGAGGACTGGAGGACTGGAGGACTGGGAGGACTGGGAGGACTGGGAGGGTGACTTGGAGACTGGAGGACTGGGAGGATCACTGAGTTGACCGGGCAGGCTTGGAGACTGGCAGGACTGGAGGACTGGGAGACTGGGAGACTGGGAGACTGGGCTTTGAGGACCTGGGAGCAACTGGAGGACCGGGAACTGGGGGAGAGGAGGACTGGCGAGACCGAAACTGGAGACGCGAGACTTTGGAGACTGAGACTGGTAGACGGGGGAATGACGGTGCTTGAGACTGAGACCGGGAGACTGGGAGGACTGGGAGCGACTGAGACTGGAAGGATGGGAGGACTGGAGGGTTGGAGGACGAGGACGAGGACTGAACGGGAGGGGCTGGAACGGATACTGGGGTAATGGGAGTACTGGGAGATGGAGACTGTGGCTTGAGGACTGGGAGAGACCTGGAGGACTGGGAGGACTGGGAGGGCTTGGAGGACTGGAGGACTGGGAGGACTGGGAGGACTGGGAGGACTGGGAGGACTGGGGCTTGGAGGACTGGGGGAAGACTGGGAGAGGACTGGGAGAGGACTGGGGGAAGACTGGGAGAGGACTGGGAGAGGACTGGGGGAAGACTGGGAGAACTGGAAGACTTGAGGACTGGTGACGGGGCAGGGCTGGGGGCTGGGGACTGGAGGCTGGAGGCTGGAGACGGGAGGACTGGGAGGGCTTGGAGGACTGTGGGAGGGCTTGGAGAACTGGAGGACTGGGAGGACTGGGAGGACTGGGAGGACTGGAGGACAGAAGGACTGAGAGGATTGAAGGACTTGGAGGACTGAAGGACAAAAGGACTGGGAGGACTGGAAGGACTGGGAGGACTGGGAGGACTGGAGGACAGAAGGACTGGTAGGATTGGAGGACTGGGAGGACTGGAGGACAGAAGGACTGGAGCTGGGAGGAGCTGGGGAGATCGAGGCCTGGAGGATGGAGGACTGGAGATTGGAGGACTGGCACGACTGGGACAGACTGAAAGACGAAGGACTTGAGACAGAAGGAGGTAGGATGGAGACTGGAACCGGGAAGCACAGCCCGAGGAGACTTGGATACGGAAACGGGAATACGGGAACCGAATCAGAAAGACGGAGGATTGGAGACTGGAGGGACTGGAAGAACAGAAGGACGAAAGGATAGACGACGGAGGACTGAAGACAAAAGGACGGATGAACTGAAAACAGAAGTACTCGACGACGAGACAGAAGGACTGGGGTTGGGAGGATTGGAGGACTGGAGGACCTTTTGTAAAAATACATTTCTCATATTGTGATGCCTTTGTGTGTGTGTTTGCAATGGGACTGTATTTGTGTTCACTTTTCATTTGTTTCAATGCAAGTGTCTCACTGTGTGAGTGAGTGTGTGTGTGCGTGTGCGTGTGTGCGTGCTTGTTTGTCTACACTAACCGATTCCATCTCCCCATGAGACTGGTAATGGTGCCAAAGTCTATTAAGATTGCCAGTCCTATTCGAACCAGATGTGATACACCAGCACACCCAGTCAAACCTCCACCCACCATATGCCCCTAAGAAAGTCGCCCCAGGGTCCTTTCAGGAAACAATTGTCAAGTAATGCTAAAAGTACAAAAGACCACAAGCTCTGTATTGATCAGATGGTAAACCCACCCATAGTTATTTATGTGTGTGCTGTGTGTGCTGTGTGTGTCTGTGTGTGACAGATTTCTCGACACACTGTGTTTGGAAACAGTGAGCCAAGACCCTCTTGCACCCCACATCAGATTTTTTGGACTGTGTCATTGATTTGGAATCTGGTTTGGCTCTCCTTGTCCTTCACTTAGTGTTCAGATCAATGTTCTCTGGCTTTGACCATGCATTGAAAAAAGCCCTGCTCCCCTCCACTCATGGGCTGGGGCTCAGGCTGGGGCTGAGGCTGTGGCTATGGCTGTGGCTGGGGCTGAGACTGGAGCTGGGGCTTTGGGGGTTAGCATGTGTGCTGCGAAGAAAAATCTGTGAAAACAGATTGTGGCTTGAAACTCAAACAAGGTGAAAAAATCATCATCTCAATGCAACTGACCATTGCTTTTGCCATCATGTCATCAACTACTATCGGACAACCTGCGGCAAGAGAGAGAGAGAGAGAGGCTGGGGAAAGTGAGAGAGACACAGAGAGAGAGAGAGAGAGAGAGTAGAGAGAGGGAGGGAGAGAAACAGACAAGAAAAGAGACGTGGGGGTAAAATAAGAAATAACAAATAGCAAACCGACTGAAGAGTAGGCTCCAGCAAGAAAGACACAAAAAAGAGAGGAGAAAGGAGAGGTTGAAACTGTAAACAGGGGGGGAGAAAACAGCAAAAGGAGATATCTCCAGCTCGGCTCCCTGCAGGGCTTGGTTGAATGGACCCTGGGCCTGAGTTCTGGTGTCTGAACCTGGTTCCCTGTCCCATATTGTCTCCTTCCTTGGACCCTGGCTCCAGGGACAATAGCACTCTGTCGGTGGCCAGGTAAATACGCTGGATGCTCGCAGCTGAGAGGTGTGTATGGCCTTAAGTGGAAATCGATGTTGTTGTACTGTTGAGGCCATAGGCCGAGGTGTGTGTAGATGTGTGTGAGGCCTGGGGTGTTTTCAATGATGGCGGGCCATCACAATCACGGGACACAGGAAAGGTCACCTGAGGGCATGTTTGTCTTGACGTGAGCCTGGTGCCACAGCACGCACACACATTTGCACGGGCAAACACTTATTTAGCTATTTTCATGGTGCACAACTGATTTTTTTGGTTGGACATTTACATGTAATTGGATCAAAAACGAGATTTTGAATTTGAAAATAAATAAATGTTGCTAAAATGGCCCTGACGATCAAGCTGTCACTCATCGTGTGCTTCATACTGTACCTGCTTTGATGAAAGAGTTCATTGTGCGTGATTTGGTTGGTTTTCTTTGAGTGAAGAACAGTAAATCTGATTAATCAGAATCTAGAAAAGTCATTTTGGGAGACACACCTCTTCTCTCCCTCCATCACCCAAGCAGAACGACCAGCTAAGTCACTCAGTAATGAGAGCATGGGTGGAGAAGACAGGCCCAAGGGCATGCACACACACACCCACACAGACACACACTCCCTCGTGGCCTACACATATGCAGCACACGCACGACCATGGGTGAGATGGAACATCACACGCACACCAGTCTCTGCTCACCACACGCATAACACACTGCCCCCCACCCAAAGTCAGACCTACTCTTCCCACACTACGTGTGTCCTTACAACCCCACACCCGCCACACAGCGACACACTCACGCGATCTGCCTCGTAACAGCATACACAATTCAGGATCGGTTCGTAAGAAGGGTAATGACATGGTGTCGGGGTAGAGGCCAGGAAGTAGGCACTGCTAGGGGCAGCATCGAAGCAGATGAGACTATTCATCACGTTGGAGCGCGGAGTGGTAACGCGGACCTACTGAGTTCCGCTGTCATGCAGCGGTAGGCAACGATCAAGCGTTGGGACTGTTGGGCCTGGTAATGTAGGTTTGCCGGGGTCATGCGAGAGATCCAGGGTGCAAGTCGGTGACAGGAGCGGGGGCGTGCTCGAGAAGTTCGAGAGGCAGTAAGAGCGTCTCCTCGCTTCTATTCTTGGAGTTTGTCTAGTGCATGGAAGAAGAATCATAGAGCATTTCAACCGCAGAGCATATAAAGGCTAAGCATATCAGGGGAGAAACAAATTTTTCCGTGCAATTTCCTAATTTCAACGGCTGTCTGTGTAGCTCTCGCGCTCTCCCTCCCTCTCTCTGTGTCTCTCTCCTCTATGTCCTCCCAAGCTCTGCCTCCTTTCTTTCCTTTCAGCCTCTCTCTGGCCATGTGGTAGAGGTAGTCCTGTGGTGAGAAGCTTTACCATAGAGAACAATGGATGTGGAAATGGATTATAGTTGTGAGGTCTCAGTGGTGGGTTAATGGTACAGCCATCTACTCTGCAATCATGGAAGATGGTTCTAGATGTCGGGGGGTGCAACGCTGGAGTGAGCTACGTTTGAGGTGGATAGCCATGGTTACCATCCCATGTCTGAAGACTGCCATATAGGCAAACGTAGCTCCGGCATGGTGTACTGTTAGCGTTCATGACATTCAGACAGGCCTCGTGCCATTTCCGTGGTAACTCATGATTGAAACTACAACGTTTCCAACAGACATGGATTTAATGTACTCAAACTGCAGTCAGTTTTTATTTGCGCGCGTGTGCACATGTGTGTGTGTGTGTGTGTGTGGGTGGGGGGTTAAGAAAATAATTAGTTCCACGTTTCAGATATTTGATACCAGGCCATTTATTAATAATTCATGCTTTCTAAATTCATAAAACATCATCTTGTCCCCAGTAAGTAACATTTGATATTACATCTGAAGCCTTTGGGACGGATGTTTGCCAGAATCCCATCAAATGAGCTTTCTAAAAATACTGACTAGCTTGTTCCACTCAAAGCCTCGCCGTGGCCCTTTAAGAAAAGAGAAGTCCCAAGTTATCTATTTTCATTGGCGCCGCCATTCGTTTTTTGAACATCTTCCATTTGATTCCTCGCCGCCCATCTCTCGTTTTCTTTTCCTTTTCTTCCTCCTCGCCCCCTTCTCATGATGTCAATTTAATTCAATCTAAGAGATTTCAAGCAACCCTGCCCGTTTCATGTCGGCTGGAAAGGCACTTGTAACACATCAAATTTACTCTCACCTTTCCGGGGGGACGTTTCAAAGGGGAGAAAAGGAAGATCAATTATTTGCTGAATCTGAAGTTTCATTAAAATCACTTTCCTCCCCTCTCTGCGTCCTCTCGTGGTTGTAAGTGGGCCATCTGTCTAAACACCTCTCAGGGCTTTTCTCACAGTTTTTTCTGATCATTTCCTCGCCTTATTCATGAACCCTGGGAGTCCAGCTTTGTAGTGGCGGTGAGGATGAAGCCGTCTCCCCCCGCTGAATACCACTGTTCAGCTCGGCTCGGCTCTGGTCTGCTCGACGCCGCTCGCCTCCGCTCGTCTGTGTTCTGGACTGTTCTATCCTGCTCTGCTTTTTTCCTCGGCTGTGCCCTGCCCTTCACCGGCTGGGCCTAACCTTGAATAACCCTCACCTCTACCAAGCCATCCATTTATACCCTTCTCTGTTTCTTCTTTCATTCTAACAATTTCCTGATTAATTTTTTACGCAAACACACACACACACGCATATGTACGTGCTTCCCTCCCCCAATATACTACAGGGTTCATAGCCCAACCCTTCATCTCACTCCCTCTATCATTTTCCCCTCCCTTACCCTTGAACCCCACTTTATTCAACGTGTCACCTCCCTCTCCTTCCTCTCCCATCTCTCCCCCTCCCCTCTCTCTCTCTCTCTCTCTTCATTCTCTCTCTCCCACCTTCCCTCCTATGCGCCCCCCTCCCCGTTTTTTGCTCGCTCAATCTTCTTCCCCTGCCCACGAGTCGTTACTCCGCGGCTCAGCCCCGTTTCTCCCCCATTCACCCGTCCCTCCCTCCCTCCCTAGCCTCCCCTCTCCCTCTCTTTATACCTTTACCTCCCCCTCTCCCCACCCTCTCCTTATTGTGGATTTGTATGCAGAACCGCTGGTCTGTGCCCCTGAGGCTAGCTATCTTAAAAATTGCCTGCACACTAGTCTTATCATCCCTGCTGATCCACACCCAGCGACCCCCCCGTTATTTCCGCCTCACTTATACACACCACACACAATACCACTCACCGCGCTCGTAAACCACCCCAGCTACCCCACACACGAAAAAAAAAAAAGAAATAAACCAGTATAAGGAAAAAAAACAGAAGGATCCCCTAATGATGCGCTGACCATTAACTCTGCCGCGCTCCCCACCGCTCGGCTCAGTCTCCTAACCAATTGGTACAATATAGACACTAGAGACACTTCAGTGCTTTCGCACACACCCGGTTTGGTTCAATATCCCCAATTATGATTGACTAATATTAGGCCAGTTATTACATGGTACACTGTGACGGGCCTTGGCGGTCCACATTCAGATGAAGCACGTTCAGCTTTGGAAGCGTAATTAACAGATCTGTTCATTTGGGGTGTTTTAATGGCCTGCCGTTCAGCCAATGGGAATCCAGCTTTCCAAATCAGCGTGTCTGGATGGTTTGAACCGTGAACATTTTAGGATGCTACAGTTGGATACTGTTTAATAAGCTCATTCGTGCAAAGCACAGGTGGGCAGTGTGGGTACGTGTGTGTGTGTGTGTGATTGACTATCTTACTGCCTGTCTGACAGACATTTTTGTCTTGATCCATGTTTTTGTCAGAGGGCCAGCTTTGTGTCTGCAGTAGAGCCATCCAGACCCCATCTCCTCTCTGCTTCGGTCCCAGGCTGGTCCCCTCATTTCTGTGCATCCCAGCTGGAGCAGCAGCTTGGCCTGGAGCCAAAGTAGAAGAGATGTTTTAGGCCTCGTGCCAACCAAGTATATTGCAAAGAGACTGTACCCTCATATCTAGTTTGGGATCTGGAGGAAGAAAGAGAAGCGAGTGAAGAGCGGTGGGGAAGAGAGTTAGAAGGGGGGAGGGGAGGTGAAAACAAGGTTTTAATCAGAAAATAGACAAAGAATCCTCAATTCTACTGTACATCTTTACCTATTCATAACTTATAAGATCGATGAAGTCCGTCCCACGTTTTGACAGAGTGAGGAACCGAAATCGTCAAGACCTTTCTTGTCTCCGTGCAACTCGGCAAAAAGTGACACAGCTCGTCGCGCTGTCGGAGATTGTGTGAGCAAGTCTGCCCATCGACGCTACAGCAACACAAATGATACACATTCTGCTGAAACCACCCTTAACGTTGTGGTTCCACGATTCTTTTTTTAAAATGATTTTGTGAAATGACATGTTTCTTAAGCATCCTAATCCCACAGCTCCTCGGTGAGTTATGAAGGAGATAGAGACGAGGATTCGGAGAGTCTTCCGAATGACCCCGGTCTTTAGTACGACCTTCATTGTTGCAGCCTATTGTGTCGCGAGTCATTCCAGCTGACTTCAAAGCGGGGGCAGAGGGAAGTTGCTCTGAGAACTAGGTCGAGGCAGGAGCGCGTACACACTCTAACACTCCGGCGGAAAGTGAAAAAATCACCAAAACAACAACGCGTTGTCCTCTCCTTAGTTTCCTGCTAAATTGATACGTGACCCAGAACAGATATTAACTAGAGGAGCTGAAACCTGATGCCAAACGTGTGTGTGTGTATACGTGTGAAAGAGTGTAGGTGTGTGTATGTGAGGTGCGGTGCATGCTCATTGTTTGAAGGATGGTGCGCGCGTGTGAGTGTACATGTGTCTGTGTACGTGTGTAGCGTTGCGTTGTGGCTCAACAGGCCAGGAGAGGGTTGACATTTAATGGCTTTCCTGGGAGCATGTGGGAGCCCTCGGATCAAACCGGGGAGCCAATCAGCGCTGGGATCCTGTGTATCGGCTTGATGTTCTTAATAAAGCAAAGCAATATTTCAGAATTAAGGACAATCAGAACCTCTTCCAATCTTGGCTAAGTGGATTTGCGCGGGGCATGTGTAGGAGACGGCAGGTCTTTATTGCCGGAGATGCGGTTGTTCTGCGAGCGGGCGCCGTACCTGAGAGCGTGCTGCGGCGTGTCTGGGTTCCTACCGAGGGGGCCTGTCTGGGAGGCTGCAGGGGGCTGTGATGGATGGAGATGAGCCCCTCCGTCTGGGCTGAGCTTGGCGTCTGGAGACACAACGGCAGCTCTCTCTTGCCGCCTGTCAATCATTCACTCACTCTTGGTATGTGCTGGCGAATGGGCGTGGGCGTATACTGTCTGCCAGTGTCTGTGTGTGTGTGTGTGTGTACGGGGGGGGGGTGCCTTTTTCTCCAGTGAGCAGACCTCTCCACTGGGGGAAAGGATGCCCTCTGCCCCCAGACACTCCCAGCACATTCACCCCACAGCTTGGTCCACCACTCACACACATTCCTCACATACTTTCACCACAGACTGTATTCCTCTCTGTCTCTTTCTTTCTCTCTTCCTTGATTTCCCTCTCTCTCATTCCATCTTTGTCTCTCCCCCACCACCCACTCTATTTTTCTGTCTTTCACTTTTACTCTACTTTCCTTCCTCTTTCTCTCTCTCTCTCTCTCTCTCTCTCTCTCTCTCTGGCTCTCTCTGGCTCTATCTGGCTCTCCTCTCTTTCACCCCTCCTCTCTTTTTTCCTCTCTCTTCCACACTGTTCAGTTTGTCCGCGCTCGAGTTTACAATGTTTTCCATGAAAGCATCATTTTTTATATGACAACTTCACAGTCCCACCAGTGCCTTTACAGGATGTATTCGGTACCTCTGCCTGTTTTACAAACCAATGGGAAGGTCTCTTGGAAAACATTGCACTAAAACTCATAAATCGCATTATCCTTTGAACTCTGGTCAAAGGACAATGATCATGTTTTTCACTCTCAACTACTATTTAGTAGATAATACCTTTTTTAACATCGTCTCCCAACTTAATGTTTCAATTTTTTTATTGTAATAACATAGACTCAATTGTATTTATAATGTAATAATAATGTTTCTATTCAGCAGGTGCCTTCATCTAATATGATGTACATTATGGGGGATTTCAAAACACTGAAATATACCTCAAACCACACACAAATGTTCTAGAAAAGGGATCATAAATGAATATGCATTTGGAGTGTGAATGCTGTTCACACTTAAATGTCGTTGATTGATAAACAACACTTGACACTGTAGATAAAAGGTGGACGACCTTTAGACAAGGAGAACTGGCCAGTTGTGCGCAAGTCTGTCTCCTGTCGTAACCCTCCTGAGTGACATCTCACTCAGCATCCTGATAAACCCATCACTCAGCTCCATCCAATCACAGCCCAGCCCTCTGTCTCCTCTCCCCATTGGTATTCACGCGGGAAAACACTTTGCTTTCTAATTAAGTGGATCGGAATTAATCAAACAGATGACTCGCGCTGGCTATGTGTCAGAGGAGTAGACTGACAGACACGCACACGCCACGCACGGACGGTCGCGTGCTCCAACACGCACACGCCCAACACACATGCGTGGAGACACGCTCGCAAACATGCGTGAACATCTTCATGTGGCCCCCACCTCTGCCCCTTATAGTCGATCTCATTATAAAACTCGTTAAAACTTCTTTCATTAATGAAGGGCGTGGTCGTGTAAATGAGATGTTTTGTCGAATTATCTCTTAAAACGTTATATGAGTGCATCCTATTTCCTGGCTCTGTCTCAATTCTGTTCATGCACATACACGCTCTCTCTCTCTCTCTATGTCTCTCTTTCTCACACGCACGCATGCACACACACACACATATACTGTATATATATGTACACTCACCGGCCACTTTATTAGGTACACCATGCTAGTAACGGGTTGGACCCCCTTTTGCCTTCAGAACTGCCTCAATTCTTCGTGGCATAGATACAACAAGGTGCTGGAAGCATTCCTCAGAGAGTTTGGTCCATATTGACATGATGGCATCACACAGTTGGCGCAGATTTGTCGGCTGCACATCCATGATAAGAATCTCCCGTTCCACCACATCCCAAAGATGCTCTATTGGATTGAGATCTGGTGACTGTGGAGGCCATTTGAGTACAGTAAACTCATTGTCATGTTCAAAAAACCAGTCTGAGATGAGGTGCAGGTCTATGAGGGGACAGTCTGACGTACACGTTGACCCTCAAATCAATCTAACCTTCCCTTAAAGCCCTCCTTTTCTCCATCCCTCCTGCCACCCTATTCTATTTCATGTCGCTCTTAGTAATATTTTTGCCACCCTCACAGCTATTTCTCCTTTTCTCCAGCTCTATGACACTCGTCTCCCTCTCTGCTCACTGAGACCTCTCCTCCTTCCCTCCTTCCCTTCCTTCGCCTCCTTCCTTCCCTCCCTCCCTCCCTCTCCTTCTCCCTCTCCTTCTCCCTACCTCCTGCCCTTCCTCCTTCTCCTCTTCCCTCCCTTCCTTCCCCCCTCCCTCCCTCCCCTTCTCCCTCTCCTGCCTCCCTCCCTCTCCTCCTCCCTCCCTTCCTCTCCTCTCTCCCTCTCTCCCTCCCTCCCTCTCCACCAGTTCTACCTCGGAAACCAGGTACA
>BROE01000022.1:15272914-15327243 GCA_036571765.1 Plecoglossus altivelis
CTCCCTCCCTCCCTCCCTCTCCTTCTCACTCTCCTCCCTCTCCTCCTCCCTCCCTCCCTCCCTCCCTCTCCTCCTCCTCCCCTCATTGTCTGTACATGGTTTTGTTGTTTGCATTCCTCCAATCTGCATTGATGAGACTCCAACTACGGGCTGTGTCTGAAACTGTTTGGCATTTAAACTACCCATCTCAACGCTTGTTTGGATCTCTCAAACGTTTTTTTCATTTGTTTTGGCTAAGCTCTCTGAGTGTGTGTTCTGGATTTCTATGTTTAACTGTGTGCTTATGTTCAGGAGTGTGTGTGTGTGGCCTCCTTGCAGGTAATGTCAGTTGACCCACGGGCCCGATGTGGCGGTCTGTTTCACTGCGGCTCCCAGCCCAGGTGACCTTTAATGTAAACAGCTTGTTTAAAGATGCCACGTCGGATCAGAGCAGAGAGGCTGCTGGGATAGGGACCCAGGCCGTTCAGAGGTGGAGAGACGAGAGAAGAGTCCGCCTAGACGACCTCCTCTTCAACTTTCGACCTTTTCAAGCGATTCCTCATCATCGATGTCGTCATTCACTTGTGTTCAGGTGTTCTCTATCGGTGAGCTCTGGAGTGGCTTTGGAGATAAGCATCGACTAGTCCGCATTCTGTAAACTACAGAATGTAACAGAGCTGGATCGAAGCACTCAACAAAGACCTTCAGAGATTCAGACTCATTTAATTTGGCAAAGGTTCTATCTAAGGGCATCACATCTGAGCTGATCTGCTTACGTAACGGGTGTCTCATCCTGTAAATCAGTTTTCTATTTCACAGAATCAGTCACTGACTCTGCTATGGCAGGCACACTGATGGTTAAATAAGACTACCCAGCTCACTGTAGGTAGTCTAAACTAAGAGAGAGAGTGAGAGAGAGAGAGAGTGGGAGAGAGAGAGAGAGCGAGAGAGAGAGAGAGTGCAAGGGTGCGTGTGTGCCAAACTTAGGAGAGGTGTTAGTAGAAAATCCCTCCTGTCATATTCATGCTCTAACCTGAGTCCAAAGCGATAGGATTATCTGCACTGGAATATGCATGAAGGGTACATGGTAAGCTTCTGTAATTCAGGGGTGGCAGTTGGATTGGAGGGATTTCGCTTGGTCTCCGATCCAGCTCCAAGACAGTGTCAGACCAGGACAGAAGAGAGGAGGAGCGGAGAGGAGGAGGGGAGGAGGGAACATGACAATAGCAGAGTAGAGTAAAACGAGACAGGAAAAAATACTATGTATTGTATGTACAATGTATTTGGTTGTTGCGACTACTAGTCCTTTTGTTATTTGGATTTATAAGTGGGAGGCCGTGATTCATGCATTATCACCTTTTAAAAAGTTAATCAAATAACTTAAAAGGCGCTCTTTGTAAAGAGTCACCTCTGGACTTGTGCCAGCTACGGTTTACTGTATTCATTGTTCACCTACCCTAAGCTACACATGGTGAGTGATTGAGCGTAATATTGAGCTACTGTCATGTGGACCAGTGCTATTCCCCTCTGACCCTTAAACGACATCCTAACAGTCTGATGGCCCCATGACTGTCTGGCACACTGACCTTCCTAAGAGACCACCTTGTGCGTGTGTTTGTGTGTGTACTTGTTTGCCCGTGCGCGCGCATGTGTATGTTTGCGTGCACCTGTGCGTGAGCGCACGCCTGTGTGTGTACGTTTCTGCGTGGGTGTGCGTTGTCATTCTGTACATGTCTGTGTGTGTGTGTGGCACCAGTCCTCTTCCATCATCATCTCATGACCTGGTTTAAATAATTCATCAGCCACTTGAGAGACTGGGACAGGAAAGCACTTCTAGAGGCCTCTTGTGATGGCCTTCAGTCTGGCTATACAAACATCCACTCCACACACACACACGCGCATCACAATACACTCTTCTGACAGGCAACACAAAGAAAACATCCACTTAACGTGCCACTATACACCCTTGGGATTAGTGGGATTTTTTTGTTGGTTTTATTCACTTTCAAGGACTCCCTTTTTTCCTAAATATTTATTTAGCATATTCCCAAATGTAATACAATGGACATTCCCTGTTTTGGACCTGCAAAGATGTTTACTGTTTTGCGGGCGCTGTTCCTTTAAACGATGGTGTCTTCAGCAAGAAGCTTCTAGGTTTGTGAACTCTGGGTCAGAACACCTGGGTCTATTGGTCTGGTCCGCTGTCTACTTCACACCATCTGATGTGGCCGAGTAAGAGAGGGAAAGAGAGTGAGTGTGAGAGAGGGGGGGGATGTAGGGGGAGAGGAAGGGTAGGGAAGAAGTGAGAGAGGGAGGGTTGACGCTGTACGGAGAGGAGAGGAAAGGAGATGAGGGGAGAGGAGAGGAGAGGAGAAGACAGAAATAGAGAGGAAGAGGAAGAGAAGAAAGAAGAGGAGAGGAAGAGAAGGGAGGGGGTCAAAGGAGCATCTTGACTCCCAAGGAGCGTCAGAGACATCCGGTAGTACCTGCCTCATTACCTGACCCACCCACCACCCCAGCCCCCCTCTCAACCTCTCCATCTCCCACCTCCTTCCACACCTGCCCCCCCCCCCACCTCCTGACGTAACCCCGGTCACCCCCCCTGCCAGAGAGGCAGGCACAGCAGGACTGTGGGCCATGCAAACACATTTGTACAAGTTTTTGTCGATTAACTAATTCAGAAGTGGGCTTCATTATCCAAACGGCAGCTTAATTGAGATAACAATGCAAATTTCCTTCATTAACTGTGACATGGACAATTTCTCCGCGGGCTCCTGCGGGACATGATTATATGCAGAGCAGGTTGCGAGGTGTCACCGGATATTCAAATGGCATGCTTGTTTAATTGCAGTAAATGTAGCTTGTCCGGATAGGTGGAGGAGCTTTAGAGAGAGTGTGTGCGTGTGTATGTTGTCTGCGTGGGCATGTAGTGTGTTTCCATGAATGTATACTGTATCATGTGAATATGTTTGATGGGAGGGTGGAAGTCCATTTAATGTGTGTGTGTATTTGTATGTCTGCGCGCGCGTGTGTGTGTGTGAGGCCCCCAGACAGCTGTTTGCGGGGCCCCTAATGATCCCAGGGGGTCTAAAGAGACGGTGTAGTTGGACCCTTGTCTTTTATGGCAGCAGCAGTAAACATGACAGCCTGTTTGGACACCATCTGGTTGACATGGCTACCGCATGGTAACAGGGAGTTGAACCTGAGAGCTGCCTGTCTGTCGATCTGCTAGTCCTGTGTCTGTCTGTCAGTCTGTTTGTCTGCCTGCCTGACTGTCTGTCGGTCTGCTAGTCCTGTCTCTGTCTGTCTGTCTGTCTGTCAGTCTCTTTGTCTGTCTGCCTGCCTGCCTGCCTGCCTGTCTGTCGGTCTGCTAGTCCTGTGTCTGTCTGCCAGTCTGTTTGTCTGCCTGCCTGCCTGCCTGCCTGCCTGCCTGCCTGCCTGCCTGCCTGACTGCCTGCCTGTCTGTCTGTCTGTCTGTCTGTCTGTCTGTCTGTCTGTCGGTCTGCTAGTCCTGTCTCTGTCTGTCTGTCTGTCTGTCTGTCTGTCTGTCCTTGAGGCTGTCTGCCTGTCTGGTATGTTGTGTGGTCGTCTGGCCGACTGTGCGGCTGGTTTTCTGCCTGTCCCGTCGTCTGGCTCCAGCAGTAGCCCAGTCTGTCAGCAGCCAGTCTCACACCCCAGTGCTCCCCCCAGACCCGCCTCCTGTCAGCCTCAGATGGAGCCTGAAAGGTCTCCTCACACCTCTGGTAACACATCTCCCTGGCACGGCCCCCTCGCTTTACCCTCCTCATTCACATAGCCTCTTTAGGTCACGTCTAGTCTGACACAACGTACAAATATTTACGGTCTGTCTTTTTTAACTGGGTTCTTTAGTGCAGACGTGAGGCTTATTGATGAGATTGACTGATTGTACTGTTTCAATATTCATCGTCACAGAGCAAACGATGCGCACAGTGATTAAGCAGTTTTTCATTGAAGAAAGCAGAAATGTTTGTACACGATGCATGTTATGAATTGTAAATGTAATTAATTACTTTGATTTATTATGACAGTGGTGTCAATGTTTAATCATCTTGCTTGATATAACACAACAGGGTGAAGTGTTTGTGTCCGTTTTGAACCCATATCCAGTCTGTTTTGTCTGTGGTCCGGCTTTCTCTCTCCTCAACTCCCTCTCTCCATCCCTCTCCCCCGTTGGCTATACTTTTCCCCCTCCCTCTTTTCCTCCCTTTTTCTCTCCCTCCATCTCCCTCCCTCCCTCTCCGACTCTGTCTGCCCCTCCCTCCCTCCTTCTCTCCTCCTTGTCATCGCATCTCCAGACGTAGTCAGCCATTAAAGAGCCGCCTTGGTCTGTCACTGATAAACACTCCCGGCATTTACACTGAATAGGTCATTGGGACCCAACTAAGTGGAACTAATATGGAGACGAATAGCAGAGGGATTGAGTTCAGTGTTACACCAAACCCCTGCTCCGTAATAAGGTTTGATTGCTGTTAAGTGAGTGTGTGCGTGCATGTGTGCATGTCTCTGTCTGTCTACCGTTCCACCATTTAATATGTACCTTCCAACATGTTATTATGGCCAAACCTGCTATTTTGTTACCTACTGTAAACATGTAAGCCATTCTTCTTAATTGTGAAGCATTAAGGCAGATTTTAAGAACGTTCTAGACCCCCAAAAATTGTCATGTAGAAGAAAATACAAAAATACATTTATTGTGGATAAATAATTGGTTAGCTTTTTGGACAAATCTAGATAGTATATTGTGCGGTATTAAAATGGAAAATATTAGGCACTTATGTAAAGTGGTTGGAGTCTGTGTTTCTGAAAGCAATACTAAACCAGAGGGTGAAGGTTATGGTTAAGTAAATAGAAATTAAAACATCAAAGTAGAAATAATTTACTAAAATTACTAATTGAAACCTCTAACACATTCACCCTAAGACAAAAAATGTCATTCAACTTTTAGATCAACACAAACCTAACTATACAAACCTACATTACCCCAGATCCCTTACACAAACCCTACATTACCCCGGACCCCCCTACTCAAACCTACATTACCCCAGATCATTCTACACAAACCTACATTACCCCAGCTCCATCTACACAACTACATTACCCCTGCTCCCTCTACACAAACCTACATTACCCCAGCTCTATCTACACAAACCTACATAACCCCAGCTCCCTCTTCTGCTTCCCCCCACCACACCTATGCTCTGCTGTACCCTCATCCTAACACATCAAACCCTACACTTGATCTTATTATTTAAGATAATCCAGCCACACAACCCACCCTCTACCCCCTGACCCAACCCTACCCACCTTCATTGTACTGCATGGTTCTCTACCCTCTACCTCCTGACCCAACCCTACCCAAGTCCATTGTACCGCATGGTTCTCCACCCTCTACCTCCTGACCCAACCCTACCCAAGTCTATTGTTCCGCATGGTTCTCCACCCTCGACCTCCTTTCTCCATCCAAACACCAACCCATCTAGTATTACCCTGTCATCCCTCCACCACTCCACCCCACTCACACCATACCATTTCATTCTCCCCTGTTACCCTGCCTATACTCCCTAGTCCAAATCACCTTCCTCTACCTACGGCACGCGTGTGTACAAAATCTGGCATGCTTTTTATCTTATTTGTAGTAGATTTTATAATATATTTTCATCTACCTTCATTATGTTCCATATATGTTCTATGTTTGCACTTTCCTGCCAGTAAATTCTGTGCTTGTATATCTTGCATAGCGAATACAACTGATTTTGATTCTGATTTTTGCACGGTGATTGAAATAGTCTTTGGTTGATTTGCTCGAAGTGTCCGGCACAAGTCGCCTCGGAGATGCTGGAGCTGGGATGCAGACGGTCAGGCCATATGGTGGACGCCGCCGCCACACCCTGTCACAGAGAGCAAGAGAAAGAAGGGCACAGAAAGAGAGAGAGGGAGGGATAGGGAGAGGAGGTGGAGAGAGCGAGCGATAGAGAGAGACGGAGGGTGTGTT
Organism: Plecoglossus altivelis; assembly: GCA_036571765.1. NCBI lineage: Eukaryota > Metazoa > Chordata > Actinopteri > Osmeriformes > Plecoglossidae > Plecoglossus > Plecoglossus altivelis. The sequence goes on from BROE01000022.1 coordinate 15,278,907, forward strand.
GAGGAAAAGAGAGAGAGGGGTGTGAAGAGGGGAAAGAGAGAGCGGTGGAGAGAAAAGAGAGGGCCTATATTGATGTGTACTATACCATCAGCCTAAGAAAGAACATTAGCCACATTCAACGATGAATTGTCAACGCAGAAATAGTAGGCTAGTGAAGGAGTCCCTGGCCAAAAGCATAATTGTAACCGCTTAATGTTGTTTAGACGTAAACATGCTTATAAAGGCGGATCTATACGTGATCCATAATCCTGAGGTCTGTTCCTCTGGTACCATGGGAGGTATTAAAGTGTTTGTGGAGTTGGCAGCAGCAGAGGAGAGGTGAGCAGAGGGGGCGAGAGGAGCGTAGAAGAAAGCATCTTCTACATGCTTGGTGTGTGTGTGTTTGTTTGTGCGCGCAACTGATGAATGTGTATGTGCGCAAGAGCCTCTGATATAGACTGCACAAAACGGCTGTCCGCCGCCACACGGAGAGAGAGGGAGAGAGAGGGAGAGAGAGGGAGGGAGAGGGAGAGAGAGGGAGGGAGGGAGAGAACATCAGATAGCCCAAGTGAATCCAGTCCGACTGGATTTGCCGGTACGAGGCAAGGTAGATCAAATATTGAGCTTGTGAAGGAGGGGTGGGGTGGGGTGTCCCCCCCACATCAAAGGCTGGACCTGGTCGTTGGAGGAAGAGATTAAAGGACGCCTCGGAGGAGGTGGGTGAAGGAGAGCAGGGGAGTGCTGGTGCGATGGTAGCTAGCTGGCTGGCTGGCTGGGGCGGCCAGCCGCCGTCGATACGTGACCCACGGCACCGCAGCTCTGGCAGGCTGCAGTTTGAGGAAATCTCCCCGAGAACACCCTAGCTCTCGGGCTCCCAAGGACTCTGCCGGTAACCTTGGAGAGGAGGAGGAGAGAAGGATGCCATCGTCCACTCTGCTGTCCCATCTTTAGCCATCCTGTCTCATTCTCTCTTATCCTATCTTGTTTTTCATTTTGTTCCTGTATTATCCTCTCCCGTCTCATCCTTTCCCATTCTATCCAAATCTGTCCTATCCTGTCAAATCTATCCCAATCTATCCTATTCTGTGCTATTCCATTCAATCCCATTTCATCCCATCCTATCTCACCCTTCTGTCTTGGAGGATCCTGGTTCTATGATCAAAATAGAAACAGACCTGCCTGTCATCTGTTCATGTTCAGGCTGCTAGGCAGTGCGTATTTAAACCTGTGGACACAGTGTCCCTCAGCAGGCGAGACTGGAGCGAAAGGCCAGGGAGGCGCTGATTGAGGGAGCGAGTCTTCCAGCATGAAGCTCCTCCGGTCCTCTGGCAGGCCTGGCAAGCTCGCTCACCCGGAGGATTAAAAGATTTGTGTCACCGCCGTGAAATCTTGGGAGAATCTAGGGCCTAGCATCGGAGAGACATGGCGCAACCGACTCGCTGTCCACAGACTCAACGTATAAAGAGCAGAGAGCACAGAGAAGCATCTCTTTCACTCTCTCTCTCTCTCTTTCTCTCTCTCTCTCTCTCTCTCTCTCTCTTTCTCTCTTCCATCATCTTTTCAACTGTCTCTCCTGCTCTCCGCTTTCCCTGTCATATCTCCATTTTCAGCAAGGGAGGCACACTGGAGGATGTTCTGTGAGGACAAGGTGGGTTAAAGAGACAGAAACAGAGTTATGAAGAGGGATGCCAAAGTAAGAGAGGAGAATGATTCAAAGTCATCTTGGTATACTTGGTGTATATATCAGTGACTCAGAATCCTGGCAATTTAATGTAGGAAAGGGTGTGTTTGTGCTTTTGTATGTGTGTGTGTGTGTGGGGGGGGATGTTGAAGTGGGCATGAGTGTGTGTGTGTGTGTGTGAGCGTGCGAGGGCCCCACCTGTCCTTCTTATGTCTCCCAAGGACAGCGGGCTTAGAAAGAACGTGCACGACCATGTTCTCTCTCATCAAAACCCCCAGTCTGTCCCTCGTCCTCTCAGCTAGCTTTCTGTCCGTCTTGCTTTCAAGGCGGCGCGCTCATGAAGACATCGTGGACTGCCTGCATGTAGAACGATCTAGACGCTAGGAGGGTTTCATCTCCGTTGCGTTCTGGCGAGAGCTTTTTGACCTCCGTCTCAGCAAGCGTTCTTCGACAGCGTTGTTTTTGAACATTTGAGTATTCCCCTTTAAATTGGATCCAAAACACAGGAGTTTGTTTTCGAGCCCGTAGGTAAGCTGGCGTGCGTACCACCCATGACAAAATTACCCTGGTTCCATTTTACAATATATTCAAAGGATTTTACCCAGAACACAAATAGCGAATGTAGAAAGGAACTCCAAATATGAAGGATCTGAAATTGACAGTTTTAACAGTATTTTTAGAGAGTCAAGGAACAGTCTGTCTGTCCTGATCCCAGTGCAAAGCAACCACATCCTAGCCACCAGGCACAAAATAATACCATATTGCAGCAATAACATCTCAATGACTTTGTTGTAGTTCAAAAATTACATGTCAATTACGATAGTCAGCCATTTCTGGCCGGGTGCAAATATAAAAGCCTGCAGTTCAACGATAATATCTTAATTACTGCAGTGCATACCACAGTGCAGCAAAATCACCAACAGTCATAAATACAATATTGAAATTTTTCTTTTGGCTGCTAATCTTTGGTGTAAAAAGTCACATGGCAGCAATATAACATGCTCATTTCAATGCCTCTGAGACACGCTAGCTTTATGATTGCCAAAGAGAAATACAGTGGATTCCACGACAAATATTTGAAAAAAAAATTGAGCAGCATTCATTCCCCAGAAAATTCCGGAGCTCCGGTGAGACCAGGAAACAGCTGGCGTGATGCAAGTCTATTGTAACGCGTGTTGCCAGGTTAGGTATTTTGAAAGTAAGAGAAAGGTCCGAAAACAAGTGCAGTTCTATAATCTCAGTATTTCAGCAACAACAGCAGACGCTTGTGAGGGGCCCGCTTGTCTGGACTGATAACAGAGACCCTAATGGGAACACGGATTAACATGCATTTGAATGCGCTGCTGTGCTACTGTGAGGTCAAAGGACAGACGGGTAGATGAATCTAGTCCGGCAGAATGCCAAACCCATAGCCATGCCCCCTGCCACACACACACGCACACGCACAACACACACACACATGCACAAACACAAACACACATCCACACACACACATCCACACACTCTGTAGGGACTATGCTCTGGCCAGGCAGATGCAAGCAGGCCTCTGCAACCTTCACAGTCACCTAACCCAGTCACTGCCTGCCCCTGTCCCACTCTGTCCTGGACACCAGGCAGGGAGACAGTTAGCCTGTTTGGAACAGAGTCAGGAAGTTGGGATGTTGTCACAAGACAGGACAACAAGTTCAGGCCCAGCTCCAACACCAGCCCCAGCCGGAAACCCATCCTTGCCCCGCCCAGGGAGAGGCTCGCGTCCACCCTGTGCCCTGGCTGTCAACTGGCTCAGGCAGACTGTGCTGACAAGGGGAGGCCACTAGGGCTGGCTGCCACGGGGTTACTCACGGGTGGAGATGGTTCAGCTCATTCGCTGACACCCACTGGCGTGTGTGGGGGCGGGAAGGGCGAGCGTTTGGCGGGGACGTAAGGTGTGTGTGCGCGTGTGCCTGTGTGTGTGCGTGTGTGTGTTTGGCGGGGAGGTACCTGGGGTTAGCCCTGCCAGATGACAGGTAGAAGAGTGGAGGAGAGAAGGGCTCAGGAGGCACACGGAAAGAAACACAGGGCTGGCCCCGTCCTCACACACACACAGACACACACACACACACTCACACAGATAGAGTAGCAGTCACATGGCCAGTTGAAGGGCGATGAGCAGTGTTTCAGACCCAACAACACAGCTGGGAATAAACGCCCTGAGACCTAGAGAGGTGGGTTTTAATTAGAGCATAAAAAAATAAAAAGAATGTGCGTGTGTGAGTGAGTGCGTTGAGGAAGAGACAGGGAGGGAGGGAGGAGGAGAGGGAGAAGGGGAGGGAGGGAAAGTAGGATTACAGAGAGATGACAGACAGGGGGAGAAAGCGAGAGAGTTACAGGGGTTCAAATTACTGCAGATTTAACGGTCAAATATTTAACTGGTACATGTGTAGCAAAGTTCTTGTCTTTGGAGATGGATTTCGGGGTCTAGCTGTGTCTTGGGAGAATCGTGTGAGGTTGCTGGGCATCTGGGGTTGCAGGGCCTGGCGCTTAGAACTTGAAATAGCTGAGCATTGGGTTAGTGGGGTCTGAGTGTGGCTGTTTGGAGTCTTGAGCCTGGAGGTCGGGGGGGTCTGGGGCCAGGGGACTAGGGGCCAAGCAGTGAGGGGGGTCTAGGGGTCTAGAGTGTAAGAGTTCAGGGGTATGGGGGTAGAGGGTCTGGGGACAGGGGTCTAGGGGTGTAGATGTCCGGGGGTCTGGGGATAAGAGTCTTGGGGTGTAGGGAGACTGGGGTCTGGGGATGTGGGGGTCTGCGGGTGGGGTGACTGAGCCTGGACTTGGGCCTGACTCTCTGGAGCCTCAGGGCTCGTGGTTCTCATGCCCTCCAATGCTTTCACAGTGGTATAAATCTCCGGCTCATGTTGCTCTTCTGGAGGCTCTGATAGCTTGCCCTGTTGGGCCACCTAACCTGTCTCAGCACAGAGGTGCGTGCGCGTATGTGTGCGTGTGTGTGAGTGAGCACGCATGCGCGGATGTATGTGCGTGTGTTGGACTATAGCGATTCTCTTGATATCCACCTTCACTCTAGCCTTGTGCCAATATTAGGTTTGGCTTGGGCTTGTTCCTCAGATAGACTGGGTCCACTTCCACACACTCAGAGCCAACGTAGCTCTAATACCGGCTACGCTGGTTGCCGTTGCATGTGACCTTCAGCAAACGTCGCAAGCAGCTGACTGGCGAGCGTTTTGTTTTGTCATGATCAGAGGGTTTACATTCCAGCCAGCACTAACATACTTTTGAGACGTCTAAGTACAGGTGTCGATGCCTCATTTGCATGGGTCAGTAGACAAGTCTTTTTTTTTTCGTTCTGGGAAAAACTGAAAGAACATGCCAAAAAGTGCAACACTTATCAACGATTTTTTCTGTCAACCTTTCATATGAAAGAGCTTTGACATTCTTCCGTAAAAGTTTCTCAAATATCACTCCTCTTATGGAGAGAGGAAAAAACAAGCAATTACTTTGAGAGATCTCCCTCAAATATGCTATCTTCTCTCACACCTTACACCCCAATTATCATCCTGTGTCGCCTCCCGTACATTAAGTAAATGGCAATTTACTTTCTCTGGCGTATGTATTAATAGCTGCCTCCCTGACACTACGGATGAGACCGAGTTCAGACATTAGTTCGGTGTTAATTTGACCCTCGGCGCTACGGCACAATCAGATCCAGAGCGAAAGCACTTAGCCTATGCTAAGGATTAATGACGACCATCTAAAACAATTTGAGAGCCAATCAGTTTAACTGAGGAGGGTAAATCTAATATGATAATTTATCTACACCAACGTGGGTCGCCTGGTGGGGAGGTGTATGGTAATCGTCCGACCCTCACCTAGCGACTGGATGCGCGCAGCTGGGTTTGACGTCCAGAGGGACGACGTTGAGGGAACTTTGGAGGGACTTTGGAGGGGAGTTTGCCCAAGCAACGTCTCCTTGGAGGGTAATGGCAAAACATTCCTCCCATCTCCCTGGGTCCTCCAATATACATGCGCCAACCCCATCTGTCTGCATTAGCATAATGCATACGGTGCTTTGTGACGTGACAGCAAGACACACAGCGTCGGCAGCGATCGAAGATGTGTTGTCATGTCGCCCGTTGCAAGTCTTGCCCGTCACTTGCGCACTCTTAACGGCCTCTTAATTGATTTGCTTAATTAGCCAGAGGCGGATGCCTCGTGGGAGCTGGGGTAGCCGTGCGGGTGGGGGGGCGCGCTAAGGGGGGGCGGTGGTGGTGGTGGGGGTTTAGGGTTGGACCGCGGGGACACGCTAAGGACCTCATCGCTCTGCGTCGACCATCAACTTCCCCTCCTCCACACTTCCCCTTTACATGGCAATTATATGCAAATCCAGAGCGGATGCCTCGTGGGAAGCTGGGGGGTAGGTGGGTGGCGGGGCGGCCCGCTAGGGGGGGGGTGGTGGTGGTGGGGTGGTGGGGGGACAGCCGCTAAGGAAACCTCATCGCCTCCCTTACGATCGACCCATTCAAACTTTCCCCCTCCTTTCCACACTTCCCCTTTACATGGCAATTATATGCAAATTACAACCCCCCCCCCCCAAAAAAGGACCATCTCACAAACTGACCACTGGATATGTATTAGCTGGCCTTTCTAGCAGAAAAAGCCCCCCGAACGTACATCTTCGGTGGCTGGAGGGTGATGAGATTTTGGGAGGGGAGTTGTGTTTGAAAGACGCGGCCAGGCAAGTTTTTTTTGGGGTGGAAGTATATCAAATCAGCCACCGTACTCGATCCGTCCCTCCCTCTCTAACCTTTGAAAGACAAGCAATTACCCCACGGCTTTGAAGGAGGAGTGACTGAATTTGGTAGGCGGCTTTGAGTGAGACCCAGGGTGTGAGGGGGGACTGGGTGTGAGGTTGGAAGGGGAGGGGTGGGTGTGGGTGGGGGGGAGGGAGTTGGGGGCACGCAAGAGTTTCTACTTAAAGGGGGATTGTTCAAAAAACAAAAACACAGCTACCCCTTAAATCCTTCAGCCAAGCCCGCGCCCCCAACACCTCCTCCCTCTCCCCCCGGCCCGCCCCTCCTCACACCCCTCACCTCGCATCCCCTCTCCGATTGGCCGAGCTCTGGAACATCACCGGGGTGGACTGCGGCGGGGTCTGGATCTGCGGAGCGAGAAAGCGATTACAACTTCCTTCGGAGTGAATGGTGCAGATGTGAAGCTGAACAATGCCCTCAAAGGGGTCTCCTGCACAAAAGGGGCTTTTCTGTGGGGGTTGGAGGGGGTGGGGGGGCAGAGATGTGTCTATAGTCCCACCAGTTCTGGGGTCCCAGTCATGCTAAGCAGGTGGCTCACAGGGACACACAGGGGCTTGCGGCCCCTTTCATGTCCCCCTTGCTGGCTCAAAGGCCTCGTGCGTGGAGGACCCGCCGCAGACGGCTTCTTCTGTGGTCAGTTTGGGCTTTGGCATCTAGAGGTATCATTTAGCCTCCGGATTAGCCAGCTTGTCTGTTCTCTGAGACAGGGGGAAAGGAAGGGAGGGAGGGGAGTCTGGAGTGAAGCTCTGGAGCATGTCTCTCTCTCTCTGTTATGTCCAGTGGCTTAGGTTTGAGAGCTTTCTCTTTCTCTCTCTTTCACTTCTTTCTCTGTTCAGTCTTTCTCTCTCTCCAGTGAAGTTGATTATGTGTTGAAGGCAACTCTCATGTCCACTTGAGAGCTTTGATTCTTTCAATACAGGGCTGGCCTGGTGGTCCGCAGCAGACCTGCTTTTTGGATTGAGACACGCGGACTCCTGACACGAGGAGCTGAGCAGGTTTGCCACAGTTACATCCTAGTCACAGTTTCTAGTTTCTCCCATTTCTAGAAGTTCTCAGTGGTGTGCATGTGTGGTTTTATTTGTTGTTGCGCCAACATGTGTTCTGCAACATGGTCAAGGAGCATGCACTTTTCCCCGAATGTGTGCGGGTGGTTATCTTGTTTGCGTGTGCGTGTGTTTATCAGTCCCTGTTTGTGTCTTCCAAGCCGGAGGTGCCCTGTTCTCGCGGATTTGCTGATTTAATTACGGCAGAACGGCCACACAGCCCATCCCACAGAGTGTTTACCTGGAAGTGTCCCTTCTTTGCCAAGATGAATTATTTCCTGTCCCCTTCCCCGACTGTGTGGCATTACCGCAGTATTCCCGCACCCCGGAGACGAACCGCGGGGACCAAATGAAGTTGAGTGGCCCCACACTATCACAGAGGCCTCACAGAGTTAACATGTAATGAATAAATTAATACTGAATGAGGAATGGGCAGTCATTAGAATCAGCACGCTCTGCGGTCTTTGGGGAGGCGTACTGTATGAGGTTGGGGGATAATAAATAGCAATTTCTCTTTTGATATAGACAATATTCATAGGTGGGAAGGGTTATGTGCATGGCTTGTTTGTTTTTTTTGTTTTTTTCACTTTCTTTCTTGCTTCCCGAACAGTATTGATTTATTCCTTTCTTGCGTGTGAAAACGCTGCTGCTCTTCTCTGATAGTTTCATTACTCTGAAACGTTTGGCTTTAGGTTTGACAGGGGGCTTCCCGAGACGAAACACTAAACGTTAAAGAGCGTATTATCGTGTAACGGGTTCGCTAAGACTTGACCTCTACTACACATTCGAAAGGCGTTTCGGCACCACTGGAGTAATAACATTGACTCTGGCACCACAATCCCTTTGAAGATGAAAGCGTTTAGCGCTAAGGCATTTCCGCGCGCTTTCCTTCCCGCGTGGCACACGTACACGCACGCAAACACACACATGCAGACGCACGCACACACACACACACAGTCGAATGTGCGCACAAAACTCACAATACCAAAAGACATGAAGGTCAATGGTTCAATTGTTCGATTTAGTCAAGAGTTTTCGTCAACCAGCAGAGACGGTTTCAGACAAAGTTTAACTAAAGGAAGTAAAGCAAGCAAGCACTTGCAAGGGTAAGCTCATTCTACACACTCATTCCGATCCTTAGCAAGAGAGCATTTATCTGATCACGGTCACGTCAAACAACGCTGTCAGTAGTTAACCCTGGTGCCATTCTGCACTTGAAAGATCCTGATGAAGCGAAACGCTTTCTGAAAGTAACCTCTCTGTGGCATGATGGCCTTCCCATATGGATGTCTCTGTTTATATTTCTGAGGACAGCATTGTTACAGGGTCTCGGTCCTGAACAGGATCATTATGCTTTGCGAGAGACTCTCTCCCTCCTTTCATCTCTTTGTATGTTCGTAGTCGTATGACTGGACCCGATTGCAGACAAGAGTTGACAGAGGAGCCCGTAGCGATGACCAAACTTTTCAAGGTAACGCTGTGCTTTCAATGTTAGACATTGCAGGCTACGCTGGTATTTGATGGTACACAAAACTGAGCTTGCTACACTGTGACCTTCCAGGAAGCGAGGTAGGTCAAACCGGTCGGAAAACTAGTTTAACAATTTTTGATTGGACATACAATTTACTTTTTTACCAATCATTTGTACACGAGAATGGCTGTGTGTGGTAACTCAGGACATAGCAGCATATTACCTCAGTCCCCACACCTGGATTCAGTGTGTAGACTGAAATATCTATATGTGTTACTCAATATCTGTCACATGCAAATGATATTAAGACTCAATTGCATTCAGACAAAACGCATCCTAGATGTTGAGTGAAAGACATACAGTGTACCGTTAATGGATCCATTGTTGATGTTTTAATGAAGTGAGATTGGCGTGATGGATGGTCCCAGGGGTTGTTAATGGTATCCAGGGACAGGCAGATAGGACCATTAGAAGTCAGAGAGAGTTCTAGAACAACGGCAGGCCTCGAAGATAATGTCGTCTCAATGGGGGGGCTGCTCGCATTAACTCCAGCCCAGCAGGCCACGCCTCGCCTGCGCACGTGTCCCAATGACGCATTCCACACCTCAAGGGCAGAATCTGCAGGGCAGGTCTGTCTCATTACGTAGGTCTACTACAGACTTACCTGATGTGGCCCACCAGGAACTCCGTGAGAGTTGTGATAAGGCAATCGCGCACGCGGTTGTGATCAGCATAAGTGGAGGGGAAAAAAGCGCGAGAAAAATATCAGCCCGTCGTTTGTGCTGTTCGTCAGTCGATTGATTCAAACCCGTCGCACGCTCGCACGCTCAACCCGGGTTGAGTCCCAGCTCAAAAGGGAATATCTCCAGGAGGACGAGAAACACGCGTACTCCTTCCACGCATTACACACATAACCGTGTGCTGCGAATCCCATTGTCAGCAGAGACAAACAGATTTGTTTGTTTGTCGACCACGCGACGCTGGATCAAGTGCCTGGCACACAGATTTGGCAGTGCAGGGTGACTTTTAAGGATTTGCAGTTTCAGGCTCTGGAACATGGCGAAGATCTGGGTGGCATTTACTGCTCCCTGACAAAGGAAGTCGTCCATCTTTGGTTTCACGCATTAACTCTTCCGAGAACGACATTGGCCTTTGACTGGTCGCAAATAGCCAGTTTGTCCTGACAATGGCCAGTCAGTCGATGTGCGGATGCATTTTCACAGCCCTGTTTTCTTCCTTGCTACCGTGGTGACAGGTGCGTGATCTACGCCTGTGGCTTTCGCCATTTCTGGACAGTTTTAAGACCCGCTGAGTCTTTAGCCTTTGACCCCCTCAAACAGCAACACGCACCATCCCCGGTCCCTCCATGTGTACTCTACAGTTCGATGTTTGCGCGATGACATCACTGCCCGCTGATGAATGAACTACACTAATGGGCCATTCATAGGGGGTGAGGGCATTGTAAGGTCACGACCTTGAGGATAGAGGAAGCAGTTTACACAGCGCGGGGGGTCGTCCTACCGGAGGGGTCCCATCGCAGGATCAACAGAGCATCACCTGCAGTGCCCCACCCTCTCCCCTCACCCCCCTTCGGCCTTTCGCCGATTGACCCTCATCTTTGGCCTTGCCGCCCCCGTCACGACCCACCACTGTCATCAGCAGCGTGACCATCCACCCAGACCCCCCCCTTCCTGCACGCACGCAAACCCCTATCCACTCCGTAATGACCCTACCAAGGAAGAACAATACTGCCGGGTCGGTTTCAAGAGAAAAATAAAGACAGGGTGAAGGAGGAAACAATTTGTTCACAACAGGACGTGCAGGCCATCGGGATAACCCAGCCTTCAAAGGTGCCAGAAGGGGGACGCGCTGCCAGAATGGTTGAGAGGTGGCGCACTTCAAACGGCCCCCGGCGCTCTGGCCCGCAGCCCCAGTCCCCCCTTCCTGCTATTCTTGTGGGCTGGTTTTGGGCAGCTATAAGTAGCCTGCATCCTGTGGCTTTGTGGTCTCAGGTGGATAGGTTTTGTTTGTGTAGCTGGGGCCAGCAGTGCTTTAATGGGGCTGTGTGCTTCCACTGGTTCTGAAGGGATCGCTGGAAAGCTTGATTGGCTTGTTAGCAGAACACGCCTGTGTCAAAGTATGAAGGAGGAGAGGATGGGGGAGGACTGGACTGGGCTGGGCTGGGCTGGGCTGGGCAGGACAGGGCTAGGCAGGGCTGGGCAGGGCAGGGCAAGGGAGATAGCCTGTCTCTCATGATTTTCCTGAAGTGTTGCCTTTACAGGTGAAACTTGAGGCTGCCCTTTGTCTGGGAGTGTCACTGTATCCCCCATTTGTCCTGTCCCTCCTGCTTAAATATATGTTAGCAGTCCTGACAGTCTGCTCCTCCAGATGCTGTCTGTCTGTCTGCCTGGCTGCCCTTAGCCTGTTTTTGAGTCTGTCTGTCCTTCTCTCTCTCCCAGGGGTCTCTGTGTCTCTCTGTGGTGGCCTTGTGGTCTGATGGTTACTTTGGTCCCTCCCCAGTCCTGGTGAAAGGCCCACATGGCCCCTTTGTTGGCCGTCCATCCTAATTGCAGGTGGGGAGGTCGGCAACTAAAGAGGGTGAAAGTGAGAGGCCCCAGCTTAGTGCAGGGGGCCGGCCATTAGCCTCCAACGCAGTAATTGGTAGCCTAAGGCATGATGGTCGCGCATTTTGTCCGACCCAGCAGTGGTAAGGTGGTCGTGTGGACCGAAGCGGCACACAGGCGCGTCAAAGGTGCCCCCCTACCCTCGCCCCCGAAGGAAGGAATTCCCGAGAGACAGGGAGCGAGCACTACTCTACCAGAGAGGACCCCGCAGCCACCGGGCATGCCAACATACCTGCTTCCCAGAATCACCAGCCTGGGCATAGAGCCCCCCCCGCCTGCGCCATGGCCCACCCCTGCCAGCCTCCGCTGCGTAGGCCCAGCGACGTTCGAAGACCAGGTACCTATATACTGCAGCCAGGCTGGGTGATTGTGCTGTGACAGACATAGTGTGCTCCTCTCTATCTCCTCAAACCAAAGTAATTTCCCGTGCGCCCATGACACTGAGTGTCATCACGGTGCGTCTGACAGGATAGGATATAGGTCGTCGCCCCCAGCCGATCCACAACCCCCGCAACACGGCACATCATCGTGCACGCGATCCACCCCGGTGATTACGAGGGGATTAAACAAGGTGAGAGAGATGAGGTAGAGTGCAAGGTGGTTTCGGTGTAGAAACGGAGGGGACCAGGGGACTAAGGAGGGGCGCAAGGCGTCAGGGGCACCCAGGAGCGGAGAGAGCGTCTGAAGGTGTAGTGGTGTGTGCTTGTTGCGTGATGTGGTTTCTCCGTGCGTGTGCCACCGCAGGCTTGATTACACCCTCTGATCTCCCAGCATCCACCGCCATTACACTACCTGGAATGGAGAGTAGCGCACACATCAGCCTATAGTCCCAGCTAGACTGTCCCTGGCGTTCATGTGGTGCAAGTATAACGAACGCACGCCCCTAGTCGCGCGCCAGTCGACACGCCAAACTAGACCCGACCGCCCGTCCGCTGTTCCATGCGAGGGTTGGTGTGGGTATTTGGCTGCGAAGGTTCCAGAGTGTTGAAAAATGGTGCTAGTCGCGCTAAGCAAACGCTGTGCCCTGTTCGGTCGGTTCCTAACAGTAAAAAGAAGGGTTTTTCTGACTCTGCGCTAGCCTCCAAAAGAGCATACAGCCAGACCTGCGCTCGGTGCGCCCGTGGATCCTCCTCCGCCATCCCAATCGTGCAGTTGGCAGTGTGGACAATGAGGGCAGAGAGAGAGGGGAAATGTGTAAGGCTGCTTTCCATTATGAGATGCTGCGTATTACAGTAATCCAGATGGGCCTCCTGTGCTCGGCTCTGTGCGCCTGGCTCCTGGGTGGGCAATCTCCAAGACAGTGGGGAGGCCCAGCTTATATCGGGGCCCATTTGGCATGGCCTAGATGGGTGTTACAGCTAGCAGAAGTGGAACAAAAGTCATAAAAAATACATAATATTCTTTGGGGGGGTGAGGGGCGGAGGGAGGGGGTGAGAAACTTTTTGAGCAGGGGGGAACTTGGAAGGTGGGAGGGCTCTCCGGGCCGTGGCGAATTCGCAAATCCACGATTTGGAAATTTCCGGTTATTTGGATTTACAGGAGAGGCTGTTCTGCAGGTTGGTTCTCCTCCTTTGCCATCTCTTTCTCCACTCTCTTCCTCTGCTCTCCTATTTTCTCTACTTTACACCGTTATTACCCACGCCGCTACTCCACTATCGCCTCTCCTCCCCTCTCATCTCCTGCTCAGCTCTCCTGGGGATTCCGTCGTTCAAGGCCTCACCGACGCCCAGGCGCATGGTGCCGACACGAGGGCGTCCCATGACTGAGACTACCTGGGAGTGGTCGGATGGGGGTCAGGAGTGGGTAGGTAAGGGGGGGGTAGGGAGGTAGGGGTGGGGTGGGGGGAGGACAGACACTGTTTCCTGGCACCGTGACGATTCAAGTCTCTGTTGTGGTCCTGCCGCTTGAGCCTCCAGCTGGGAGTCTGTCAGCGCAGCCTTAAGGACCACTTGTTGGTCCCCTGCTTGTCTTATGGCGGTCCTGGAATCGCCCCCAGGTTCTGGAACGAGCTTAAAGCTCTGGAAGGCCGTCAAGAAGCTAAGCCCTGGGCTGCTGGCACCGGGTTAACACCAGGCTGGCACCAGGCTGGCACAGGGGCCCGGGTCTCCGCTGGGAGAGTCAGGACAGGATGGTGCCCCATCGGAGATGTGTCTAATGCCTGTTGAGGAGTCTGCGGGTGCGCTGGCGGAGGCTTTCGTCCCAGTACGGTGTGGTGAAGGCCCAGGATTTCACACGCAGCCAGACACACACACGAGCACACACACACCTACACAGGCACACACCCCTAAACACACACACGCGCACATGCTCTAGGACACATACTGTAGTTCACTCACACAGCAGGGTAATGGCACATTCACAGACACGAACTGAACAGTTTCGTTCCCATGAAAATGTGCCAATACAAAAGCTCACATTTATTTAATGACTGACACACACACACACACACACACAGATGTCTGTCAAATAGTCATCCGAAACCACAAGTCTTTTCAGTAATTGGTATTCAGTCATGTTTACATTTCTACATTCATATGCAGAATGTCTCAAGTTTAAGTCCACGTCAACAAAAAGTGCTCAATCCAAAAACAGCGTCTCAATCTGTTGCCTTTTCTGGTATGCAACCGGTTGCCACGGTTACCCGCTGCCAACAATAGCAGACCGTCCCCAAGGTCGCGACCTCGCGTGACCCGAGTTCAGACCGAGGTTGTCGGCAGTTTCCAGAGAATAATAAGTGGGGAAACGAGGACTTCCCCAACCCCCCCCAGACACCTTGGTCCCTGCCTGCCACCCCTGGCCACCCCCTGTTGACCCCCTGCCCCCCACCCCCCTTCCGCCACCACCACCCAAAGTCTGGGAGATTTACGAGGCTCAGCGTGAGCACCCCCGATTGGGTTAATGGCTTGACTTCCATCCCCTCTTCTGCTGATTGTTGTGTAAGGGGGGTGGGTTAGGGTTGGGGGGTCCTATGCTATGTTTAGGCTTGTAGAGGGCTGTGTATGCACATGTATGTTGGGGGGGGGGCGGGGCTGAGGGGAGGTCCATGGCTACCCTGCAGGGGTTTAGCCCTTGAATTCATGTGTGGCGATGAAAAGGAACATGTACATTGTCTCACATCACCAAATCTATCAAATTGCTACTGTTCTCTCTCGCTTGCGCACTTCTGGATATCCAGTTACAGCCGCCCCGAAAGGGTGGAATCAGAGGGTGGAATCAAAACCTAGTCAGACGCACAGACATTCAGATGCAGACATGCACACACATACACACATCCACGCGCGCACACACACACACACACACACACACACATACAAACACAAATCCACACACACACACACACACAAATACAAACACACATCCACACACACGACTACAAACACACATGCACACACACACACATGCACACACACACATGCACACACACACACACATGCACACGCACACACACATCCACACACACCAGAAAGGGGGCATCTCAGGGTCACTGGGCTTATTTTGTTTCCTACTGTCAGGCCCCCTTCAGGGTACCATTGATTCTGTATTTCAGTGGTTATTTGCACATGCCTCAACGGCTGAAAATGGGTGATGGCATGAGTGTGTGTCTATGGAGTGGGGTGCGGTGCGGGGTGAGGTGGTTTGACACTGGCTGTTAGTTCGGAGACCATGTCAGTCAGTCAGTCTTCTGTCCACATGCATGGCATGGGCTCTCGACTTGCGAAAGTTAAACTGAGACGCACCGCGAAGCGAAGACAAAAAGCTCCCTAACGTTCGGCTCTGCACACCACATGATGCAGCCACCTCAACCAGTCTGCCAGTCGTTCAGACTGCTTCTCCAGGACAGAGAAGCCAGCCTCTAGCCAGCCTCTTAGCCTGCTAACAGCACTCTGGGAGTTAAACCGTGACGTATGTACAGGAACCATGACGACGGGGATAATCGCAGGCCCAGACCAGGGGCTCTCTCTGCCCTCTGCTGCCCACCCAGAGAGACTCACACCTGCAACGGATATGAGACAGGGGCCCCCTGGGTGTGTTTGGCGGGAGGCGGAGGAGGGAACGTGATGCGGAGGTAAAGTACTCATTGGAAACAACTTGAGAGATCACGTGACCCTCAATTTCATGTTGTTGTGAACCCAGAATGATCTAGAATGACCCTGCGTGGAAGAAAACAGTTTGAATACAGAACACATATGCATATGCAATAAATGTAGATCCATTTTCTTACTAGTGGCAATGCTGTCCGTGAAACAGGTGTCTAAAAACGTCCTACCCGCACAGATTTGTCAATGATCACAGTATTTGACCCGCATGGTAGAGCCAGCGTCACTAACTGTATGTCCGTGAGCATGATAGTACCGAATCATGTCTACGGTCTCCTGCTGTTTTACACCGTACTCCAGAGTGTTGGAAACCTATTGGGATGACTGCAGAGGAGGATCTAGCTGTCTTGTACGCAGCGGTACACGTTCGACTGGCACGTCGACTCACATTGGAAATTCCAAGTCAGAGATTTCAAAGCATCTAGCCATGGCAACGGGTAGTGTTTCAGAAGGTGCATAAGCCTCTTCACATGCTGAAAGGGTTTGAAATAAATGCCCTTGAGCTGTAAAGTATGGTCCACGCTACATCGTAAGCAGTCTATGATTTGGTGTGACGTTGCAATCGCCCCCTATTTGATGTAGGATTGGCCACTAGTGTCCTGGTGATTAGACCCCCCATGGATCTGCTAAATTATCGGGAAGCGTTGTTTGTTTGTGCGTGCGTGCGTGCGCGTATGTGCGTGTGTGTGTGCATAAGAATGGGTGTGTTGCGTCGGTCTGCATGCACATGACAGAAGATGTCCTCCGCTGTCACGCTTGTGACGTCCCACCACGAAATCTGTTGGCTAATAGTTGTTTTCGTCAAATAAATAAACAAATAGCCCAAGGCAATCACTGTGATTTATTGTCCTCTCCTTCGTTCTCCGCTCCAATTTAGCTTCTTCGGCGCTAAACAGTGTTTTCACAGATACACAGTTGATGAGCGATCTCTCGGGTCCCATTACACTCTCATAGAAAATCATTTAGGAGTCATCAAGTCATCTCACACACACACTCGCTGAGAAGCGTTGCTCTCCCAGGGGGTTTAGCTTTCGTTGCTTGAAGACCTCGGTGTGATTTATAGTTTCTACTGCTCGTTGGCAGTGAGCGGGCGCGTGGGCGCGTGCGCTCTCCGGGTGCGTGCGGGCCACGCGTGACTACTGCATGTCAGAATGCTCGGATGCCCGCTTGAACCTAGGGCTCGGTGCCAGTCAAACAGCCATCGCCCCGTCATAATCACCTCTGCTCCACCGTCTTGGTTCAGAGAGTGAGAGAAAGAAAGAATGAAGGGCAGGCCAGCCAGAGCTGTCCAGTCCGGCGCTGGCTTCCTTTGCATCTCGCCGTCAAACCAGCCAGATCACATTCTTACACAAACACGCGCCAATACACCACATGTTGTCATACTGTAGCATTAACGTTTTCCAGGGTTGTTTTCACACGTGGTCTGAAAGGCGTCTATTTTGGTCGTCTAAACTTGCACTCTCTGATAACTCCCTCTGAGTCAATGAATTATGACAAGAGAGGGACCTGCATATAAAAGCCCAGCGGGCCACAGGGCCTAGCTAGGGCCTCAAAGTTGCTCCTAGACTCCCCATTCATGCACAGGGCCCTCCCTGGACCTGCAGCGTAGTCAATGGCCAGGTCTGTTCAAGTTCTAGTTCAAGTTGAGCTTCATTGTCATTCCGCTACATGCGGGGGCATACAGTGGAACGAAATGCCGTGCCTCACAGAGCCACGGTGCTACATAAGTACAGGCATACAACAATCAAGTAAAAATAAATAGAACCATTTTTCCTATACATAAACCACAAAAAATACAGACCATACAAACAGTACGAATACTTTCCGATGAATACTGGTCATATGCAAAGAGTTACTCACTTCACTCACTCACCCACCCACCCACACACATCCACACACATCCACACACATCCACACACATCCACACACACAGGAGGTTTGTGCCGTCGCACATTCACCAGCGCCTGTTTGTCTGCTTGGCACCTGCATGTCCGTTCACTTGCAGCCATCGCATGACCGTGAAGGCATCCCTCTCCTTCTCCACCCCGGCCCGACTCAAGAACACCAACTCGCATCCCCCCCCACACTCCCCTCCCCCCTGCCCTCACCCCTGCACCCTCCTCCTCTAACCACCCCTTCTTATATCCTTATCGCAATAAAGTCCACCACATTAAACCACCTCAGTCCCTTAACCTCTCCATCCAATTATTTGCTGTACTGGAGACATAGTGGAAAGGTAGCGGACATACATCAGCTGGACACGTTTTCATGACTCTAAGATAGAGGTAACTTCGCTTGTATTCAATATCAGTGCCTTTCCACCAGAAACCAAAACAATGGACACCCCGCGAGGTCAAGATTGCATTAGGGATGCCTAAAGAGAAGCAGAGTTCCAAAGCGATGCAGTCTCCACGGAAGAACGCGATCATCGTCTCGCCTCCATTCTCCACTCTCACGCTTGCCCTCTCTCTCTATCCCTTTTGCTGGTGGGGACGTCACACTGTCTTGGCATCAATTAGCACAGTGATTAATCCAACAAGCAAGCAATTTAGGGGCAACAGCACACAATTAGCATCTTCACCGCACCATAAAAAGACTACTGTAAACATGGAGACACCTGTGCCTGCCTCTGGCTGGAACGGGAGGAAGTGTTGGCTCCTTCATTTGTAGACACACAGATGAGGTGTTGCCATCAGTGGGGACATGGGGACATGGGGATCTTCAAATTCTAGCAGGTCATGTCATGAACGAAACCGAAGCTCTCTCGCACGAGCGTGCGGGCTGGCGCAAATGTATGTGCCGACACACACGCACGCACCGGCACGCAGACACAAACACACACGCCGAGGCACCGCTGAAACAGCAAACATGAAAGTCACCGAACACCAGCCACGAGGCCCCAGAGAAAGGCACTCTTCTCAAACTTGTTGCAGTTTAACGCTTAACCGACTCTCCCACTCCGCCCTCCCTGCTACTCCTTCAGCTCCGTCTCTTTCTCCTCCTCCACCTCCTCCCCCACGTCTCTTTCGGCTTATAATTACCAGAGTATTGGCATCAGATTTGTGTTTGTGTGTGTGTGTGTGCGGGTGCATGTAAATAGAGCTGTAGGGGCCTGTCATGTGCTGTGATAGCAGAGAGGGGTCCAGGGAATGCTGGGGGGAGATGATTTGGTGTGATTGACAGCTACCTTGAGACTGGCCTGATGGAGTTGTCAAAGCTGTATGCTAACAGCCTGTTCCACTAAGATTGCAGATGTACTCTGCTCCGCTATAGTGCACACACACACACACACACACATTCACTCACACACATATAAACTCACTCGTAACTCTCGCACACATACACACATCCTATTTGATCTAAGAAAACACATTCAGGATAAAACTATGGAGCACACACAAGTTGTTGGAGTTTTTGTGCGTGGCTTAGACACACAAACATGATGATTTTACGCGCAATTCGAGAAGCAAATGGACATGATGAAAACTGAACTTGGGTTGCGGGGTTACGCTTGCGCACATAAACATTCCGCGGAACAATATCACACCGCCTGGTTTTACATGTCGGCATGTGTTTGTTCTCCAAAGCCCAGGGGCGTGCAGCGGTGGGCAGTTTTCAGCTCCAGCAAGAGCTCCGAGTGCGAACACATACGCAACTCTGTGTCTGAGATCTCTGTGGGAGATCCCTCCCATCTCTCATGTTTTCTGTCAGAGCGAAACAGGGTGTGCGTTCCACACAAGGGATCCTGTTACTATGGAAGTAGACCTGGGGAAGAATTCCCCGTGTGAAAGCGCGGTCTGAAGAGAGCGCGATGACGGTTGGCGTACAGGGTTTGATGCAAGGGTGTTTGCTTAGCGGGCAGGCACCTGTGATGGGTTGCTGGAACAGATGTAACGTGTTTGCGTTGGGTGAATCACATTTCACGCTAACGAGGACTATCTCGCAGCTACCAGAGACCCACTATCTGCAGAATCGGCGTGTGAAAATACATCACGGTGCCTTTCTCTTACAAAGTTTGGTTGAATGTACTGGATACAGTCAAGTAGGCATGTTGGGGGAGATATATCTGTGTTGTTTCCTAGGAGAGGACGGGGACAAAGTAGTCACCTTGAGGGAAAGCGGGCAGGGTGACCATCTCGTTTTCACTCCTCTCCACTCATCTAGCCAATGAAGAACAGGATATGGAGGCCAGTGTGTTGGAGAGAGGAAGAGAGAGGGAGGTCAACGAACTGGAACGAAAGTGCAGAAAACATTTTATTTTATTTTATAAAGTGGGAGCAGTAAATAAAACAAGCAGTTGGACAAGGAAAAGAGTTGCCGAAAGTTGTTGCAGTGTAGAGAAGTGGATAGGTGAATGATTCACAAGCTCTCTTTGCATTCTGAAGAACACTTTGAGTTTCTCTCTCCCTCCTTCCTTCTCTCTATCTTTCCCCTGTCTCCTGGTTTACCTCTCAGGGAACAAAAGCTAAGTGTTTCGCTGTGAGCCAGATCAAGCGCCTGTTTCTTCCTCCCAGGAAAAGGGTAGAATAACAAAGATGGAGGACTCCGTAGCAGCGATCCCTTCTGTTGCCTTCACGCTCTCACATCTGCCTCTCTGTCTCCCTCACAGCTGCTGCGCAGGCTGGCGACGCTTCAGCCCAATGCCTTCCACCCCCCGGGCCCCACATGTTCCCCTGGGACCAGCCTGCCAGCCAGCCTACCAGCCAGTCAGCCAGCCTACCTGCCTGCCAGACAGTCAGCCAGCCCAGCTAGACTGTCAGCCTACCTGTCTGCCAGCCAGCCAGCCAGCCAGTCGGCCAGACTGTCAGCCTTTTGATAATGCCTATCAGTGGAGGCAGACATGACAGAGGAAGAGGTGGCAGCGGCGTTCAAGGCACCGCTGAACCTGAGAACGAGGGGCCATGATAGGTCTGATGTCCTGCTCTGCTGTGTGTGTGTTTATGTGTGTGTGTGTGTGTGTGTGTTTATGTGTGTGTGTGTGCGGTACGTGCATGTGCGTTGTGTCAGCATCGGTCGGATGCCGAGCTGTTTTCCAAATAGGATTTTTTTTTTCTCTCAATTTCTAGCTCCAGTCCCTTTCCCCATCTGGATCACTTGGTTTCATTTGTTACCTGGAAGTAGTCTGCGTTTGTTTTGAAAGCTGACAGAAATGGCGCTGGTGTTTGATTGTTAATTTGAGCGTCCTTGTCATATCCGTTCGCGCACCCTCCTGAAAAAAAAACAAACAAGGCAGATGCCATCAGACACATGTTCCGTTTTCGCTACCAAGCAGTCACAGATAGAACAGCACAGTGATGTTTCCCTGGAATACAGGTGAGCTAGAACGTGGTTTGATGGCCCTTCCAGGAGAACCCTAAGTTGCTGTAGTTACATCAATGCAGTAAAAATGTCTTCTTTTTTGAACTTTTTCTTTATCGGAATTGCAGAAAGTCCCGTTTTCACCTGTCTTGGTCTGTGCAACTGACCTTCATTGACTTGAAAACGCATGTTTTTTTTTTGCATTACAATTAGTTTGAGGTATCTTGTTAACATATTGTTATGTTTATGGAGAGAGTTGAGGGTTGTTTGAATTGTAACTAACTAATTGTTTCGTTTTCATCAGATCAAAGAAGAAATACCAGGAAATAACAGATAGTCTCACGTTATTTCGACAAAGATTTCGTTTGTTTTCTTGAAAAGATTGTTCATTTGCGCTGAATGCTAACGGGGCAAGTCTTTCTCGCAGGCTTTTTCTGAGCAAACACTGTGATGGAACAGGAAGTGACTCATCTAATTGTTCTGGTGTCTGGTGTGTCACTTCCACCCTGTGCTCACCTCAGTCCTGTTGGTCTCCTTGGCACATCTCAGGCAGGCAAGGCTTGGCACAGACACGCAGCCACAGCAGTCTGGGCCGAGAGGGACCATTGCACATGGAGGGGAAAATAAACTCTACAACAGGCACTGTATTTAAGAAATGCTATCCTCTTAAATGTTCATTTTTGTTACGATTACATTATGATTGATGACAGATAAATATACTGGACATTGAAAATGACAATTGAGTTTACTGTAATTTGGGAATTTCACTTCCAAAGTTAATAAAGGGAATTCTGGATTGGCGAATGTCTGTTTAATTCAGTGGAAATAAAATAAACCATGTCTGCGGTATGCTTAATAATTTATTCAATATCATTGCTAAAAATATGATGGTGTGTAAATCGGTTGAAGGGGAAATTTCTTTCAATTATTGTCTTTGCACGCGGAATTTCTGCACACATGGACGCGTGCGCACACGCACGCCCTAACACACACATCAACGGAGAAACACGCATCCGAACGCACAGACCAAATGTGCCAAAGGGATGCGAGTACAGTACAGTACATCAAATATTAAGTTGTTTACCATGGCAAATAGGGCCGTCTTGGCAGAGGGTGTTTGAAGTGACATTCGCTCCAGTAGAGGGGGGACATACAGCAGAGAGAGATGTAACACTTCATCCAGTCTTTCCTCCCCTCCCTCAACACAGCTCTGTATCAATATTGCTGTACCTACTTGGAAGATTGTGTATCAACCCCTGGCGTGGTCTCTCTGGGTGGAATGTTAGTGTCCTGGTGAGGTATCTCTCTCTTCTACTTACGCAATACGAACCATGCCGTAGGAAGAGGTAGAGGAGAGAAGGAGATTGAGGAGGAGGTGGAGGAGTGTTTTTCTGACTTTTTGGGGGGAGGGGGAGGGGGGGAGTTTCAGAGATGTGCTGGTCGTGTCCTGTGGCTATTGGTTCATCCACCCACTGTCAAACTCTCTCCCCACTCTGCTTGAATATCCAGTGCACATGTGAAGCTACGCACACACACAGAAATGCACACACTACCAGGGGGAACCCACCGCCTGTCTTTTAGCTTGTCCAACCACCAATAGTGGAAAAAAGACACCTTGTGAATAATTCACAGTGTTTACCTGCACCCGCCGACTCCTCAGCCCCCACCCCCTCCCCTCGCAAACACACCCGATCACTACCGCTCTATGCAAGATGTCTCTTGTATTCGGCGGGCAAAGAGAAAGTGAACTAATAAATAGTAAATGCGGAGTATAAGTTCGAACGTGCGTCGGAGGAATGACCACAAGGAAGACGGGGTGAAGCAAGCTTGAGACGGAGAGAGGAGGGTGCGTACGAGATTAGGTAGCGCGTAGAAGGGAGGAGAGAGGTTGCCGCGAGAGATGCCTCTATGCGTGAGGGGGAAGAGGGGAGTGAGGGGAGGGGGAGAGGGTGAGAGGGGTGAATAGGGGGTGAGGCATGGAGGGGAGGGGGAAAGAGGGGGGTGAAGGGTGAGGGAGGAGAGGGGGTGGGGAACGGGAGGAGAGGGTGAGAAGGGAGAGGAGGGTGAGGGTGAGAGAGAAGGGAGTGAGAGAACGAGAAAGAATGAAAGAGGGGGGAGATGGGGAGAGAGAAAATAGGAGAAAGAGAGGGAGGCAAGAGTGTGAGGGAGAGAGTGAGACGGAGAGAGAGGGGGAGAGGGGGTGAGAGAGGAGAGATGGAGACGAGTGGAGATGGGGGAGAGGGGGAGAGGGGTGTGAGAGGAGTTTGTCGAAGGAGAAGGAGAGCGAGGGAGACGGGCTATCGAGCTAGGTGGGGAGCGAAGAGGGAGCCATATTGGAGCTAGAGTGTAGAGGGAGAGCGAGAGAGAGAGTAGCGAGAGGGAGAGGAAGATTATGGGCAGTAGGGGGAGACCTCTAGGTCGCGGGAGAGAAGGGACACGGACGGGCAGGGGACAGCGGCAGGGAGGAGGGGTGGCGCTTGCAGTGAGCCTGGGGTTAAACCAGAGATTATTTGCCATCTTCTGGATAGCTGTCAGACTTCGGCCCGGGTTTGAAGGGGTTGCTATGACAGCCTTTTTCTCAGAAACCGTTGAGTATCTTTGGGTCCCTGGTCCTTTACTCGATGGTCATAACGAGAAACAGTATTTTCTAGTACGATGAGAGGGAACACTCAGGACGAGTTGAATAATCAACGGTGTTTATACAGTTTAGTAGACAGTATGTTTAAGGGTGAGGCTGCTAAAGGATGTAGGATCATTTGGTAATACGCGGAATTTGGAGAATCTAACTGATCATCGAGAAAGGGACGAAATTAGATGGTAAACACACAAAGGTAACCCATTCCCAATGAGGTGTTTCGGAGTACATACTATGGTGTTTTTTTGCACATATTTTTTACGTGGTTTGGTGAGTGGCTGTATGCGGGTGCTTCCGTGCGTGTCCGTGTGTGTGGGTGTGTTTGGCAGTCAGTCTGTGGTAGCAGGAAGTGTGTCCCATCTTCACCTGATCGTCAGTCCTTGTTTGACTACTTGAGTCGGTGTACTAACAGCACCTCACCTCCTGACATGGAGTCCCTGCAGCTTTTCTACCCATCTCTGTCTCACCCTGAGCAGTGGCCCCACGCACAAGTTGCGAGTCAGGGAAATGACAGTGTGACTGGACGACACGGAGACGTACCCTTCTCGTCTGTGTTCTACCGTGCCACGCTGAAAGAGGTCATTCTTTCATCTTATCACTTGTCTTTAACCTCTGTCTCTGTCTCACCATCTTAGGTAGTCATGTGTTAGCTGTCCTGTCAGTCATGTACAGCTGTCCCTTCACCCTGCTCTGTCTGTGTGTCTCTCACCCTGTGTCTTCGTGTCAGGTACCTCTCCGTGGGACTGTGTGTCAGAGTGACTGTGTGTCAGTGTGACCGTGTGTCAGTGTGACCGGGTGACTGTGTGTCAACTGTTGCTGTTTGGTGGTCTGAAAGGAAACTACTAGTCAATTGGTTGCGTTTCAGTCAACCTTGTGTCAGTTAGGTTTGTATTGTTTGTATTTCATGTCTCATGTCTCCAGTGCTGTTCGGAGTTGAAAAATTGTGTGTTTGTGTGTGTGGTATAGTTTTGTCCATGGTTAGGTGTGTGTGTGTGTTGTGTGAGGGACGCTGAGCAAGCAGGATGCCACGTTGTGCGGGCACATGCCCCAGAAAGTGCCAGTGAGCACTAACACCAAGCCTGTCTCATTCTTTCTAGCTCGCTTAGTTTCTCTCCCTCTCTCTCCTTCTCTCCCTCTTTCCCCTTCTCTCTCCATTGCTCACTCTCTCTCACCTTCTCTCTCCTTCTCTTCCTCTCTCTCTCTCCCCCTCTCTCTCCTTCTCTCCCTCTCTCTCTCTCCTGCTCTGTATTTCTGGTTTTCTCTCAATCTTGCTCTTTAGTCTGTCAATTTTTTTGTCTGCTTTCTCTACATGACAGTGGAACAGTCTTCATCCATGCCTCTTAGACACAGGCGTGCCATGCAAAGAACGTGCTAAGAGCATACTAGGGACATGCTAAGAACATGATAACAACAGGCTATCTCGCCCTGCTCCCATGTTCCTGTATGATGTTTCAAGTTTCAACTTGTTTTAATCTCTTTTACTGTAAATCACATCCAGTTTTCTTCCATCTGGCTAATATGTTTGTATGGTTCTTTGTTGTCATTTGGATTGGTTATAAATACTGTTATTATTGAAATAAGAAAAAAGGGTTCATTTTGTAGGGTGTACTGTGTACAATGATGATAAAATCAATTTCAAAACCAGATCCTAAATAATTATAAAGATTGGGGAGTGTATTCAACAATAAATTCAGGTTCTGCCCTGTTTCAATACATTTATATCAATTCCAATTGTTTGTCACATGATATTATCATTGAAAAGTCCCGTGGCTGCGGTAGACTGTAAACAAGATGTCTAGAATCTGCTTTCCTGCGTCTTGTGTCTCGTCCATTTCTGAAATGTTCTGTTTTCCTTTTTTATTCACGTTCAATTAGCGGGCCTCAGTTGAGTCTATGAAAAGCTTTCAAGTGGAGCTGTGGTCTGCAGGAACAGCGGTTCTCCACTCTACTTCTGTATAATGAGAGGCCCAGGCCAAGCGACCAGTGGTGTCGGAGGTTGAAAGAGATCCATTATGATTTCATGGCTGGTTGGATAGAAAGGAACAGTGCTTCTCTTTTAAGGCTTTTGTCCTGCTCACTTATTATTACCTGAATACTGCTTTTTCACTCCGTTCAGAACAGGCTTAAATGAAATGGAGGAAGATGTTTCAGTCTTTGATAATGGTAACGTAAAGGAGAAATATATCACAGATTTACATGTAGGGAGCAGGTACTGGTTTTATTTTCCTCAGATAAAAGTGGTATAATGACAGTAAAAACCCATGTGTAAATTACGATAAACCTTAAACTGAGTTACAGCATAGTTTATTCGCATAGTGAAATAGTTATACTTAATTCGATGATTGTTGAATTCAAATGTGCTCAGTTTTGGCCTGCTAATAAAATGTAATGTATATAAAATGAATATGAGCACACAAAAAGGTTCCTTATATATATATAAATATAGCTCTTATATTCACAATAATTTTCACTGCATATTTAAAATGACATGTTAAACAATGTGTCTAACACATTATTCAATTAGGATTTTATTTCGTTTTTACATGTTTAATTCCAGAAACCCAAATTATAAACATACACATGTAGCTGTACGTTAATCATACTTGTATATCATTTATATTTTTCCTGTTGCTTTGTCCGACTGGGAAAGTTCTCAAGTCTGACTAACATTAAAAAAAAAGTATTCAAATCAAAGTGTTCATTACCGAACCAGTTGTGCAGCCAGCAAGCAGACCCACAATTCTGGGTGAAACTAATCTCTTTGATTACCTCTGTTCAGTTCACAAATTATTATTGCATAGCATTTTTATACACATTTTTACAAATCTAGTTTAATATTTGACATTTAAAAAAAATCTGTTTCAAAGACGTGGTAAATAATTCCCTATTTAAATAATAAGACTGATAATGGAACAGAAAGCTAATGTATTACAGTGGTTGTATTATAATAGCAGAATGGCACAATAGATTTAATCCTGGCCAATTGTTACACATTGTAACAGATGTTTCTGTTTGTTTGATTTTAGAGGGTTTAGGGATAACTAAAAGCTTTGCTCCAACAGCTTCCGCCCTTTGAAGTTGCATAACTGGATACGCTCCCGAATCTGCCACACAGTTTTTAAGAAAACAGTGTGGTTCTGAGGTAAACTCACAGAGGGGGGAGTACTCTGAACATTGATATCCATACGGACTTGGCTTTGGCAAAGTTTCTGGGTCTCCATACATTTTCTCTCTGTCTCTCTCTGTCTCTCTCTCTCTGTCTCTCTTTTTGGCAGCCGTTGAAGCTTTGTGGAGTACAACTGTGCTCTCTCTCTCTCTCTCTCTCTCTCTCTCTCTCTCTCTCTCTCTCTCTCTCTGAGTTGAAGAGCACCATTTGAACAGAGGAGCTGCGCTCTTGCTGACCTCCGCTTGTCAGTGTTAATTCTATGGGTTTAATTACAAAAACACATTTAACACGTTGAAAGGGGTTCAAGTTAAATCCTTCCTCTTCAGACCGAACCTCCAGGATTTAGCAGGTCTGAGCGACAAGGCCAGTATCAGCCATCTAGAATAGATTAGAAGCTCGCTGGATCTTAAGATGTCTTATCTGCTCATGCCTTGTCTGTCCAGCAGCTCAGAGTTCAGCAAGCCTGTCTGCCTGCATGTCCGTTCGTCCTAATGGCGGTACGTCTTTCTGTCCGTCTGTCCGTCTGTCTTTTTTTTATGTCCGTCTGGTCGACTGCCTGGGGTCTTTCTGTCTGTCTGTCTGTCTCCCTGTCTGCCGTTCTGAATGCTTGTCTACCTCCCTATCTGCCTGTTTGCCTGCAGAAAAATACAGTTATCCGATTGCAATGTTTTACATCCAGGCTGTGTTCAATAGAAAAACGTTTCAGGTTGATTATTTAATGGACTGTGAATACAGCCTGACTGAAAGGCTCTGTGACACTGAGCTGTCGAGAGATGAAAGATTACACTGACTGAATCATTCAGGCAACTGCATCAGATCTGCATTTGCAGGAGTGGGCCGATTGTTTATTTTTATTTTGTAAAATACAGCTCTGGTTACTATATTCCAATCTGAGCTTGTCTTCACGTTTGAAATGGGATTGCCAAAATAAACAACAAAAAAAAACCTGGGCAAAGTAAGTGTGAGACAATGATATCTACAGAGATGAATGCCTAACAATTTAGTATACTGTACACATTTTACTGGCTATCAGAAATCAAGCAAATTATAAAACGTCCTGTAATATGTCTGGGTTTTTTTAGGCCCTTCGTAGACCGCAAGCAAGCAGCGCTATTTAAAATCAGAGGGATTTGTCACTTGATTGACAGGCTGTTGACAGCAGTATTGGGGCAGTATTTAGCAAGGTCCTAGACCCCCCATAGCTAAAGTGAATTTTATGAAGACACTGGTGGGTCCCTGGCATGAAAGAGTATCAGGGACTTTGTAAAGCTTCATGCAAATGAAGGTATTTGATGTTGCCATGTCCCCTGTCCTCGCATGAGAGTTGATCACTCTGCATGGTGGCGAAACAATGGTGGGCGCAAAGCTAACCAAACAGCACAAAAGGCCTGACAGGGTCTTGTGATTCTCACCCTGTGTGTGCGTGTGTGCCGGTGTGTGTGTATGTGTGTGCGGGTGTGTGTGTGTGTATGTGTGTGCGGGTGTGTGTGTGTGTGTGTGCGTGTGTGTCTGGTTACTCCCTCCTGGTTCCCCCAGTCTGCCTTGTACAAGACCGGGAGTATATTAACGGACCTAATTTACAATGTATGGGCTCTGCCGACTGGAACGTTCTCAGTTATGACACTGTTTAGCGCTTGGTTAACAATGCTCAACGTGCAATTGGTGCAAATCTGTTATGTCGGTTACGTAGAGTGTCTCTAATTATGACTTATTACTGGGACGATTAGCGAATGCAATGCGAGAGCAAACAAATAAGCATTCACTGCGTTATGATAAACCAATGAGACGCTACTTCGGACCAGTGACGACAAAGAACCCAGACTAACGTTTCGGTCTGTTGTGTAAAAGTAAGCAGTTATTTTGAGGATATTTTGAAGCGACATAAATCTTATATCCTTGCCAGAATGTTGTTCATTTTTAGTTCTCCACAAATTAATTTATCATTAACATGGCTCATCTTCTAAGATATGTGTGTGTTTGTGTGTGTCAGGGGGGGGGGTTGTAGAGATTAATAAAGATTGATTTCAGCTGATAGGGGAGTTATCAACAAAGATTCCAAAGTTTCTCATTCTTAACATGGCGCTTCCATTCTCCTCGTGGCTCTTCTATGCTCTATTTGAGTTAGATTGGCTCATTTTCCAGCATGCTCACCCTGGACTGCTTCAGCTTTAATGGCAACAGATGCTATGGAGAAAAACAGTCATTTAGAAAATGAGATTTTGATTCTGCTCTTAGATGCAGAAACACGAAGGATGCTCATCTGCCTGATTGCTTATTAGAAAAATTAGAACACAGCAAGTGACACCATAATTAAATCTCTTTTGAATTGTTTCAAAATTAACCACTGTATGAACACTAATAAGAATTGTCTTAAGGCTAGAATTACATGGATTAAATGATAGAAAATAGGTAATTTAAAACAAATGTGTTGGAAGTCTTTTATAAAACTGTACATAATTGTTTATTTAGGACACTTTCTCTGCTAAACAAATGGCACACATATAGCTTTTATTTAAATATTCAAGTATGTGGTAAAGTGCATGCAGTTCATTCAGGTCCATTGGAGACACTGAGATAGCTAGTGTTTGAAATGTCATTATATAAGCAATTTTATTAATTCATCCTGCTCATTAAATGTTTGATTTTTGTGAATACAGTTCCCTGACATATTCAAAGGAAATCACGTGCTGAAAAAAAAATCTGCAGCATGTTTCAGATCAACACTATCACATATACTCTCATCTTATTCATTCAAACACGCTTCCCAATACAAATGTATTGAAATATTAGAAACTCATACATTCCTGCACCAAACTTCAACTCCATCGTGTTGGTCAGCGGGCTTTATGAGGAAGTTTGTAGGCAACACTGCCCCAAGGGGACATTCTGATCATAACAGCCCCTGAGGCTCCAGGTTCTATCCACATCCTTTGCCTTTGTGAGGCTTGTTGTTCAGTGTACACCCCTCTCTGTGGATCCTTCGTGTGCTTCTTCATGGCATGTCAGATGTCTTTAGCCTTTAGGTGGTGTGCAACCTGGTTTATATATACAGTGGACAATGTTTGAATCCTCTTTCAGAGGAAAACTACAATGCAACAAATTAGGGCTTGTTCAAATGAAGCCCCTCTGCACAGATCGACACAAAACAAGTCAATATCGAAACTACCTCTCCTTTTTTTACGGCGTCACCGACCGCTAAAAAATCAAATCAAAATCCTTGCTATAAAGGTCTAATTGCTTTTTCATAATCCAGCCATCCTGCAGCAAAATGCAGCGTAAAAAAGGACCAATTAGAGGCTTTTCACTTTGTGGCGCAGACAGCAGGGTTTAGACTGATTGTGTCTCCGCACTGGTGTGTCTCTGGCCCCGGACCCCCATCACCCTCCCAGCCTTCTGTTCAATTTGGCAGAAGAACGCCGGGGTCCTGAGAAAGAACAAAGGCAAGTCGGCTACGAGCTGGAGGACCAGAGAAAGATCCCAGAAGAATGGCTTCATTTGGTCTAATCTAGCCCATCCATTTGATGCTTACTCCAGCAATGAGAGGTATTTGAAGGAGCAGGAAGCCGCCCCCCCACCCCCACCCCTTTCACCCCTCCCCCCTTCCCCCTTTCACCACTAGGCGCCCCCCCCCCAACCCCCACCCCCTTTAATTGCCTAAAGTGGTTCGGAAGTTCTCTGCGATGTTCTCTCCATATAGCAGATGCTGTGCATTAATTGGCCTATGAAGACCTGACCCTGGGTGCCGTGTTGAGTCGTCGCCCCCCACCCCTCCCCCCCCTCCCCAAAAAAAAGGTATTTATTATTTGCAGTAACCTGGCGGACATGACGTGCGCTTGCCAGGGTTGATGTTTCGTGGTCGTGCCATTTCGAAATGCCGTGTGGGATTTTGGTAGCGGTTGTGTTTTCAGAGGTAATGTTCAAGCAGCAGGTAAAGTCTTAAACTCCATTCATCAGAGCCCTGCTCTCTCCCCTCCTCCGGCCCCTGCCCCAACTGATGAGCCTGTCTGTTGTATGAATGTTTAGCGCAGTGGAAAGCCATATGCCACTGGCACCAAGTCCTCCCCAGCAGCTCCTACTCCCTGACCGAGACTTAGCAGAACGACGGAGAAAGAAGGAGGGGTACCAGGCAGGAAAGGCAGACATGACATGAGACAAAGATGGGGATGCGAGTGCGACAGGGACACTGGACCGCTGCAAACACATAGTCTAGATGCGAGTCGAAACGATACGATAACGCACAGACAAAAATGTTGTAAATGTCCTCACAATTAGTTCATCATGCTGCAACCACCCCCGCCCTCTCCACGCACGCGCGCACACAAAAGCACATTCACCAGTGTGCAACATGCACACACAAAAACACACGCTAGGCTCCCTTCAATCCTTAGATATTGTATTTTCATAAGAGCGGTGTTGCTGTGCTGGTCCATCTGTCCCAGTAAGGCCCTCTCTCTCTCTCTCTCTCTCTCTTTGGACCCCAGCCGCCCCCCTCGAGAGAGAAGCACAGCTGTTACCAGATCGCCCTGTCCAGAGAGGGGAGGGCGCTCCTCCCCTCCACCAGCGCCCCCCAACTTCCACCCCCCCTCCACCCCCCGCCCCCTGCCCCCCCTCCACCCGTGCTCACACCCCTCCAGAAGGATGAATCGAGCCAGCGCTCCCCAGCCTCTGTGCAGTCAGCCTGCTCGCCCGCAATTTCAGACCTCTTTAGATCATTCTTCATGCTCGCCAGAAATGAATAATGCAGGCATTAACTGGTGCCAGTTAATAAATTTCCGTCTCACCAAGCTATTTTTTTTTCAATAACGGGGTGTGGATGCTTCGTTTTGTTTTGCTAAACAGCCTGGGAGGTCTCCTGCAGGAAAACGACCCCAGGTCTTCCCCCTTCTCCCCCTGTCCCTCAACACAGGGGCCAACATCTCGATCCCCTGAAAAACCCAAAACAAACGGTTGACAGAAAGCCAATCTGTTTGCATTTTTTCAGTTTAATTTCATATTTACCATTCGCTGATTCCTTCGTCTGCAACTCATAATTTCTATGATTTTAGCCGGCGCTGGTATTACCTTGCTACCGTCGAGACAGACACAATGGAGACACATGACCCCACCGCATACTGTAGAAGACACTGAATCAATCCAGGGAAACTTCCAGACTTTGTAAAGGGGCCAAATTGGCAACGTGTGACACTTCACCAAGACCGCCACACACACGACACACACACGACACACGACACACACACACACACAACACACATGGCCAGCATCTGGCCAATCCCCGGTGCTTTATGGCCCTCCTCGGACTATCCATCATGCCCGGAGGTCAAGTGGGACTCTGCGAGGGGTGGCAGGATGGGCTGAGACAAAGTTCAGCGGAGGAAAAATGCCAGAGGCAGCGACAACACAACTGTCCTCGGTCCCCCCCTGGACAGGCCCCTCCCTCGAAGGCCAGGGAGAGAGGCAAGGCTAACAGGCAAGACAGGCTGGAAGCGTCCTCGCGAGACACCACCATGTCTCCGGCACCTGCACCCCCGCCAACTCTCCCCACGCCCCTCTTCCTCTCCATTCGGAAGCACGCAATCTCGATCGACGCGCAGACACAAGGGGGGAGGGGAGGGGCGATTGCGAGACAGGCTGTCCCTCACGCAAGGAGCGCCAGTCTCCCGGCTGAACAGAACATGGTCCTTGACCTCCGCCGGCGAAGGAAAGGAGGGGAAGTGATGGAAACCAACAGAGGATGGTAGGATGTCTGTGCGGTGGGCAAGGCTAGGGGCTGAGAAGAGGACATTTATTGTTAAGTAAAAGAATGGTTCTCTAACCCAAGCTAGATGTTTGGTCCCCTCTCCGCACAAACACACACACACACACGTACGGCCACCTCGTGCGTGTGTACCGCCGGATCACAGGATCACTGCTGTTCCCCTCCCAACTCCCCGCCTGTCATCACTCAGAGGACATTGTGAAGCGCTCCTGATGTCTGGTCGCCTCACCGTGTCTCTCTGTGTGCTGCTCGTTTGTTCAGAGGCAGCGGCGAGGCAGAGGCGAGACAGTCGCCGCTTATCAAGATGCAAAACAGAGCGCACGCTGTTTCCAAACACCTTCAGCCGGCTCAAATTAGCACACCCACCTTCACTCCCTTTTGTTTGGTGCAACATTGACGTTGAATAAAACACACGCAGGATGGATGACTGCCACAAAAAAAAGCGAGGCTGTTCAAATGGAAAGGTTTTCGTCCCATTTATCTTTGTAGTTCCTTTATCCTCGTAGAACAAGCAGAAGCAGGATTGAAAGTTACGCTGCGCTTAGGTCGACGTTCAAAGATGGCCGACGTGATGACACAAACATCTGTGGAAATTATGTTTCAAATCTAGACATTGTTCTTGATAGACTGGATACTGGAGGGGACTTGACGTGTAATTAATGCTAGTCGCTGGGTTGGAGTCAGTCAGTCAGAGAGCCTGATGAAGACATGGTTGCCATAGAAAGGTCCCGCTCACGTAGCTTATGCTAATGAAAGGTACTTAAAAAGCGCTGATGATGAAAGGGTTCTTCCCTACTGATGAATGGACAGGAGAACCCAGACAGGGAAATCGGCAATCGGGGTGTGTGTTTGTGTGTGTGTGTGTGTGAGAGGGGGGATGAAAGCATTCTTCCTCCGAGACGACACAGGACGAACGGACGCGAAAACTCAACGTTCTGAATGTCGCTGGGTTATTTCACAACGCGCGGCGATGCTGCGTCAAAACAGAAATCGAAATGCCAAGCGCGGAACGTAGATCCGGTTGCAAACGTGCACAATCAAGCGCTGGAACAAGGCAACATTTGTTACGTGCTGGCTGTCCACCGCTTTGTGAGGACATGGTGTATCCATGGCTGAGCGATCTGACCTCAGTGACCTGCTAGCTGAGACAGGCTAGCCTTCAATGAGTCTCCAGTCTACGTACAGCCTATTTATTGTTGCTCTAATCAGGGCCATCTCTGTGTGTTTAGTTGTTGCTTTTTTCACATCAAAGCCGAGCAAATAAAAACAGGGAATTGCATAACAAGGAAATTTCATTATTGGACATTAGCGGTATATTTAGGGGCGAGAGGCAGGGCTTTGAGAAGAGCTGGACTGCCATGTGTCCTGTCACCCCCCAATGCGTGGATCAGTAACATCTTCAAAGCATCAAAGCGCCAGCTCGCGCATTGTACTGTATGTGCAAACAAACCAAGCGGAGCCTTACCAACCCGTCGCGCCTTCAAACGTTTCCTGCTCGGTGCAGGAAGCAGGTGAAAAAATAGAAGCGTCGCGACCTTTGAACCCTGGGCGCGCACTTGTTGACTGATGTTTCGCATTGGGGTCGCCCCCGTCTCTCGGCGGCATCCTTCAAGAGGAGACGGCGTGCGCGGATCTGAATGTGTGTGCGCGCGCGGGTGTGTGTTTGCGAAGTCTCCGGGGGAGAGCCGCTCTTTGAAGCCTCTATAGCATAGAGGCTGTTTTCATATAGTGCCGGGCACGAGTTTCCTGTCAGGGCTGACCCATACGTCTTCCGCCCCCCCTCCCCCTCCCACTCTCAGATCCACACCCCCTCAAGACACCTTTCTCCCATTAAGTCGAGGGGGGGCCACAGAGGGTCCCGATCCTTGCCTGATGACACCCCTCCCTGGTTCAGAGGTGCATTAGAGTAAACAAACATGCTAACCCAGACCAGCCCCTAAGACCAGCCCTAGTTAGCTGGGCCCTCTCTCTTTCATGGTAAACAACTGGAACCGATTCAAATGCATTCTGGCCTCAGAGGAGCAAGCAGTGTACAAAACTCATTTCTCCCCTACGTCCAGTATAGGCAGCAGTGCCAGAACCCAGCGCTGCCGGAACAAGAAGCCCTTGGAGAGACAAGTGAAGCGTGGGCTTTCTGGGGAAGTTTCAGGCACATGCGCGCGTGCACACGCACGCACGCACGCACGCACGCACGCACACGCCTGGTGCAACGGCCAGCTGACACAACACGGGGGTCAGAGATGAAAGAGACGAGGGTTCACTGCGGATGGGTTCCACATGACGCGGGATACGGAGAACCCAGAGGAACCCTGGACAGACATGTGGCTGGAGAGCCCGAATGGATGAACACCTGCCAACAGAGCCAGGGCTGTAAACAAGGACTCTGAACTCATAACAAAGACATCTCAGCTGGTCGTAGATGGTCAAAAAACCTTCTCAAAGACTCTTTATGCATAATGCAGTAAATAATTTTTCAACTTTTACTACATTTGCCACCACAGAGAAAGGTGACAAAGCTTGATTAAACAGATCATGGTCTTTATTTACTTTTTTAAAAATAATAAAAGTAGTACAAAGTTAGAATGAAATAGGGGGGGAAAAAATAATGACTATAAAAGTGTGTGTTGCAGCATGCAGTGGTTAAGTAAGCTGTGCTTGGGGCCCCGGGACCAGTTCTGCAGTGGTCACGGTCACCAGCCGGTGCTGCTTTGCAGTGGTTCTGTTCCTCAGGAACCTGTGGTCAGTCGTTCGTGGATCTTGTTCAGAGCGGTCATGGAGTGGTCAGTTGTGGTTGGGACGTTTCGCTGTGTTTGCGGTTTGACTTTGGCTGTTGCTGATTGAGCTGGCAGTGATTTTGTTCCTGGCCCAATTTGCTGCAGTCTCAGTATGGTCCAGTTGCTATGGTCATGGTGCAGTCCAGTTTGCTGTGGACATGATGCAGTATGTTGGTGCTGGTCCGGTTTGCAGCGGTCGCTGCATGGTCCAGTTGCCGTGGCCTCGGTGCGGTCCAGTTGCCGTGGTCACGGTGCGGTCCAGTTTGCTGTGGTCATGGTGTGGTACGTTGCTGCTGGTCCAGTTTGCGTTGCAGCATGTTGTAGTTGTCCCTGGTGCCGGGAGCGTCGGGGTTAAGGTTCAGAGCCAGCTCGTAGTGCCTCTTAGCCTGGTCCAGTCTGCCCCAGCGATGGTACAGCACCGCTGGCAGAGCACGAGGGGGAAGGGGGGGGAGGGGGTGACAGGAAGAGGGGAGGAACAGAGAGAGACACATTATTTACACAGATTTTTCAGTCTGTGTACTGATCTGGTTTGTGTCTCTGTGTTTTATTGCTGGATATATGAATTTTATTTATAGCTTATACAAATAACGTTACCCATCTAACTCCCAAAGAGAATGGGGTACTATGGTGGATCAAAATGTTAACATTTATTGCAAAGTACCAAAGTGGCATTATGGATACAGACTTGGAGTGGCATTGTCTAACCTAGATTTCCATGGCAACTAGCAGCATTTGGGTTGATCCGGAGAGCTTGGAGAAAGAATCCCTCAGACTCCTGTAAGACAGACTCACATAAACCCATCCTGAATACGCACACATGTACACACGCACTGTGAACCCACCCCAAACACACAATCTGTTAACTCATGCTGACACACACACACACGCGCGCACACACACACACACGCGCGCACACACACACACACACACGCGCGCACACACACACACTGAACCCACCCCAAACACACAATCTGTTAACTCATGCTGACACACACACACACACACGCACTAGCGCACGGCTGCGATACACACACAGACAACACGACTGTTGTGTTGAAACCTCTGACCTCGAAACAACAACAAACTGCGAAAATCGATGATTCATAGGAATACGCACTTGACTGCTGAAGTATAGGTATACACACAATTAGATATTATGTTAGTTATATGACAGTTATATATTAATACAGCAGTTTACCACATCAGCTCCCTATAGCTGATCTTCTCAAAGGCTCGTCTCACTGTGCCCCACTATACGAGTGACAAAGTAACACTCACCCTAGCTATAGAAAACCATAAGCAATATTTCCCTCAAAGTTCTTACCAATAGACAATCATGAGGAGAGTCACCAAATCCGAGAATTTAGAAGAAGGGTAAAGAAACGAGTAAGGATGAATTATATTTCTTCTGACAGGAGATTGTAATAGAGCGAGATCTCGAGCGAAATAGAACCTAGTAGTAGAGGTATATATATATATATATATATATATATATATACTGTCAATGCTGATCGATTCATGAACCAGGCGTGTTTTGCTGGTGTAAAGCTCTGATAGAACCTTGAACCGATTGATGGAGGCTGACCTGGTACTTCTGCGTTTTGCCAAGGACGTTGGCCAATGAGAACATGATGGTGTGGTCGTTAGGGAGGAGCTTCAGCGCCTCCCGGCCAATCATCTCAGCTTGGGCCAGGTTGCCTAGACGACAGGACACAGAAGACCAACGGAGGGGTGAAGAGGAGTTGGAGGTAGAGATTTAGAGCCAAGCAAGACTGGCGTGGGCACAGAGAGGAGCGTTACAGAAGTGAAACTGCTGTGAATGATCTGACTTTGACATATATGACATGTTGCCAGAGAAATCTAAAAGAAAGACATGAAATAATTGGCCAAATAATGCAGTAGCCATTTGTACATGACGCTAACTCCTATGGTGTATAGAGAGAGTGTGTTAGGGTTGGACCAGCACTGCATCTAGGATAGCGTGTTGCTGGACTGTCAGTGTCTAAGATAATCCTGATGTGTGTGTGTGTTACAGCACAAAGAAATGTGTGTGTGTATGTGTAAAGAGAGAGAGAGAAAAAAGAGAGAGAAGAGAGATGAAGAGAGCAGCGAGATGAGAGAGAAGAGAGAAAGAAAGTATTGTGTTTGGTCTAGTCAGTGTGTTAATACCATGTATGGTTGGTACTGCCTAGTAAATCTGTCAGAGAGTGTGTGTGGTTTGTGGTGTGTGAGGTGGGCCACCTAGGCATGTCATAGCAGAGTTTTCCTCTCTGGCGCATTGGATGAGTCACTTAGTCTCTAATTAAGCTGAACACAAACCACTATTATTCTCTGTCAGTTGACCGTCTAGTCTGGAGGAGGAACGACAGACGAAGGAAGGAAGGCAGAAAGAAAGAGAAAAAGAAAGACAGACAGAGGGGGAAGGGAGCTCCAATCATACCCAGTCCCCTGAGCTCTACATGCGGGTATTCCGGTTTTGGTGTGTGTGGGTGTGTGTGGTGTTGTGGTGTTGTGACATTGTCTACATTTCGTCTTTCGTCTCAAAGAGTCCGTGCAAAAACGAGAGGAGGGGAGAAACACAACAACAACAGCAGCAAACAAACAAACAGGAAAAAAGCATCCGTCTACTCTGGTCTTTTGGAAATGACATCCTCTGTTCCTCCTCACTTTTGAGGGGGTGGGACAGGGGTGGGGGGTGGTACAGGACAGGGGGGGGCACTCTCCCTGTCTGTCAGATTTTGGGGAGAAACAAATGGGAAGGGGAGGGGGTGGGGGCACTCCGAGGGGGCGCTCTCCTGCCTGTGTCCGCCCGCGTTTGATCGGGGACACGCTGGGCTCTGATTGGACGGTTCCCGGGGCCTCCTGGGAGACTCCGCCCCC
The DNA here is from genome assembly GCA_036571765.1 of Plecoglossus altivelis. Taxonomy (NCBI): domain Eukaryota; kingdom Metazoa; phylum Chordata; class Actinopteri; order Osmeriformes; family Plecoglossidae; genus Plecoglossus; species Plecoglossus altivelis. Next base: position 15,317,112 of record BROE01000022.1, read on the forward strand.
TTGGGAGAGGGTTCTGACAAAACAGCGGCGGCGTCTAGAAATCAGAGCATTCTCCACACGGCAGGGAAGACTGCCTTTAACACTCCGCGCACAAAAGCTTTAATACATAAATTTCAAGCATTGCTGATTCCCGCTCTTCCGCTCTAATCATATTGGGCGCTTAGATCAAATTTCCTCTCTGTTGCCTCCCCTCCCAAAGTAGGGCTTTTTGTCTCTTCACTGTTAATGTTGGAACAATGCCGACCCACGACACTCTGAAGAAACGACAAGGGAGGAGGAAGTGTGACTTCCAAGCTCTGTCACTGGCGATCCAGAATATCTGATCAGTCAGTGTGTGTGTGCGACACCCACGCATGCAGGCTTGATGCTGCTCCATGTTATTCCAGGCCAGGCTGTGTGTGTCTACCTGTGTGTGTGTGTGTGTGCATGTGTATGTACCTGTGTGTGTGTGTGTGTGTGTGTGTGTACCTGTGTTGTCCAGAAGGATGATCATGTTGTTCCAGGCCAGGCTGTGTGTGTCTACCTGTGTGTGTGTGCATGTGTATGTACCTGTGTGTGTGTGTGTGTGTGTGTGTGTGTGTGTGTATCTGTGTGTGTGAGAGAGAGAGGGAGAAAGTTCAGTGGGATAATCAGTGCAAACGTCACTACTGTGTGTGTGTGCATGTGTAGTGTAATGTGTGTTGTGTGTGTGTGTGTGTACTGTGTGTCCAGAAGGATGATACATGTTGTTCAGGCAGGGTGTGTGTCTACATGTGTGTGTGTGCATGTGTATGTACCTGTGTGTGTGTGTGTTGTGTGGTGTGTTGTGTTGTGTGTGTGTTTTTTTGTTTGTGTGTGTGTGAATGGGGGGTGGGGGTGGGTGCAGTCGCTGAATGTTTTTTTTGTTTGTGTGTGTGTGCGTTGTGTGTACCTGTGTTGTCAAAGGAATATGTTGTTCAGGCTAGCTGTGGTCGGTTGAGCACAGTGGCGTTCCTCCAAGCGTTGAGAGCGTCAAGGTGTCTGTTTAGGTCAGCATACTGTAGAACACATTAGTAGGGTGGGGTCTTAGTAGAGCATACTGTAGAACACATTAGTAGGGTGGGGTCTTAGTAGAGCATACTGTAGAACACATTAGTAGGGTGGGGTCTTAGTAGAGCATACTGTAGAACACATTAGTAGGGTGGCGTCTTAGTAGAGCATACTGTAGATCACATTACTAGGGTGGGGTCTTAGTAGAGCATACTGTAGATCACATTACTAGGGTGGGGTCTTAGTAGAGCATACTGCAGATCATATTAGTAGGGTGGGGTCTCAGTAGAGCATACTGTAGATCACATTAGTAGGGTGGGGTCTTAGTAGAGCGTACTGTAGAACACATTAGTAGGGTGGGGTCTTAGTAGAGCATACTGTAGATCACATTAGTAGGGTGGGGTCTCAGTAGAGCATACTGTAGATCACATTAGTAGGGTGAGGTCTCAGTAGAGCATACTAAAGATCAAATTAGTAGGGTGGGGTCTTAGTAGAGCATACTAAAGATCACATTAGTAGGGTGGGGTCTTAGTGGCTGGTGTGTGACTAGGTGGTGTGTGACTAGGTGGTGAGTCACTAGGGGGTGTGTCACTAGGGGGTGTGTCACTAGGGGGTGTGTTACTAGGGGGTGTGTGACGAGGTGGTTAGTCACTTGGGGGTGTGTGACTAGGTGGTGAGTCACTAGGGGGGGTGTACCTAGGGGGTGTGTGACTAGGTGGTGAGTCACTAGGGGGTGTGTGACTAGGGGGTGTGTCAATAGGGGGTGTGTCACTACCCACCAGACGCCCCAGGTTGTAGTAGCAGTCAGGGTACTTCCGCCGGAAGCGGATGGCGTTCCAGTAGCTCTGCTCTGCCTCCTGGAACTTCCCCAGGCTGTTCTGAACAATACCCAGGTTCATCCAGGCAGCAGCAAAGTCCGGTCTGCGAGGAAAACACACACACACACACACACATTACGTTACAGATGCACCTTTACCATCATACAAAATCCTCATTTCTGTCCGACCCAAGTCTGGCTATGGACCAGAGGGGTGTGAACACGGGTGTCCCTAGCCACAATAGCATTGGTGTTCCCAGGTCTCTGTGAAGGAGGGATCCCCCCCACGCAGCCAGGGCTCTGGGGAGGGAAGGCACCACCTACTGTATGGAGACGGCCTTGGCCAGAAGCCGTTCTGCCTCGGCCAGCTGCTCTCTCTCCTTCAGGATGTTCCCCAGGTTGTTCATGGCGTGGACGTAGGTGGGGTGCAGCCTGGACGGAGACAGGCAGAGATAGAGGAATCACCCGGGGGGTGGATAATGGGGGTAACTTCAGAAAGCAGGGTTAACGTGACTGATTCTGAGCTGGGAAACAAAAGAGTTTCGTTTCGGATTCGGAAACAGGCGGTGAAAACGTGTTCGTCCAACTCTAGTCGACTCTGAGGAAAGCTTACGCGCGAGGATATACAAACCCCTGGCCAGTGGAACAGAGACAGGACTATTCATCGTGGGAACAGGAGACAAACGACTCAAACCACCCATTTCTCTCTGCTCAATATATTAACGACCTCTGATGACGTATCCAATGTTTACTTCATTAAAAAGCATTACTAAATTGGCAGCGGAAGAGAATGAGTTGGCATGTGGCTAGAGAAAGCGTGGAACATTTTAATCTTGTGTTCCGCTTCTTCAACACTTAAACGTGCGTGTGAGTGTGCAGACTTATTTACCTGCAAACCAACAGGCACTACATGCACCGGGAAGCAACTGAAGATGAAATATAAGAATAGACTTGAAACCAGTGGGGTATAATTGCAATATAAGCAATTGTGATGTCGGCGATCGTCACTAAACAGCCTTTAGTGGCTACGTCCAAGCGAAACCTTTTTTTTTATTTTTTTATTGTCAGCCATCCCCACGCTACTAAGTATGTGATCGTGTCGAATTGAAGCGTGTTGAAGTAAATGCTTTTCCTCCATGTAAGTCTAAAACTGAGCACACTGGACGTATTCAAACTTGACATACTGTAAATAGCCAATAGGAAACTGGCCTGAAGAACAGAAGGGCGGGGCCAGCGCCACAGGACTGGCCAACAGCCTTGCATTTTTATTGGGGAATAAAGAATACTTTGTCAAATAAAAGGCGTACGTTATTATATGACACAGGGGAAGCAAAGGATCAATTATTAATGATTGTGGCATATTGTATCTCTGACCTCACACCTAACTTGTTCTGTCCACTTTGTGACGTGTGAATGAGGGCTGAGAATATTGCTCAGGTTACTGTTTCGGCAGAAACACGGTGAAGCTCTAAAAAATACGAATCAGGGAATGTTTAACGTGCGATGGGGGTCTGATCGCCAACTCCAGACTAAGATTTCAGCTAGATATTTCTGCTTTAAAACCATGTCGTTTTATTCTGTGAGAAAATGCCATTCCTGACACTTTCAGTTGGCAGGTTCCAGTAAAAGGGTAACACTGGATAACCTCAATGATTGGGTCATTAAAACCTACCAGCGAGAGGGTTAGCAGCAGAGTATGTTGCCGTAGTAACTGACTGAGAGACCCGTTGAACTGGCTCTGACACCACAGACCCAGACTGTCCAACAACTCAGAGTCACAATTCTCTTTTCACTAAAACCACTTTCTGAAACATGCCCACTGCGGATCTGCCCACAGGCTCCAGTCAAGTGTCAATTCAAATTTGAAGGCAATAGTACAGAATACACGGAGTTTGTGTTGGTCGTAAAATGGATGATTACGGGATTTGATTGAATCTTGCTTTATACATATTTAGTCATGTGGCTTTGATAGCAGTATTACAGACAGGTGTTGTGTGTTGGTGTTTTGTGTGTTGGTGTTTTGTGTGTTGGTGTGTTGTGCAGTACCTGACGGCTTCTCTGTAGTACTTTATAGCACCCGAGCTGTTTCCTGTGTCAGCCAGGTTTTTACCTACGTTGTAATGGACCTAGACAACACAGCATAGTTACACACGCACACTGAAAAACACAAGAGACCAGCACAGATGCACCACAAAGCCCACAGACAGACAAAGAGGCCGACCCCCCCTCCAAAAAAGACCCCCCCTTCCGTGTGTGTGTGTCTCACCTTGGCGTTCAGGGGGCAGACAGACAGCGCGCTGGTGAAGAGGCTCCCTTCAGACCTCCACTGGTGGCTGCGCAGAGCACAGCGGGCCACATGCACGCACAGCAGAGCAAGCACGCAACCTCGGAACGGCCCCTGCGCACGCACAAACGCACACACACAATAACGAATACGTATTATAGAATTCCCCCTGTTGTCCTTCCCTAAGTATCCGGCAAACTGGAGCCAGTACCATGTCAGAACCTAGCGATGCCTGGGGCCCATGGCGTTAAGTGTTCTCCGCACGGCTGTGTGTGTTATGTAGGAGGCTGGATGGATGAATTCGGTCCAAAGCCAATCTGGTGCAGTGATTTCCCTTGATGGCCTTCCAGTGGCTGCAGCAGGCCACCAGATTGTAGATCAGCTGATATACCTGGTCTAGTGTGTACTATGCAGTATGCCATGTAATATGGAGTGTGTAGTACAGATTGCATAGTGCAAAGTGTTTAGTATGTAGTTTGTGGTATGTAGTGTGTAGTATGCAGTGTGAAGTATGTAGTGTGCAGTTTGTGGTATGTGGTGTGCAGTGCATAGTATGTAGTGTGTCGTAAGTAGCATGTAGTGTGTGGTATGTCCTGTGCAGTATGTGGTGTGCATTATGTGGTGTGCAGTGTGCAGTATATAGTGTGTAGTATGTGGTATGTAGTGTGCAGTATGTAGAGTGTAGTATGCAGTATGTGGTGTGCAGTATGTGGAGTGTAGTATGCAGTATGTGGTGTGCAGTATGGAGTGAGCATGCCTACCCTGAGTGCTCTCCGGTGAAGGCAGCAGGACCCCAGGGCATAGGCCAGCAGCAGACAGTACCCAGCAGAGGACAGGTACAGGACTCTCTCAGCGATCACAAAGCCCACCCTGAAGAAGACATTGGAGGCAGGCAGGAAGGGCACCCCCATCAGCACCAAGCCCAGGGTCAACGTCCTGGAGGTGGGAGGGGCAAGGTCAGAGGTCAGAGGTCAGGGGATAACTGGGAGGGATCCTTCTGGATCATTCTATAAGAGTAGATGTGCAAGTAGGCCGGATGGCACTGCAACGTTCGCGGGGGTATTCATCAATGGTCACACGCATGATCAACTTTACAACAACCTTGTGTGAAAGGGAAGAGAATATCCACACTGTGGTCATTGAGACCAAACCCTAGAGATTTGATCTGGATCAAATTAACTGGGGGCAGACACGTAGAACCATGGTTCCTGTTGCAGAACTCTGAGTGTTCCCTCGTCCAGCAAGTACAAACACTTGAAAATCTACTGAGAGAACGTCGAGTTGCCCCTGAAGTGGTCAGGATGAGATGTTCAGGTCACACTTCAGTGGCTATGGTCCGTTTTCATTATCAGGAGGCCAACATGCACATTATTTCATATACTGTATAGAGAGTGAGAGAGAGGGAGATGTAGAGCAGTGGGATTGAGAGAGAAATGGAGCGTTGGGGAGAGAGTGAGAGAGGGATCAACAGAGCAGCAGAGAGGGAGAGTTGGAGACATGAATAGACAGAGGGAACAGAGAGGGAGAGTTGGAGAGTAAGGAAGACAGGGAGATCAGCGAGAGGGAGAGAGACCAGAGATAGCCGCGTTTTTACCTTCTTTTCTGCTCGTCCTGTGAGCATAAGGCTTGGCTTATCAAGCCTATCAGGACGCACCAGAGCAGCAGAGGCCACACCATCCTCCAATCGGCAGTTGACTTAATGAGAGGCACGCAGCCCATGGACCAATCAAAACACAACCACCAGGGACAGAGCAGCAGCCAGGCATTTAGAGAGTAGTAGTAATTGTAGTTCACTATCTACGAGTCAGACGAGTGCATGAGGGATGTGGATGGAAAGAGAGAAAGAGAGAGAGGGGGGTGAGATAGACCTGTTAAAACATCAAAACTCTCTTTAAAGCACAAATCAAACCTAAACAAATCCAGTTGATTTAGAGAGCGCATTTTAAAGCAACAGCCCTCGACCAAAATGCTGTAGTCAGAGTGGCAAAAGGCATTCGACAACACAAGACGTACACAAACCAAGTTTAACAAACAAGACAGATGAAGAGAGGCAATCGTCACACAGTGTTGAAAGACGACTAGTAAAAACGAGTCTTAAGATGGGATTTTAAAACAGGCAGCGTAGTAGCCAGACTGATATACAGACAGGCCTGTAGCCAGCCAAGTGAATGTGGACCTTTTTGCACTTTTCCCCTTCTTTGTACTAAGGTTTAGGTTAAAAACCCAAACATTTAGCAGTGGGGACAGAGGATCGAACTACCCAAACACCACTGTCCAGCCTGTAGAGGCAACTTGTTCCAGAGTAAAGTCAGACTGAGCTTCACAGAGTTAATAACATGAATTTACCACCCAAAATAAGGATTCTTTTACAGGATCAAAAGAGGCTAACCAGGTGATATTCTTACTCTGAGAAACATGCTCTCTTCAAAGGAGGCGGGGTTGTCGACTTCAGTGAATGATGGCGGCCCCGTTCCCATGATCCTCCAACGCGAGTAAAGCAGCATGACTCCGCCCACGGCCAGGAGAGCCAATCGCGTCAGGAGTCCTGTCGGCAGTATACCGCCCCCCTGACAAGGAGCACCAATCCACTGTCAGCATCCACTCACCTAACACGGAGCACCAATCCGCTGCCAGTGTCCCGTGTAGCTGATAAACAAGCCTATCTACAAACAGGAAAGTCTTACCGCTTTACCACTTCTTCTGAGGATTTTGAGACCTCGGAAATCGGAGGAGGATGCGATAGTCATAGTGGACGAGGTCGAGGAGGAGGAAGGAGAGGTGGAGGGGGAGAAGGAAGAGGATGAGAAAAGGGAGGATGAGGGGGACGAAGAGCATGGGAGGAGGAGCGGGGTTAAGGGGAGGCAGAGGAGGAGGGGGAGAGGAAGCGGTCGGGAAACTCACACTCGCAGACTTCCTCCTCAGTAGCAGCCTCTGGCTGAGCTCAAACACGTCCACTTTGCAGATGAGGAGCACATCAAAGGCTGCGTTCACCCCCTAAAGGGTGAGAGACACACAGCTCCTACCAGTTTCTCAAGACGCAACACTTCAGCATGGTAGAGGAGTGTAAAGGACACTAGTGTTGTGTATAGAGGAAGCTGAACGCAGGAGAGGGTTTGTGTGGCCCTACCAAGACAGTGATGCCCTGCTCCTTACTGAGCATGGCGGCAGCACACAGAGAGAGGCTGAGAGCGATCCACTGGATAGACACCTTCTCACCCCTGTCTCCCCCTGCAGACAGCAACCGCAAGCTGGAATCTGGACACGTGGGGTCTGTGTTTGCCTAGTGGTAGCTTAAGACCTTTTGGACCGGGAAGGTCAAGGAGAGCACCTACCTCGGTGGAAGGCTTTGCAGTAGGTCAGGAAGGAGAGCTGGAAGAATAAAGCACAGAGAAGGTCTGCTCGACCCACTATCCCTGCCACCTAAGAGAGAGAGACAGCGAGAGAGAGAGACAGCGAAAGAGAGAGACAGCGAGAGAGAGAGACAGCGAGAGAGAGAGAGAGAGAGAGAGAGAGAGAGAGAACAAGAAGGGGGAGATGATGTCATAGTGGGAAGGCGAGATTCATTACCACGCAGTTCCATCACCACACAACCGCAGGCCCCCCACCACACCACTGTAGAGCCACACCACTATAAAGCCACCATCACTGTAGATCAGAGGTGTCCGATTCTGGTCCTCAGGGGCCCCCTGTCCTGAACGTTTTAGATATCTCCGTGCTCTAGCACACCTGATTCTGATGAATGGGCTGTTAACAAGCGCTGTGGAAGCCTCACATTGACCATTCATTGAATCGGGTGCGCTAGAGCAGGGAAACATCTCAAATGTTCAGGACAGTGGCCCCTGAGGACCAGGATTGAACACCCCCTACTGTAGATCCACCCCTGCTGTAAAGCCACATTGCTGTAGATCCACACCACTGTGCATCCACACTACTGTAGGTCGCCCACCACACCCCTGCAGACCCCCCGCACACAGTACTATGTCCTGTTTCTCCTGTTCTGCCCTGTGCTGTTACAATACTGATACATTAGTGACCAATTAGAGGACTCTCATATGTGTACATGTGTGTGCTGTAAAGCTAGGGTCATGGGGCTAGCTAGCTCCTTTGATAAATCCAGCACATCCAAATCAGTGGTCTGTCTGCTCCCGTCCCCTCTGTTCTGACTGAGGCTGATTAAAGAACAGAGTTGGGGGGAGGGGGAGGGCAGCCTTCCAGCTAGGCACTGCTGCCCAAACACACACACACACACACAGCCAGCTAGTCAATAAGCATACCCGCACTGCTAATAGTCTGGATGCTCTACAACACACACCTTTGTCGAACCAAACCCAGTCTGCTCTTTGTTCAACTCGCGCGCCCCTAATGAATGTTTAATAGCACGACCCCTGGGTGGCAGGGTGCATGGCTGCGGCTTTAAAGGAAGGAGTTACTGTTTACTTTCCGTACCACCGGGACTCTCCAACTGCACCATCCCACATTGTTTTGGCGGGGTGGGGCGAGGAGGTCTAGGTGGAGGGAGGGGGTGGCGAATCAAAGATGTCTGGTGGGGCCAGTGAGCTCCGACATGACAGGAATCAAACAATCCACTTTCACATGGCCGACCAGGGCATTTAATATAGCCTGCTGAGCCTCCAGTGAAAACCAAGTCTGGTGTATTACAACAATGGTTTCTCTTTGTAGACATAACCACAGTGTACTTGTGGGTATTTATGTATACAAGTTTATGTACACTATCAATGTGGATAGTGTGTGTGTGTGTGTGTGTGCGTCTTTGGAGCATGCTCCAAAAATGGCGACAGTTGGGAGCACCAGTCCAAGCATGTCAAACAAGTTCTTTTCAAGCCCTGGTGCCACATACGCCACAAGATGATGCAGCGATCGTGTTCTGGGTCATTGGGCAGACACTTTTCCGCTTGGACCTGGACGGAGGGTGTCTTTGTGCGAGGGTGAGTGTGCGTGCGCTTACGCTCTCAGTGTGGACAGGGTGCACGCCGAAGAGCAGAGCGGCCAATAGCGACGTCTTAGGAGCCTGGTAGAGTCTCCGCCCTTCGCCATCGTAGGCCAGCCCACCGATAAGTATGTCGAACACATCGACCATCAGGGCAGAAATGACAGCGTGGAGGACAATGTTCAGGATATGGAAGCCCGCAGGGTGCAGCCCTCCAGCCAAGAGATAGTTGAGCCTGAAAGGACCACAGACACATCAACTCTCTCAACCTCTTCTCCTGGTTTATTTAAATCGCTGCTTGTCTTCTAAGATGTCTGCGCATGGATTGTGACACCATACACCAAGTATGCGTTGCGCGAACACGTGTTTCCATGCGCGCGTGTGTCTGCGTGCGTTTGGACGTCTGTGTCAGTGTGTACGCGCGATGCGTGGCGTGCTGTACCTGAACGTGAGGACTGTGAGTGGCCGGTAGGACTTGTGGCTTGTGTTGCTGCTCAAGTTACTTCCCCAGAAGTCATTCCTCCAGATGTTGTTCAGGGGAGTGTCTGGATTCAAGTCCTGCAGTAGCCACCCACACACCCAAAAAGAGAAATACTGATGACAGCAAAACAGTTTACCACAAAGTAACATCATTATTTGTCTGAGTTATTATTAAGGTAAACACGAGTTCTATCGCCTATTGTCATTATTAAGGTCTGTGTGTGTATGAAAGAGAGAGAGGGACATAGAGAGACAGACAGAGACAGATGATAAAGAGTGACAGAGACACCGCATTATATATTATAAGGCCCATCACAATTGTATCGCATCATTACTTTATTAACGGCTCTGTCGGGTGCCTAAAGAGAAGAGACACGAGACAGAGGAGTAGAGACCGAGAGAGAGAGAGACAGACAGACACGACAGACAGCAGACAGAAACAGACAGACAGACAGATGGATGGATGGATGGATGCATGGATGGTGGGGGGATGGATGGATGGACTGAGTGAGGGAGAGCTGGAGGGAGAGGTAAAGAGAGAAAGGAGAGAGACGAGGAGACGAGACGAGGAGACGAGAGAGAGTAGAGAGAGGAG
>BROE01000022.1:15327908-15341650 GCA_036571765.1 Plecoglossus altivelis
AAAGAGAGAGGGGGGGGGGGGAGATGTGTTCCTACCTTGTTATTTATTATAGCTTCAGAATCATCAAAAACAAAGTCCCCATCGTAGCTGTTTAGGAAACAGAGGAGGGCTAGCAGGGCCACACCCAGCTTCGCATGCACAGCGGCCAGTTTTGGCACAGGCACGTGGTGGTCCCAATAAACTTCACATGGAGCCATGGCGCAAGAGACCTTCGATCTATCTGCATGTCCATCTATACCCTACATGATGGATACGATCAGTCAGTTAGAATGCTAGTTTTTATAGCACAAGAAAGCCCTCATCACCTCTAGTTAACATTAATATGTAGCTTTGCAAGCAGGTCACTTGTATTCACTGAACAAACACATTTTCTATATTAAAGCTGTAACACTGTTATACTACAGTGTGTCCCTCTGTAGTAGCTAGCTGCTTAGCATACCTTAACTAGCCCATGTCACTACTTGCTAACTGCAGTCTGCCATTAATAAAATATTTAAATATATACGTTGCTAGTACAGCATACACAGACTGGATTTTCTCAAACAGTCTACATGCATACCTTATCATTCGAGAAGACGGAGTTTGCTAGGGAGAGCTTTCAAGCATGACTCATGTAGCTTTAAGTTTGCTAGCTTACTGTATGCAACGCTACTGTATCATCTTCACTATCTTTCAGCATTAAATATTAAAGAAAGATGGACAGTTGCTGTCAAGTCACAGACTAAACGCGTTCTGCAAGTACCGATCGCAGATGTGTCAATGGGTTGCGTTGCAATGTCATACAAATATTTGCTAGCTTAGCCTATCAGCTTATGACCGGAATAATAACGAAATAATTAATTTAGTTCTTTAAACAAATGTTCGCTCAAAACGCATACCAAGGTAACAGAATTCTTGCTAAAAGTGTAATGTATTCCGCCTGCAGTCGGTAGACATATGACATGTCGGCTTGCAAGTGTAAACAGTATGCACGCTCTGTTGCTACACTTCCTGCTTGGCGCGGATGCTGTCACGTGATTAATTGATTGGATTCAGCAATATGCAGGACGTTGTTAATTCCGCGACAATAATGTATTGGAAACATCATAATGTAATCTACGTAAACAATAAACTCCATGCCCAATCAAAGCACAAATATGCTGACGTTTAGCTTTACGCTAAAGCAATGTTTCTTCTGTGTACAATTACGCTCACATCAAAATAAAATCCACTCACATAATATAAGTCCCACACGTACAATACAGGGAGAGCAACTTCATGGAACATTAATGGTATACACATTATTGAATGCACCACTAAGGGCTTGTCCTCCGACATCAACCTGCTTCTCATTTCCCCACTCTCCTGCTTTTATTACTCAGGGGGTACGTCTTCTGTAGCCACATCTCAGTAGTCATGCGGAAGCCATATAAGGTGTAGCTGTGTTAGCTATGTAAACGTCACAAACAATAACCAAACATTTTAAAATAATTTAAAACATGAGAGCCGCAGTAATGATCAGTTTCTCACTTTCTGCCTTTCTCACTTACTTGCTTTCTATCTATCTATCTATCTATCTATCTATCTATCTATCTATCTCTCTTTCTCTCTGTCTGTCTGTCTGTCTGTCTCTCTCTCTCTCTCTCTCTCTCTCTCTCTCTCTCTGTCTCTCTCACTCCACAATGTAGTCAGATTCTTCTTTTATTCTGATCCCTTTGATACCCAGATTGAAAATGTCCTCTGCGCTGTCACAAAGGAGGTTGTTCAAAGGTCATTGTTCTCATTATCCAAATGAGAGCATCTACCGAACAGTACTCTGACACTGGAAACCTTGCTGCTTCTGTTAAACGGAAATGGATGATAATTAACCACTTCAAGAAGTCCTTATTGCAACATGGTTCATATCATAAAGACTCTAGCTCTATACTCTGTCTGAGGATAATGAGAGCCATGTTGGGATCATGTATTGCAGATATCACACATATGTCAGATTTCTGGTGGACCCCTGGCCGAGAGACTGGAATGGCACAGTAGCAACCAGGTCAATACTGTGTGTGTAACCTGGACATGGAAATGAATGCAGCTAGGAGATCTCATTAGCTGGGGATAAGATGGTCTCCAAAACCCCTATGGCCAAAGACAATAATTAAATTTCATTATATTTGACTGCAGGTTTTTTTGACTGAATTAACAAGCTGTTAGAGCGGACTGGTTACCACGATGGTGTGAGTTTCAGAGGAAGATGGAGCGAGAAAGGGATGGAAGGAGGGAGGAAAAGAGGGGAGGGTAGGAGGTTCAAGCTCCATCTCATTATTATCTAATGAATCAGAAAACTGATGAGCCAGCTCCCCGTTCACTGCCAGGGGACATAAGGCTTGTGTGCTGCCATGCCATTCTCCGTCTCTTCTGGGCATTGGCTCTCTGAACTTGACAGGATGTGTTTGTGTGTGTGTGTATGTGTGTGTGTGCCTCAGAAAAACTGCAGGTAGAAAATGCACATAGTTTCTGTTATCGCAAAAACAAATGAAGTGGTGGAAAAAAGAAAATGTCAAAGATACCGAGATGTATGGAAAGAAATGCAGGAAAGAACCAGAAAGGTGTGCCGAAGAGTACAACAACACAAGAGTACAACGAACATTGAAACAGAGAGAGTTGGGGCTTAGTGGGTGCAGGCTATTGAATTTTGCGCTCCATTTCACCTGTCATTGCTTGGCGAAGACTTGGAATCTCCTTAATGGCCAAAGCTAGGGGCCCAGGGTCAGAGGGTGTAGAAGGGAGGAGCGGGGGAGGGGGGCGGGGCAGAAGTAACGAGAGAAGGAAAGGGAACAAGGAGCAAGGATCAAGGCGCGGTTGATCGCTTACGTCTTCACCCCCAAAACTAGGTCGCAGGGTTGGCAAGAAACAGACAGGCCGGGTCACTAAAAGAATATTACTCATAAGCGACTCAACAGCAACCATCAGGCACTAGCAAATCAGCACTTTGCTAACACAACTCAAATAAGAAGTTAAATTTGGGGTTTATTTTCAATCGGACGATCAGTCAGTCTGTCTGCAAGTCAGTCAGCCAGTTAACTAACAACAACTAGCCAGTCTGCTTTATTTGATTGGCATTGTGTGTGTGTGTGTGTGTGTGTGTGTGTGTGTGTGTGTGTGTGTGTGTGTGTGTGTGTGTGTGAATTGGTGGGGCTGTCCATGTGTAGTAGTTAATGAGAGAGGATGGACCGCTATCATTAGCAAGTAGGCCTATTGGCCCAAATGCAAGGTGACAGTTTAGGCAGAGACAGACAGGGAGAGCTAACGTCTAGTGAACATGCAGAAGGTGACAGACATTGATTGTGTTCAGTCTGACGGTATACGTTTCATGACAGTCTGACGGTGAGCGTCTAATGACAAAAGAAAAGAAAAGGTCAGGGTCAAATGGCGTGAAAGTGAGGAAATGGCTTGGGATCACGCAATCTTCTGACAAGGGGGGCAGCCTTCAGATTCTGTAAACTATTGTTTTATCATTTTGTAGGCTAGTGCACAGTGCCCGTGATGCAGTCAGAGATTACTGTAAAATGCCATTGAAACACACAAATGTAGATTACAGATACAAATACATTCCTGGAATTATAGACAAGGCACAGTAACCGCGATGGTATTGGTGACATCGATTTCTAGAATTAAAGATAGATAGTGGAGTGATGATCATGCAGCTGGTGATGACAGTTCTTCTCAGTGGCTGTGGTATCTAAATGTTTCAGGACAGATAGCCATAGAGGCAGGTGTGGAAAGGACAGATAGCCATAGAGACAGGTATGGAGAGCAGTCATAGCCACAATGAGACAGGACATATGGCCTTGTCTCCAAAAGAAATCTTTATTTTTGGATCAAATTGACTGCAAGCATTGTAGACTCAGAGTACGGCCTCCTTTAGGTAATTGTACACTCGCTACACAAGCAGCAACATATAAGGGCCAAGACCATTCACCTTTTCACTTAGAAAGTGTCATCCAACTAGCTGTCAGTCACCCCTAAGTGTGGCGTCTATTCATAGTTATATATACTTATACTTATATTCACTAATCAATAGAACTAGTCATTGGATACCAGTTAGTATGTTTTCATGTGAGCTTGCTATTAATAAGAGTAGATTGTGTCTTTGTTTCAGGTTCAATAGATGTCCCAAGTCAGGAGAAAGTACTGGGTAAATGTCCCTTGTCATGACAACAAGGAGAACTCGAGTGATGATCTCTTTGATCTGAGAGTGGTTCTTTTTCTGAGATTGTTGTAACATCATTACAGTCTGACTGTCACTATGTACAGTATGTTTACATCCTTGTCCCGTATAAAAGATGGTCCTTCGGCCTTTGAAGCTGAGAGACATGATTGAAACCTAAGCCTGGCATTGCTATTTATTGTCAGAGGTCTGGTTTTCTCTCCCAATCTGCAGACTGGCATACTGAGAATCCACAACTCAACTGAACTTAGCCACTCCGTTAATGAAGAGATGGACAAAACATTTTCTCCATCAAGACTACATCAAGTCCAAATCTTTTCTATTTGTTGCTGAAGTTCAACCTGTTCATCTGTGAGCCATGATTGTGATCTCCCATAGCGTTCTCTCAAAAGCGCCTGTGGAGAAGAGAGAGTAGTATTGCTTCCTTCATCTCATCTCCCCCAAAATGCTTTGCGAGGCAGTATTGACAGGCGAGAGCTGAACCGTGTCTTGAAACATTCACCTCTGAGCCGAGGGAGTGAGCTGGAAAATCAAACAGTGCCTCAATCGCTTCCCAAGACCATCAGCAGTTGCTCAGGTGACCTCTTCTGGTTCCAACTGCACTCTACCATACACTGTACCATACGCACCTGTGGTGGTGAGGCATCGCACACACACACACGATAGGGATGCAGATCGCGAGCACACATACCCGCACACAGGCACACACAGGGCATAGACATACACGCACGGACTTAAACACACAACTACACAAACTCATTTAGCACATAACACAAACCACACAAACACAAAATTTCAGATATATTTTCCTGGATCTTTGTTTCTCTGTCTTGGTTATTTGGGGGTCTTTTTGATAGTGCCCTTCAATTGGACGATAAAGTTCAAGCTGATCTAGGCAAATTTTGCAACGTTACTGTTTTAGCTTCTATTAAAAATGATTCAAACCATGAGATCCCAGGCCCTTCCTTCAATGCCACTCCCACAAAACTCATGAGCAAGCTGCCTGCCTACAAAACTGTCGGAAAAACAAAAGCTTTTGAGAGAGTAGCTTTGTTTATTTTCGTCACAAATTACCCCATGTAGCAATCACGTGAGAACATACACAACACAAGTTCAAGTTCAAGTTGTGCTTTATTGTCATTCCGCTACATGCGGCACATGAACAAAGCCGTGCCTCACAGAGTCACGGTGCTACAGAAGTACAAACATACAACAGTACAGACAAACAACAATCAATTTAAAAAAAATATAACATTTCCTATACATAAACTAAACAGTATACAAACTATACAAACTGTATGAATACTTACCTATGTGCATGTGCAAAGAGTTATTGTACATGTGCGAAGAATTGATACATATTATTACAGAGTCTTAGTGTAGTTTGTGTACACACGGCAGTTTGTATGAAAAGTGCAGTGGGTGGGTGACTAGTGCAAGTTTTCCTATAGTCTTAGTTTTTGTGTGGGTAGTCGTAGAGACCCGGAAGAGTTCAGGGCTCTCATAGCCTGGGGGAAGAAGCTGTTGGTCAGTCTGGCAGAGCGGGCTCTGATGCTCCGGAACCGTCTCCCTGATGGTAGGAGCTGGAAAAGGCTGTGTGAGGGGTGTGTGGTCCCTTAACGATACTATTTGCCTTGCTGGAGCATCGTGTTTGGAAGATGTCTAGGATGGAGTGGAGAGGGGCACCGATGATCCTCGCAACTGTGTTCACTGTCCGCTGGACGATCTTGCAGTCTGCTGCAGTACAGTTCCCGTACCAGACAGTGATGCAGCTGGTCAGCACACTCTCAATGGTGCCCCTGTAGAATGTGGTGAAGATGGGTGGAGGGAGACTTGCTCTCTTCAGCCGGCGGAGAAAGTGTAGGCGCTGATGTGCCTTCTTTGAGAGTGACTTGGTGTTGGTGGTCCAGGTGAGGTCCTCTGTGATGTGCACCCCCAGGAATTTGGTGCCGTTGACTCTCTCGACAGGCGAGCTGTCGATGGTCAGTGGGGGGTGATCCGCAGAGTTCTTCCTGAAGTCCATCACAACCTCTTTTGTCTTGCTCAAGTTGAGGGACAGGTTGTTAGCCCCACACCATTTCGCCAGCTGTACCACTTCCTCTCTATAGTGTGTTTCATTGTTGTTGCTGATGAGACCTACCGCTGTTGTGTCATCAGCAAACTTGATAATGTGGTTGGAGCTGAACTTGGCATTGCAGTCGTGGGTCAGCAGCGTGAAGAGCAGCGGGCTGAGCACACAGCCTTGTGGGACACCTGTGCTCAGTGTTGAAGTGCACGAGGTGTTATGGCCGACACGGACTGACTGAGGTCTTTCGATTTGAAAGTCCAGAATCCAATTGCAGAGGGAATTTTTCAGGCCCAATATGTTTAATTTGTCAGTGAACTGTTGTGGGATTATTGTGTTGAATGCTGAGCTGAAGTCAATGAAGAGCATTCTTACATAAGAGTCTTTGTTTTCTAGATGGGTAAGTGCCAGATGGATGGTTGAGGAGATTGCATCATCTGTGGAGCGGTTTGGACGATATGCAAACTGGAGCGGGTCGAGTGTCTCGGGGAGGCTGGTTCTTATGTCCTTCATGACTAACTTCTCAAATCACTTCATTATGATAGGGGTCAGTGCTATGGGACGGTAGTCATTCAGACAGGACACCGGCGATTTCTTCGGTGCAGGTATGATTGTTGTGGATTTGAGACAAGTGTAATGAACATAAACATGGTTAACATTAGTAGGCCGCTCAGTACTTTCAAGCCAGAGGGTTAGTAATGGGATGTATTATGACAATGGAGAGTTAATTGGTTGATATCAAAATGTGATACTTAATTTGGTAAGTATGACAAAAAGTGCCTCTCAACATTGCCCACCCCATGCCAAAATTCCATCTTTTATCAACTAAATGTAATCACCAAAGAAAATTCCTTTATGAACATCTAGTGAAATAGTGATACATGCAGTTATCACCTCTAGATTGTCCTATTGGCAGTAACTATTTGGGAATGAACAATTCTTCTCGTCTAGATTACAGAGGGTTGAAAATGCACCTGAGAAACTTTTAATGGCTGTCTGTAAACTTCCTAAACTTCCTGTACGTTCAATGATTGCGAAGTTGAAGCTTCTTGTCTAGAAATCGTTCCATGGCCAAGCTCCAGCTTATGTCTCTATCCTTACCTTCCAGGAAGAACCTTTTGCAGGGGCACTCTGGCCAATTAGAAAGAGGACCCAGAAACCCTATTGGCCCTTAGGTCTGTCTAACATTGGAACTGTTCCTAGAAAGAAGCAATAACAACTAAAGAGCTTCCTGTGTTTGCCATTACTTCAACTTTGGAACAGACTTCTACTATCACTGCTCTAAGGTGATCTTAGTTGAAAACAAATCGATTCTCTCCACCGTACAATTGTTGTCTGTGGTTTTTTTCATGTCTTTTGGGTTTATTATTATGTTTCACTGTGTGTTTTATTGGATTTGAAGTTTCTGCAAACCCATCATACAGCACATTGTTCAACTAGAGTTGTTTTGACATTGTGCGATACAAATAACATTGAATTATTCTTGCGCCTGTTACACAGCTCTCGAATCTCTTTCACGCGGCGAGCGAGCTAATGTTCTGCTCTGTCCTGACAGAAGCAGTTGTAGGTCTCCCAAGAGACCATGCTGAGGAAGGACCATGGTCACTTTCTACCTGTCTCCTGCATTTGTTCTTCTGCACAGGCGTGACTTGAAGAGAGTCAATATACTACAGCAAGCTACCGACCCAAGAACCTGCCCTATAATAGCATTCTGTCCTAACATTGACTGAGCGTACAGAGCGCATGATCTCTTCTCTTACAGTTAGCCGCTACTCAGCAGTGAAAGCTAACGATGCGCTACCTTGTCAGCGCTCTATCCTGTGCACAGTCACCACAGCGTCAAGATGTGTGACGGAACCCGGACTGCATAAATGAGGAGACACACAGCAGGTGAGGTAGACGAAACTACCACTTAAACATCCAACATGGCTGCTAATATGATAATGATGCATAACCGCCAGGTAAGCGGTTTTAAAGCCTGTCAATTTTCTCTCCAAACTTTGTGTACAAAGTAAAGGAGAACGAAAAGCAACTGAAGCAAAGTCTAAGATCCGGTTTGAGGTCACTTCTGGTCACTTCTGGCACTTCAAGACTTGTCAGACGGAACAAAGACGCTATCGTTGATCTATCCTGTTCATGAGACGTTTTTGTTTAAAAGCTCATTCAGCATATCCTAATATGCTTTCTCTGGTTTTGGCTACGCAGATAAAACGTACGATTGATGATTTTGTTTTCGTTGGTGTTCCTGGAAGTTAGACAAAGTATGTTTAAAAACTAGGACCTCAAGGCAGTGCAAGGACATTCCCTTTGAAGAACAATATTGTTTCTCTGACTGTCTTAGAACACTGATGTTTCTAATTTGGAGTGGTCCACATGAGATGAAGATGAAGGACAGACTGAAAGATGTAAAGAATAACAGATATCTCCTTCAAGTATTTGATTGTTCCGCTCTCTCAGGTGTCTCTGTACCCTGCATTCATTCCGATAGTCATGTGTGTGTATGTGTGTGTGTGTGTGTGTGTGTGTGTGTGTGATACACACCTTTGATCAAAACACTGCAGCGGTCTTGACAATCTACGCAGTCATCACTGGCCAGCTACTTAGATCTGTTCCATGGCTGCTTGTGACACAAGCAGCCCAAGGGGACAGCCCTTGTAGGAGACAGCTCTGGAAGATGGTATTCAGCTGGATGATATGATGAACATACGATGATATGATAGTTGGGCATACTGTCAACAATAGCCCATCAAACCTGTTGGCCAAATGGATGCATCCAAATAATTGAAGGATGTAATGCTGGTCATCCGATAATAAAACGTTGCCTCGATAGTAGTGAAGTAAAAGTCCTCATAATGCATGCTAAACATGAAAGTGTGTGGGATGTTTTATCCAGGGAACAACACAACTGGGAGGAGTCTTCATATGAGGCGAAACCCCACAACAGAAAAGACAGAGCTGTCTCAAAGTGAGGGACAGCTGTTCTGTTGGTGGGCTGGTTTGGAATATGGGACACATTAGGTTCTCAAAATAATGTGTGGTATATTTATACACTGGTGTATTCGTGTATAACATATATGATGTAGGCATGTGAGATTAGAAAATACATATACATTCACAACACAAACATGCATGCTGACATACTCATACACGTGCATGTACAGTAATGTACACACATGTACACTCATATATTACAAGTACACACATACCCAGTAACAGAGAGGGTCTGTCTGTCTTCATCAAGGTTACACATCATCCACAGGTGTCTGGGGCCTGCCTGGCAGAGTGACGGCGCCATCACAACACATCAGAACGCAGCAGGGTCGAGTGGCAGCACCCACCCAGGCCAAGCCAGGCCCCCCCCAGGGACGCACAGGGGAGAAGGGCACCGACTCAGATCATGTGCTGAATGCCAGGGATGGCTCTCTTAGGGCGGGTGGGGTCACATTTTTTTGGGACTTCGACCCCTGGAGAGTTTTTTAGTTGTGGGGGAGGGGGGGCAGCGGGCAGCAAATCTTGCCTGGAGACTGGTGTGTGTGTGTGTGTGTACATGAGACATGGTCCCTTCTGCTACCTTCTCCGTGGTGTTGCCCACAATGGCGCTCTGCCACCAACCCTCTGCTCGCCATGGTACCCCAGGCCCTGTCATGATTGACAGCTCATCACATTATCTTGTGACAGCGCTGGCGGAGAGCGTGCAGTGGAGTGATACTGAGAAGTGGCTGGGGACACGCGCGCACACATACTCGCACACACACACACACTCACCCTTAGGAGATCCTCTAACACACACCAGCTGTATGCTCCTGGGTGCTGCTGTACTGGCGGTGGTGATTGTGCGTCCGTGTTGCATGTGAGTGTGTGTGTGTGTGAGTCTGGGAGTGTGTGTGGCCGCTCTAGGGGAAGGCTCCTTCCTAACACTGGGGAAGATGAGCAGAAGGACGCAGATGTTTCACACATTGTGTGCATACGGCTCCTGAGACCTGCTATTTCAGGCAGCTGGATACACAGCTCTCACACACACGCACACGCACACACACACACACACACATACACACACACACACACACATACTCTCAGTAGACTAAATATCAGTTTCAGTGTAACTTGAGTTACAGTAACTAGAGGCCCTTCATTTATTCATGTGGCTTGGTCAGTTCCCACCTTAGGGATCGTCTTTCACAGAGTGTGGCTGGAGATCCAGAGTTTGACATGCTCCTCATGGCTGGTCTGCTATGAGGGCCAGACCATGTGGAGACACGCAAATATTGACAGGTCTGACCATTCATGAGCTCTCACATTGATGGGTGATAGTTGTTTATATTGTCCTCCTAGATGGAGAACTCCCAAGATGTCTAGTTTGGAAGCTCTGGCAGAAAGGGCAGAAATTTACTGGCAGGAGAGACTCATTTTCTAAAAGACTTGAGATTTGGCTTGGACTCTCACATTTGGCTTGCTTTCAATGACTTGGAAACATCAGACCAGAATGAAGAGTGATTCTCATCCACCCAACCCCTCCCAACCCCTTCAACCACAGTCCCGCTGTGAGGTCAGCCCTGCGGCCCCGTCTGCGACCAGCTCCTCGCTGGGGTAGTCGCTGGCTGTTAGGGCCAGCTGGTGGTCCCCTGGACCCTGAGCTGACAGGACAGCACTGGGCCTGCAGAAGATCGAAGTCATGCAGTGGGGGCCACCATTGTTTGACCACACAGGCCCTGACCCTGTCGGAAGGCTGGGGTGAAGCGGGCAAGGCGGGTGAGGGTGGCATGTCAAGAACACGAGGGTGTGGGGGATGTGTGACACGCGCTTCAAAGCTCAGACACGCTTCTGACAGCTGACAACAGTTCAGGGTTGTACATCGAGGAGATGGTTTGGAGACTGACGTTTTCCCTGATAATATGTTGTATGGTTATTTTGAGGATGTGCACGTAACTTTATGGCATTCAGCTCCTGTCCCACTGTATGAGAAACTACACGTAGCAGCCATATAAATCTTTTTAACAGCAACAACACACTTATGACAGTTTCTTTCTATGTTCCCTATGTAGCCTGCAGTGCGTTGATGTTACAGTCAGTGTCAATATTGTAATGCCAGTGGGAGTGGTCTGTGGCTCCATAGACTAGTACAGATCAGCCAATTAGTTGTCAGCTCAATTAAGAAAGGTGCATTTCAAACAGTCTATATTAGGAGTCGGCAACCTTCTCTATCAAAAGAGCAATTTTAACCCTGTTTAAAATGAAAATAGCATTATACATGTGTAATATATCTATATGTATATATATATACATATATATATATATATATATTTATTATTTATAATTAATTATATTATTTATTATTCATATATAATTTATACAAATGTATAAATAACTATAGTTTGTTGCATGTATTTAATCAGATAACCACAAAAAGGAAACTGGTTACATTTTGTTATTGGTTATGCCTGTTCTTATCAAGGGCAACAACAAACTAGCTACCACAAAACGAGCGGCAGTAGTTAGTCCACTTTGTGAAAGTATTAGCTTGGAACCGCTTTCCGCTCCAGTTGCAAAGCTGCTCCTTTCCATTCATCTCCAGCTATATGCTTTTCAGCAAATTCTATATGTTTGTTTTGAAACTGTCTTTTAACATTATTTTAAATTGTTTGGTCATTTCTCGTCACATATTACGTATAGTGTAGGTGTAAGTCATTTGATTTTGGTCAACAAATTCAGTCTTGCAGGGCTAACTTATCCCGCTATATATAATTAATGGACAAAGCGCAGGTATACACAGGGACATTTTCTGTTAACAGCCTCGAGTTACTAAGAGTGAAGTTCAACCTAGGCCGAACAGCCAATCAGGAACAACACCAAACCGTAATATGTATGCCTCTGCTCTTGGTATTAACCACAGAAAAACGGACAGACATGGAATTTGGCGGAGCTCATCAATTTGTGATTTTGGGTCATCAGTGTTGATTTAACAAGCGTTGATTAGGATGGGCAAATTGCCTTTTGTCTTTCAGGGATTATCAATACAAATGCATGCACTGATGCACAAAGTGCATAGTTCAACCTCAAATGTGAGATTTTACTGGGGCACAGAAGATTTATAGACTACTGGGGCCTGAGCCACAGTCATAAGGTTAGCATTGTCTTGTGGTTGTAAGGAAAGGCAATACAGATACCTTTAAACACAGCCTGCCCTGCCGCCTTGCAGAAAGGTCCTGAGTTTGAGTCGCGGGCCAGAGAGGGGCCAGAGAGGGGCCGGAGAGGGGCTGGAAAATGGCCGGAGAGGGGCCGGAGAGGGGGCCAGAGAGGGGCCAGAGAGGGGCCAGAGAGGAGCTCGCTTTTTCCATGGTGGTAGAAATAGGATACTTTAAGCAACACATCGTCTCTTACTTTCCTGTAGATTTGATTAATACCATGGTTCAACAAATCATGTTAAATGATAATTCTCTCATGCTGAGAAGTTAAGAAAAAATATTCCACTCATCCACAAGCACAGGTTGATTATTTAATTATTATTATCATTATTATTTAAAAATAATTTAAAAAGAAGGAAAAAAAGAAATAAAGATGAAAAGGTCATTTTACTGCATACACAGATCAAGGTTGACTCATGTTATCAATATTTGAATCATATAAGTCTACGAATTGCCCGCTAGTGAGTGACAAAAT
The DNA here is from genome assembly GCA_036571765.1 of Plecoglossus altivelis. Taxonomy (NCBI): domain Eukaryota; kingdom Metazoa; phylum Chordata; class Actinopteri; order Osmeriformes; family Plecoglossidae; genus Plecoglossus; species Plecoglossus altivelis. The sequence goes on from BROE01000022.1 coordinate 15,340,829, forward strand.
GGCTAGTATTTTCATTCAATTTAATATTTGGCTTGTCAACAGGTTGACAATGCTATAACGATGTCAACCAAATACGGTAATTATGTAGCTAATGCTAATCATTGGGTCTATATCTCTCTTTAGTTGCCGATCGTGTTTTTCCTGTTGAAAACAAATTGGGAGGTTTGGGACACTTGGCAGCATTTTCCTTCAACGCCTTTCTTTTTTTCAACCTGGCTTTTTCAGCCCCTCTTCCTCTCATCCATCCTCCCTGATGCTTATTGTTACAGCCCAGCTATCGGTAGCCTACCTTTTTGGAAAAGAAAGGCTATGGATCCAANAACCCCCCCCCCCCTCCCCCACAAAAGAAATCCTCGACCCGGGCCCAAAGTGAAACGACCCACCGGGAACTCTCCCGGTTCTCCACATGACCCACCCAGGCCATGCCTGGAGCTCTCCCCCTGCTCTTGTGGATTCCCTCCCCAAAGAGCCCCAGTATACAAACATGGAGCACACGGCAGATTGCTCCATTGCCCTCCTGCCCACAGCTCCTGCTTGCCCCAGGAGGAAGAAGGAGACAGAATGGGAAAGATGCAGAGGAATCATTTCTCAGCTGGATGACATGCGAGCGTGTGCTCTACCGCTCCCTGTGTGTTTGTGTGTCATCCCAATGTGAGGCTAATAAAGTATTGTTCTTCCTGTATAGTGGACCTGTGTCTCAGGTTCAGCTGCATGGTCCGCTGGTGATTAGTCTGCATCTGGGGCCCATTTTAAGGGCTGTTAAGATACATATTCACCTCGTGTCTCCCTCTCACCTCCCTCTCCTCCTCTCCATCTCTCCGT
>BROE01000022.1:15342229-15463869 GCA_036571765.1 Plecoglossus altivelis
CTCCCTCTCTCTCTCTCTCTCTCTCTCTCTCTCTCTCTCTCTCTCTCTCTCTCTCTCTCTCTCCCCTCTGGAGACCTGCATTAAACATAAAGACTCTGCACGGATGAGTAAATCAACAAATGACTTCAGCCAATAAAAGAGCGAAATCATCTGGCCCTGCGTACTTCCCCCTCTGTCTCCCCACTTCTACTCACTCCCCCACCCCCACCCCCTCTCCCACCATTAGGCTATTCGACATGTCCCCGGATTTTAAATAAACATGATCTTTCTCCTCTAACGCGGCCCTCCTTATTGCGGGTGCCCTCTCACGCTCCGCTGCCTGCGCATCCCTCAGCTCTCTACCCTGCCCGGCCTAACCTTTCCTGTCTCCTAAGGAGACCTTTCATATTTTGCATTTTCACAAAATTATGCCTATCAGGAGATTGAATATGGGTCTGACATTTGTCATTTGTCAAATTGAGTAGGCAAGTGATTTCGGTATGAGCCAATAGCCCCCATTCAGGAGGCGATGGGTTTGCAGGCCCTTGTGTATCCCCTGGTGTGGTGAATGGTGCTTTCACACTGTTGCAACATACAGTGCACCAATATCCAAAAAATTTAACTTGTAATGTTGGATATCGGTCTCTCTGTCACTCATGAGACTGACCATTTCTAATAAACATCATTTTTTTCCAATCAATGTGATATATATTTATGCTATATTTGGTAGGCGGTTTTTATTCTGAGGCGCGAGTTTAACCAATTAACCCTCCTTTTACAGCAGGTCACCTAGAGGTGTCTAAGTCTATCCAAGAGCAGGTAGACATGTTTCCATGGCGATACAGCACTATCTATACCTGTCCTGCTTCTCAGCATACTGGTAAGTGTGCACATGAATCACTGTGTGAGCGGATGGCAGCGACAAGCGTGTGTCTGGCTTGCTGTGGTCTCTGTGGAATCAGAATTTAACGATTCCGTTGTTATTTTCCTGAGCCCTGCCTGCCGTTGTGCCAAGCCAGCTCCATCAGTCTGAAGCTGCACACCTTGCATGAAGGGCACCCGTTCACATTCCTGACTTTGTTTGATTCTATTTTCTTATATATGTGTGTGCGTGTGTGCATGTGTGTGTGTGTAGTGTGGCCCTGGTTCTGTGTTGAAGAGGGAGTGAGTAGAAAAGAATGCTTGTCACTGCCAAACAGCAATGGATGACATGTTTTTCTACCAACTCTGAGACAAGTGCAAGCTCTTTCATTTTTTCAATCGGCAAACTTCAAAAGAAGGCCCAAACCAGAAAAAAAACATATATCTGAAACGAAAAAATGGAATCGAAGTGTCAGACCTGAGTTCTCTCAAACCATCCCATTCTGCAGCCGGTGGGGGTTGCTTTTGGTTCTGTGCACCTTCCACTGGCCTTGTCTTTCTGTCTCTCACCCACTCTCCATGTCTCCGTCTTCATACAGAGTGTCTTAGCCTTTCTCTAACACGCTCTCTCCCTTTTTCTCTCTCGCTCTCTCTCTGTTTCTCAATGTCCCTCTCTCCCCCCCCCTCTCTCTCTGTCCTGTCCCCTCTCTCTCTCTCTCTCTCTCTCTGTCTCTCTCTCTCTCTCAGTGTCCCTCTCCCTCTCCTCCTCTCCACCCTCCATGTTCACCCCAGCTCCATGCCTGCCTGGATGCTTTCACACCACACCCCTCTGTGTCCAGGGCGTCCCTGTCAACAACTAGTCCAGGCCCAGCAGGGGGGGCTTGACGGATACATACATTACAGTCGGCTGTCGTTTTAACATGGGTGGGTGGTGGTTGGACGGGGACGGGGACGGGCTAGGGGTGACGGGGGGGCTGAGATAAAAGATTCTTTGATCTGCTGGGCAGGACCGGGGGCCTGTTTGAACACCTATTGAGTTGGGAGGTGGGGAGGATCCTGCATCGCAGTGACAGACCGTCGGAAGAATGACGCACCTTGTAAAAAAGAAGAAAAACCCTGTGGTTTACCCTTGCAGTGCGCCGTGTTGTTTGTCGAGCCGCTGTGCTATTTTGTTTGTCTGTTCGTTTGCTTATTTGTTTCAAACACACTATCGATGGCAAACAAGACTCCAAGAATGCCGTGACCTGATGCCCGAGTGGCGGTGAGGGCTCAGGCAGATGGAGTTCAGACGCTTCACTGAGGTGTGGATTTTCACCGAGGCGATGGCGACAACGCACTGCGGCGCGTACGACTGCTGCCGCTCGCTCTTGCCGGACGCGTTGGCTGCGCGTTGAACGTGCTTCACGTTTCAAACGTTTCAAATATTCTTCGAGCAAATATGAAACCTTGCGTGTGACGTAGGCCTGCACGCGGCACATCCACGGTCTGAATGCGACATGTTTTTGGCATCGTCCACCCTGACATGCGAATCCCATTCCGTGCCTGCAGTTCTACGGCAGATAATGCCACTTATTCATACTGGCACAGTGACAGAAACTGCAAAGTAAGAACTAAATATACCCTACGAACGTCAGAGACACACGTGCGTGCTGTGACCTGCCGGGGTGTCGATCCACGCCGGCCCTCCCACCCCCTTCTTTGGAGACCCCTTTATTAGCTTGGGCCTAGCACCCCCTGCAGTCCTCTTTGTGCCCTGCGCCCAACTCACGCAGCCTCTCCTCGCTTGCATTGGCTGCAATTAGAACCCTTTCAACTCTGATTGTCGGGTAATTGAATTGGTTGGAGCCAGTGCGATTTTCCTTGAAAATACACCGCTTGTACTACCTCCACTGGCTTCAGATCGGAGAGAATGAGCTTTTTTTTGGACTAATTAAAGAAGGGAGAGGCCAGGTGTGCGAGGCAAAGGAAGGGGGGAGAGGGAGGGGGGTGGACCTGAGGAGGATGAATGGGACTGATTAGGTGTTTAGTGAAAATGAGGATTTCTGGCTCAAAGACAAAGTGCAATCCCATCAGGTGCTCACTGGCCAATGAGGCGACAATTGACTATAGCTGATGATGCCTTGAAGTCATTTCCACTATTCAGTGGTTTCACAAAGAAACAACGGTCTGTAAGTGTGGGGGGGGGGGATTCAATGGGCATTTTGCATATAATACATTTATAAAATGCCTGCATGAAAATTAGATGGTTCGATGGGGTTTCAGCTGTTTGCCAGTTTCTAGACTGTTCTTTGGGGGCTCAAGGGTTTGTCAATCAAGGTGATTGTTGGGGCTGTTCATTGTTTCGTCGCGTACAATCACAAAGTCATGACCACAGAATTAAACCACGTTCAAATACCTGCATTTATCCCCACACAAAGACTGAATACTTGCAAGCTATTCTTTCTTTTCTTTCTTCTAAATTCAAGCAATCATGGTGCTTGGATTAATTCAACCTATTGTTGCGGTGGTGGCAGCCTGTCTGTGTGAAGCATCAAGATCATTCACAATACCGGCGGCCAAATCCTTCCTTACCATATCGACAGCAAATCTTTAAGATCTTTTCGTCGTTTGCGTGACCAAACCCACAAATAGTTTGATATAATTTGAAGCCGGTCTTCGTTGCGGTACAATGTACTACTGTATGCGATTGTTGTGTTGTGAAATGATGTTGTTGGAGTGTAGTTTAGATGCATGTATTTTAGTGGTTCGCTGTGCCTGACAGTGGAGTTGTGGTTTGTATCACACCTGGTCAACACAAACGGACCCTTGAATACCAGAATGCGGTTCGATCTGTGCAACACCTGGTCTTTGATCTTCTTCTCTCATTTTTATATAAGCCTTTTGCATGTCCCTTTGGACAAAAGCATCTGAAATCGAAAAACGTCGCTTATCATTTCCCCTCTGATTGAATCATAACCAACTGTTGTCCTCTAGATGAGGAGCTCTGCGCAAGCCGGCATCTTGTCGACTGTGTTTGCAACAGTCATTCTCTTCTGCTCTTCACAAACAGCAGCTGTGATACCAGCGACTAGGTCGACACCCGGCGCCTCTTCAAGACGCTGGCCAGCGTTGATGCCTAAGTGGAAAATGAGACAGTTTCTCTCTTCATTGAGACTGAGTGGATTTTAATCAACACATCACGCCAGTTGTTAATTGCTCCAGCCGCCTGCTGCTAAAATCATTCTCCCACTTCTTGCGGTGGTGGTAACCATCTGTTTCGAAACATGGAGCCGGGGCCCGGGGCCCGAGAAGGATGTTGACACGTTACGCAGGCGCCTTATTTGCACCCACACCACCTTGTTTACGAAGTCACGAATGAACGAGCGTGTGCGTGTACAGTAGCAGTTTGGATTGTAGAATTCCAGGCCAATGGGGTCATTATGTACCCTATATTATGTATAGGGCCACAGAAGAGTTCACCCTTCAACACAAAACCAAGGAAATGAGTAAATCAGTATGACAAGTTTTATTAACGTTTCTCCAGAAGAGTCCTATCTTTTTTGTTGCTGGAGAGTCATGCCGTTATGAAAAGAACGAGAAATCCAAACTGGTGGGTGGTTCTTGAAAAGACAGTTTGCAGATTCAGACGGCCTTAAGAAACAATACCTTCCTTATGAGTGTGGCCCTTGCCTGCCCCACTGTCTTTGTCTGGTGATTGGGTCCAGCCAGCAGACACGGGGGCCACGCTGTCTGGGCTCGGTCTGCCGGAGCTGCCCTGGTCACCCTCCTCTTCGAGTAATCAGGCCCCACGGTGGGGGATGACAACAAGGCCCCCGCTGACTGCTGTCCCCCTCCCCTCTCTTCTTGAAATTGGTGAGGACTTCCTCTGTAATGAGCAGGCCTACTGTGTGGATGGTTCAAGTCAACCCTACACTCTTCAGGCTGGTGTTCGTCAAGTTCTTTTTCTGTCCTCCAGTGCTGCCATTCTATTTTATTCCATTCTGGATTCTGACCAGTTTAGTGAAAACCTTGGCATGGAAATTGCCTTTTTTTCTACGGTTCAGAATTGAACTACTGAGTTGACAGGACATAGTCAAGTTCTGTCAGGCTTGTGACAGAACTAGTTCTTCAGAACGTACACATGCGGTCCCGTCAACAGCTAGACCAACTCCCAGTGAAAGTTCTACAATCATACAGGTGTGTGTGCATCCTAGGGGCTTTGTATGCACGTGTCTGTGTGCGTACGTGGGCACACGCATGGGTGTGTGTGTCTTGTCTTGTCCCTGCAGCTAAAACAGCGAATCGGTGTGTATATGAAACACATGTGGTCCTCGGAGACAGCAGACTACAGTACATCTCATCAGAAGTGGGCCATGCATTCAAAAGCATCCTGGACTTTAATTGCAGGTAATCTACACTCGCACACTCAAAAACTCTCCAACACTCCTACCTTAATCACCAAAGTGCCTCAATTAGGACCTGAATAAGTGGCGGACATATGTTCAAGAGATAGGCAAATTACAATGGTAAGGGTAAACCCTGCAGGGCCCCTGAACACTTCACGGCACGCAGCAGCGATTAAAAGACAAAGACGACCGTGGCCTCCCACGCAGGGCGAAGAAGGGGGATGCGGAGAAAAGAGCGAGCTTTGATTAGGCCCATCCACACAAAGTGGGGCTGAAGCATGAAGGAGGGCTGGCAGAGGAGTGGAGAGAGGCGTGAGCGGGAGGAACGCGAGGCGGCCGGGCAAGGGGAGCGTGGGGGCGAGGGGGACCAGCACGGTACTGTGCCGCTGTGGGGCCGCGTGCGGAAGAACGCGCGACCCGTGATTCCAATCCAACGCCCATCAACTCTGCGTGTGAATGGTCATTATAAATTCCGGCTCATGCACTCGACGTCAGCTGTTGAACTCACTTGGTCTCCGCTCGTTAACGGGTAATGTAGAGGCAAATGAGGGACCTTGTTAAGAAATCCTATAGTTAGGAGCTGCCAGGGGTATTAATGGTAATACGTTAGCCAATTAGTTGAAAAAGGCAAACATTCTATGTTTTCAAAGCTTCTGGAATTAATACAGGAAAGTGTGTGTGTGTGTGTGTGTGTGTGTGTGTGTGTGTATGCGTGCGTGCGTGTCCATACTGGTAGACATCAGGGTCTACTGCCACTCAGTCAAAACTCAATTTCATATTATTAAACATCACATCACTGACCGTTACAAAAGATCACTGGGCAGACACAATGTCACATCACTCAGTGCCACCCCATTAAACATTCCTGAACATCCCGTTGCTTAGCGACAAATTGCCAAATTTGACATGCACGTAACTTCACATTCACTGCGGCACATCACACGATTCAATATCTTGGACTCCAATCAACGTCTCCCACAGCATTCAACATCACCTCACATTACTGTTCGAACAATATAACTGTGATGTTCCATTAACTTCAGCATTGCAACACGACATGACAATGCAGCAGATGTCAGCCAGAAGAACCGAGAAAAGATGAACCATTAGAATGGAGACATGCCGCAAGACTGGTTGGTGCTTACTGACAGGGCACGCATTACCGCTTTACGGGCAGTAGAGGGCAGTGTCTACAAAGCCAAGCAGAAATAAATGCACCAACAGGCTCCAGCCTAAAACTCCAGATGCCATCTTAAAACAGTTAAAAAGCATCTGTCAAAGCAATTTGTTTCATAGTTACTCATCTTCTATTTCGTTCCTCCTATTCAGAGCCGGTTAGATCAAAGACACATGATAAGATTACAGGCCTAGATTCTGTAATCTCACCATCTGATTAGTGCAGAAAAGAGCCGACCTGGTTTCCCTTCTCTAACCATGACTTGGACCCCTTCCAACTTCTAACGGTTGAAGTAGTCGCACCACTGCAGCTACAGGAAAACGCAGCCTTGAGTGTGCGCGTACGAGTGCGAGTGCACGTAGGAGTGTGTCCAATTGTGTGTGTGCGTTCCTCCCCTGAGATACCACCAAGACGAACGGCAAATGAAAATATAACCGATAGTCTGTTTCGTAACACTGTACTGCAACACCAGCCCTGCATTTTGTCGCTGCTGTCACCAACGACGGATTAGACTCCAAAATATAAGGATGAAAATCAAACTGCAAACATATGCAAAATGATAATGGTTCCTCCAACAGCAGAATCACTGCATCCTTTACAGTCTCAGCCTTGACCTGTTGTCAATCGATTTAACACCTCTAGATTCATTTGCTCAACGTGTTCCACTTTGTTGAATGCTAGTTACTGTTTAGATCATGTTATTATGTTAGACTGTTAAGAGCATGTGTGTCTAGAATACAGCATGATATGCATATGCAAGTAAACATTACAATACACAATTGTATTAAGAGCTTTATTATAATTGACTGAATACTGAGCATAAAAACCAAAAGAATTCATATAATTTACAAAATATACTATATGTCATTTATATACTATCAGATGCTACACATTCATGGTCCCCTATCGATTTTTGTTAACTCAGCGCAGGTAGCCAACAACAAACATCGGTATTTGTTCCTTGTGATCACTTGCAATGGCTTGTTAGCGGTAGCTCTCGCTGCAGCTTATCGTTCTGGTCGTGGTACTGTTCGTCAGTGAAGCGCAACATGGGCCGACAAGCTAATGTCCAGGAGCTGGGAAACATCTTTGCTCTGACTGGGTTGCCAGAACATTCCAGTCGTTCTCCGTTTTTAAAATCCGTTATCGAAAAATATGCCATAGTAAGATGGTGGCGTTACTCTGGAGAAAATGACAGAAGCTTGTTCTAAACAAGAACACCTGGATTCACCATCATGGTGTATAGTGACTGGATAGGATACAGAGAAATAGGAATGCAGTACAAATGACACAAAAAAACGATAACATAATGTTTTAACATCTTTCAGAGGATTTTGGCACAATAAACACTGACACATGAAAGGGGTACAAAGGCATGAACGTATAGCTAAGAATTGAATCATGATATGAATCAGTAAGCAGCTGTTTCAATACAATCACCTGTTTGCATCATTTTTATAAATAGTTACGTATATGAAATCATCAGTTTACTATAAAATGTCCTTTAGTTTTGATGAAAGCCAGAAAGTCTATAATGAATTTGATGTATGTTTCTTTAAATCTGATATGATAGTTGCCATGACACTTTATAAATCTGATATAATCATTCAAAGAGACACCATTGCCTTACATTCCCTCTGAATGTCCCAATCTGAATCTAAAACAGCATACACTCGTTAGGGATGGAGCCACAACACAGGAAGCCACTAAAGGGGTCAGACAGGAAGTGGAGGTAGAGCTTAACAGGAAGAGAACATGGAGTTTACAGAGTCAGATAGGAAGTGGAGGTGGAGTCTACATGGGGTCAGACAGGAAGTGGAGGTGGAGTCTACGTGGGGTCAGACGGAAGTAAAGGTGGAGTCTACATGGGGTGAGACAGGAAGTGGAGGTGGAGTCTACATGGGGTCAGACAGGAAGAGGAAGTGAACTTGTAACCTAACCAATGTCAGAACTTTCAGCCTTCACAGTCTCTTGGTTCACAGAGAGTATGTTTGTCACTCGAAAACCACACCCACCCAAAAAAAAACAATCTCCTTCCCAGGTTACTTTTCAGTCTTTCCACTGATTGCGCTGGTTCATCTAGAAAGCAGCAGTTTCAGGCCGTCCTCCTTGGCAGCAGGGTTCACGCTGCAGCGCAGACTTGCTAGATGTCAATGAGGTCGTCGCCGCTCTCGTCGCTCTCTACGGTCAGCTGACGCGTCCACCACTTCTTGACCTCTGACCCGGAGGAGGCCTCGTCGGTAACCGCGGTCATCTTGCACACCATGGACTTGACGCTGGTGCGCCCTGGGAAAACAAGTGCACGAAAAGACAATCCCATGAGTGACTGACGTCGAACGAAATTGGAAAATCCATTAGCGGGTTAGTTGTTGAGTCGACCGGCCGGTTAAGGAGTGTGTGGGCGAGGAGGCGGGGGTGAGGGGGGGTGAGTGGGTGGGGGGGGGGGGGCGGTTGAGCAGATACTGACCTGCGGGGAGCCTCCACTGTCCCAGCTTCCTCTGTGGGCGGCCCAGTTCGGAGGAGTCCTGCCTGTAGCCCCCCCTGTCGGACAGGGTGGGGCTCAGCAACTGCTGCAGACCACTCAGCTGCAGAGAGAAAGAGAGTGAGAGGGAGAGAGAGACAAAGGAGGGGGCAGTCTGAGTGTGTGATCAGCATGCGTGTGTGTGTGTGTGTGACTTGGGCAAAAAAAAACCCAAAAAAAAAAAAAAAACCCCCAAGGCTAGGAGAAAAGAACGTGGTTGCTGTGTTGTTGTATGAGTGTATGCTGTACTTTGTGCTGCCAGGGGTGGTCCCAGTTGTGTGTGCGCATATATGTTGGTTAGACTGTGTGTGTGTATGCGCAGTACCTTGGGTTGCAATTGGTGGTCCCGAGTGTCCGTATCTATCATGTGCCTGAGGCTGGAAGAGCTGAACCTGGTTGTGTGTGTGTGTCTGTGCCATGCGTCTGGCTCTAAGAGGTTATCTTGGCTGTGTGTGTCTGTGCTGTGCGTCTGGCTCTAAGAGGTTATCTTGGCTGTGTGTGTCTGTGCTGTGCATCTGGCTGGAAGAGGTTATCTTGGTTGTGCATGTGTTCGTAGAAGAGGTTGTGTGCTGCAGCTTGGACTGAGACGCGTGGTCCTGGCAGTGTGCGAGCCCATGTATGTATGAGAATGTTGTGTGTTGTCATCGCTGGGCAGGGTGGTCTGTGTGTGTGTGTGTGTACCTCAGGCTGGGAGGGGTGGTCCCGGTCGTGTGTGTTGTCCTCGCTGGGCAGGGTGGTCTCGATACTGGGGGGGTTGAGGAAGCGACTCAGCTCCTGCTGCTGGCTCTCCCTCAGACTGTGGATGATGCTGCAGGACTGCTGCTGCTTCTGTATGCACACACACACACACACACACATGCACACACACACACAAACAAACAAGCAGAGTGTGTGTTCAAGTGTGTGTGTATGTACTGTGTGTATGTACTGTGTGTCTGTGTGAATGTACTGTGTGTGTACTGTGTGTGTGTGTGTATATGTACTGTGTGTGTGTACTGTGTGTGTGTACTGTGTGTCTATGTACTTCGTGCATGTGTACTGCGTGTGTGTGTGTACTGTGTGTATTGTGTGCGTGTGTAGTGTGTGTACTGTGTGTGTATGTACAGTGTGTGTACTGTCTGTGTGTACTGTGTGCGTGTGTACTGTGTGTGTGTACTGTGTGTATGTACAGTGGGTGTGTACTGTGTGCGTGTGTACTGTGTGTGTATGTACAGTGTGTGTGTGTACTGTGTGTGTATGTGTACTGTGTGTGTGTACTGTGTGTGTATGTGCAGTGTGTGTGTACTGTGTGTGTATGTACAGTGCATGTGTACTGTGTGTGTGTACTGTGTGTGTATGTACAGTGCGTGTACTGTGTGTGTATGTACAGTGGGTGTGTACTGTGTGTGTGAACTGTGTGTGTATGTACAGTGGGTGTGTACTGTGTGTGTGTGTACAGTGGGTGTGTACTGTGTGTGTGTATTGTGTGTGTGTGTACAGTGGGTGTGTACTGTGTGTGTGCGTCTTACAGCGCGGATGCGTTTGAGGCATTTCTTAAGCCACATGCGGATGGTCTGCTTGGCCACTTCCTCCTCGATGGTGTACTCCAGCTGCTCCCTGGCCAGGAGCTCCTCCAGCTGCAGGGACTTCCTGATGTCCACCGAGCGGTAGGACAGCATGCTGTACGCACATACACACGCACGCCAACACACACAGACACACGCACACACCCACGCACGCTTGCCAACACACACAGACACACGCACACACCCACGCACGCCAACACACACAGACACACGCACACACCCATGCACGCCAACACACACAGACACACGCACACACTCACGCACGCATGCCAACACACACACACACCCACGCACGCATGCCAACACACACACACAGACACACGCATGCCAACACACGCACACACCCATGCACGCCAACACACACACGCACGTATGCCAACACACACACACACAGGACGGTTTCGTTTAAACCTTTACTGGGAAGCTTGTGTTTGCCTATGTATTACTGTGTGTGTGTCTTGGTTTTAGTGCGTGTTTAGTTATGTATTCAAGTATGTGTACACATGAATTAGTGTGTGTGGCTATGTATCTGTCTCTGTGTGCCAGAGTCTCAGTGTGCGTGCCACCATATGTGTGTTTCTGGTGTTCATGTATGTTTATGTGTAAGTAGTTGTGTGCGTTTGTACAAGGGTGTGTGTGTGTATGCCTACATATCAGTGTGTGGCTGAATGTGCGTGCCTACGTATTAGTGCGTGTGTGTCTGTCTATGTTTCAACGTGTGCATGCGTGCGTGCGTGGGCGTGCGTCACCTGAGCACGTCGTGGAAGGTGACGTCCCCCCCGTTGTGCAGCCGCTCCATCTCGTAGCACATGTGCTTGAAGAGCAGCTTGTCCTTGTCCAGATCCACCTCCAGCCGGCCCCTCAGCAAGCGCAGCAGGAACTTTACCCTGGACGTGGGGATCACGCCCTGGGCACAGCGGGGAGGGAGGAGAGGGGTCCCGGAGTCACGACAGACAGGCGAGACACTAGGATTCTTTTCCCATACTCTTCCCCCCTTTTCTATCCCTACCTCCTCCCCTCTTCAACTCACCTTCGGTTATATGTCCCCCTCCCCCCTCCCCCGGCCCCTCCCTCGGTCCTGGCCCCGACCCCGGCCTCACCTCGCGCTTGTCATCCACCATGTTCCAGATGATCTGGAAGTGGCGCAGGTCATTGTAGCTCAGCAGCTGGTCCTCCTCCGTAGAGTAGAAGAGGGAGAAGTTCTCCACGATGATGGCTGACAAAGAAGCAGACAAACAGGTTCTTAGAGGAAAGCTCACCCAAATCGCACACAAAACCCAGCACATCCGCCACGCATCTTTTCGGTTTCTTTCTTCGTTCCGCACGCCGGAGTCATTGGCCGCAGCCGGGTCCCGCCAAATGTCTAGTTTGAGTTCCAGGTTTTCCTTGCTTTGACTGTTTTCTCCCTGAGCGTGTGTTCCAGTCCTAGGCTTTGTCTGGCTTTTCTCCTGGCTTCCTACGTTCCGGTCTCTCGTCCCAGTCACCTAGCTGTTGCCATGTGATTCCCCTGCCTGTGTGTGTGTGTCTGCTCCTTTTGTCAGTCCTTGCTGCTGTGTGGTCATGAGTTATGGGACTATTCCTGCTGCCTCCCTGCTTCTGATTAGCCTTTGTTCCCTTTGATCCTCCCAGTGTCCCCCTGCAATTAGGGGTCCCAAGGGGCACCTACACCCCTGACAGAAGCACAACAGGCATATGCAGAGTTCTTGCACAAGAGAGACTAGTCTCTCGCTGAGGTCAAGAGGTCATGCAGTAAGGCCCTTTGCAAGACAGATCCAGCTAGGACCAGACTCAAGGGAGACACTGTATCACGTACGTCCCAATCTTAGGTCAATTACGACGTTTTCGACCGTCTGTCTTTCAACTTGCTGACCACGCTTGACCTGCGAAGCAAGCGTTCCGCGCACGCTATATTGGACTTCTGCGCTGTGCATACAAGAATGCGTTCTGAGCCACGTGTTTCGCTTGTGCGATCCGCTCGGTCGTGGAAGGTCACATGACCCCCGGCTCGTTGTAACGAACGAAGTAAACCCTTTTCAGCCGTCGAGCATCTTTCCAGACAGCCTTCTGACAGACCTCATCTCATCACGCAGTCTTTCCACGTCGCTCCTCCGCCTCGCAACGAGGGCGACTCGAAATATCGCCGTCATCCTTTTGAACCGTACCCTAACTGGCAGTGCAGCAGAAGATTTCGGGAGAATTGTGCAGACAATGTCAGACAAATAGCCTTGATCATCTGTGCGTGCGGAGGACTGCATTGCAGGGGAACGGGAGGGTATTCCCCTCGCCCCGTTGTCAGAGCGCTTGCTGTCTCTACCAAGACACACACTCCATAAAGGCAGTGGGTTGTAGCTCAGTCAGATCTACAGAGGCGAACAGGGAGATAACAACACATCCCTTCCATTGAGCTCACCTGATAATGGTTGGATATGGCCCGTGTCCACCCTCAACCCCCTTCTTTTATGTGTCATTATCTCTCTTTACCTCCCTCCCCTCCCCCCTCTCCCCCTCTCCCTCCCTGCGGAGGTGAGACCATCCTTTCCGCATGGCTGCGGAAGCTACGAGCAGCGATAACATTGTCCGGGGCACGACAGGACTGATTGTGCTTTAGGAGCTAATGACACGCTAAAACTAGACTGTCTTTTGATTAGGGGGACCTCGCGTGCACGCGCCCACACACCCGCCCCCGCTCCATTTCACACGCGCTTACCCACGAGAAGGTTGAGCATGATGTAGGCGATGATGACGTAGAAAGAGCAGAAGTAGATGAGTGCGCCCGCGTAGTTTCCGCAGTCTGTCTCCCAGTAGCGGTGCTTGTCTGGGGTGCAGAAGGGGGGCTGCACCTGGGGAGGGGGGGGGTAACTGGCAGTGCAGCAGAAGATTTCGGGAGAATTGTGCAGACAATGTCAGACAAATAGCCTTGATCATCTGTGCGTGCGGAGGACTGCATTGCAGGGGAACGGGAGGGTATTCCCCTCGCCCCGTTGTCAGAGCGCTTGCTGTCTCTACCAAGACACACACTCCATAAAGGCAGTGGGTTGTAGCTCAGTCAGATCTACAGAGGCGAACAGGGAGATAACAACACATCCCTTCCATTGAGCTCACCTGATAATGGTTGGATATGGCCCGTGTCCACCCTCAACCCCCTTCTTTTATGTGTCATTATCTCTCTTCACCTCCCTCCCCCCCCGATACTTCATCCCCACCTCTCCCTCCCTGCCGGAGCCTCGACCCCATCCTTTCCGCATGGCTGCGGAAGCTACGAGCAGCGATAACATTGTCCGGGGCACGACAGGACTGATTGTGCTTTAGGAGCTAATGACACGCTAAAACTAGACTGTCTTTCGATTAGGGGGACCTCGCGTGCACGCGCCCACACACCCGCCCCCGCTCCATTTCACACGCGCTTACCCACGAGAAGGTTGAGCATGATGTAGGCGATGATGACGTAGAAAGAGCAGAAGTAGATGAGTGCGCCCGCGTAGTTTCCGCAGTCTGTCTCCCAGTAGCGGTGCTTGTCTGGGGTGCAGAAGGGGGGCTGCACCTGGGGAGGGGGCGGGGGTGTAGGGGGGGGGGGGGGGAACCCAAACATACTTAGCAGCCAACACCTGGGACCTCCATCTGAAAACCCAGGGCCTTCCCTCTGAGAGTCAGAAGGCAGATGGGACTCTGGCAGAGCCAGCGCTGCAACACATGCTTACATAACCAGCCCTTTGAATGGAGGTTTCTATGAGGAAGTACGCAACGCAGATAGAAAGGCCACGGTACGGTACACTTTCACTTCTTCTTATCTGTTCTGTCTGTGTGTGTGTGTCCTGTCTGTGTCTGTGTGAGTGTGTGTCCTATCTGTCTGTGTGCTTGTGTCCTGTCTGTCTATGTGTGTCCTGTCTGTGTCTGTGTGAGTGTGTGTCCTATCTGTCTGTGTGTGTGGATCCTGTCTATGTCTGTGTGAGTGTCCTGTCCGTTTGTGTCTGTGTGAGTGTGTGCCTGTGTCCTGTCTGTTTCCATCTGTGCAAGTGTGTGTGTGTGTCCCGTCTGTCTGTCTGTGTGAGTGGGTGGGTGTGTTGGTGTGTGTGTGGGTCCTACCATGCAGTCATGCATGATCTTGTTCCAGTCCTCCCCGGTGACGATGCGGAACAGAACCGTGATGGCCTTGCCCGCCGTGGAGAAGTTGGCATGTCTAAAATGACACACACACACACAACATAACACACCCAACATAACACACACATGCATTACAAGGACATGCATTACAAAGACACGAGCACAGGCACACGCACACAAAGCCAAATCCACGCACAAAATGATCTGCATCGTTGACACACGCACTGCCAAATACCGTGCTCGGAAAAAAACGTGCAAAGACAACATGCACAGACCCAAACACGTACGCAGACGTTGTAACACATGCGCTGGTGCCCGGATCCGTCCGAACCCCCGAGCGTGTCCGAGCTTGTCAGAGCGGAGTGTCGGAGCGACGAGCGAGGAGTGCGCCTACCTGTTGATGTTCTCCCCGTACTTGACGGTGCCGAAGAGGACCACGCCGGCGAAGGCGTAGCAGAGGAGGAGAAGGAACATCCCGACGATGATGAAGAAGCTCTTGTACATGCTGACCACCACTGTCAGCAGCAGCATCTTGAGAGTCACCTGGAGACACGCGCACACACAAACCGAGAGAGAAATCGACGGTCAGTGTTTCCAAGAGGGAATCCTAGTTGTGGTTTGGTGGTCGTGTTGGAGGAGCAGAACACTCACATGCTTTCCACAGATGGTGAAGAAGCGGAACACGATCACACACGTGCCCATCATGTAGGTGTAGTCGTTCTGCAGACACACACGACATCCCGTTCAAGTCGTGGGCTGTGTGTTGACTTGTCTAAGCGTGGACATGTGTGCGGAAGCATGCGTGGACTCACCAAGAGAGCAAAGTGAAGGACTATCCATATGACCCCCAGTGATGTCACTAGCAGGTCGTAGCGGTTACGCCTGCTCTGCCAGTACCCGGCTGGCGACATGGCGATTAGCTTCATTGTCACCTAGGTTACCACCACCACAACGACAGGCATAAGAGGACCAATGATGTCAGACTGTGCTGAACCAGAGGGACTAGATTCATTCTTTCCACCACATGACTGTAACATACCTCTATATATGGACACATGGCCTCCTTTTGAATACCTACCTCATAACACACACCTACCTTATATAGACCTACCTCATAACACAGACCTATATATAGACCTACATCCTTATATAGACCAACCTCAATCCACAAATTTACCTCCAGCACAAAGATGAAGTTGAAAACTACAGACATGGTGGCCAGGGGAACAGTCACTTGATGATCCACGTCCCACTGTAAAACAAACACACGCACAGACACACACGGGCATATGATCACTCCGCACTTGACACAAAGATTCAGAGTACGAAGTACCTTAGAGGCCAAGAGCCCTACCTTGACGGAGAGCAGCACCGACTGGGCCAGGACCAGCACAGCGATGCCTCGCTTGAAGAAGGGGTGCTGGGTGATATCATACATCTTGGCTCTGAAACCACCGGTCTCTGTCGTGGGCGAAGGCAAGACAAGAGACTGAACCAACGCGGGAGAAGACAGGTATCATCAGGTCGCGCACGACATCATCCGGACTACACTTTCTGACGCAGCAAAGCCGTCGAGAGCCTGTAATCTGCGGCTGGTGAGCTATGATTTGGAGCCACTCTACAGTAATCTACACTGCTGTCGGTCAGACTTGGGAGAGAAAGAAATAAAGACTAAAAAACGACAAGGAGGGCTGGTGGAAACAGGAGTCTGCTATGGCAGGGAGGACAGGGAAAGGAGGAGGAATGAAGGGCGAGGGGGAGGAGGAGGAGGAAGGGGAGGAAGAGGCTTTACACCCGGGACAGCCCCAGACAGATTAACAGCACGTGTTTATCTGCTCTATAAAGCTGGGATGACGGGTCAGTATATTTGTCAGGGAGAGCGGATACCTCGCTTCGCCCATGGCTGTTTATCTAAGAGGGACAGCCCCCCCACTTGTCCTCACACCCCCCTGGTCAATGTCGATTGGTAATCAGACAAGGATAGGATGGATCTCATGGCTCTGAAGCAGGTCTACATGGATATAACACCATTTGGATGTAATAAATGATTCTCAATAGGCCCATTTCATCATGACCTCAACCACTCCGAGCCCCAACCTGACCAAACCCCGACTGGCCAAGTCCAGTCCAGTCCTGATCTGTCCAGTCCAGTCAAGTACTGTTCTGTTCAGTCCAGTCCAGTCCAGTCCTGTTCTGTCCAGTCCAGTTATGTCCATTCCAGTCCTGTCCTGTCCAGTCCTGTCCAGTCCTGTTCTGTCCAGACAAGTCCTGTTCTGCTCTGTCCAGTCTAGTCCAGTCCTGTCCTGTCCTGTCCTGTTCTGTCCCGTCTTGTCCGGTACTGTTCTGTCCTGTTCTGTCCTGTTCTGTCCAGTCCAGCCAAGTCCAGTCCAGTCCAGTCCAGTCCAGTCCTGTCAGGTCCAGTCCAGTTCTGTCCATTCCAGTTCTGTCCAGTCCAGTCCAGTTCTGTCCTGTTCTGTGTAGTCCTGTCCGTTCACACTAAGAGTCCTCTCACGAAATAAACAAAATGTCCAGTTAAACAATCTAACTAGAGACAGATATCCCCACGAGATCCTTGACGACATACAGAACTCCATTCTGTGGCAACTGCAGATAGTGTGGGATGTGATGCTCAGACTGGGACTGGTCCAGCAGAGAAGGAAATGCCTGCAGACTCGGTAAACTCCCAGTCAGAGAGAGAGAGATAGGGAGAGATAGAGAGAGAGAGACAGAGAGAGAGAGACAGAGACAGAGAGACAGAGAGAGATAGAGAGAGATAGGGAGAGAGAGGACAGAAAAACTGACAAAGATACAGAGAAAGAGACAAACAGACAGAGCGAGAGAGACACAGAGATAGAGAGAAAGCGAGAGGGAAGACGCAAGCGAGAGAGAGAGAAGGTGAGTCTGTATCAGCACGTGGAGCCAGGCAGCCAGGGGGTGTTGGACGTGGATCAGAGTCAGATTAATACGCCTGCTAGCCCACCAGCTGCTGACTAAGCCTGCTCCATCGATTTTCTGTTGGGAGTGGGACTGACTGAGTTAACTGGCTACACTGATGCTTGCAACACCCCCCCCCACGCTTCCATCTTCCGCCTGCCCGACCCTCACCTGCCCCCCAAGGCCCCTCCATCTCCCCCCTACCTCTTTCTCTCCCCTCCACCTCCCCTGCCTGTAGTACAGGTCTATTGACCGAAGTGGCCTGCACAGTGTCTCTGTGGGCCTTGAGCAAACACGGAAGACAGTGAGAAAAGGAGACACGGAGAAGACTCGCGGGCGCGCACACGCTACGCTTCTTCAGGGTGTCAGTCTTCAGCGCATTAACGCCGCATTAAACGCCGCGATAATCCGCCTGGAGATCCAGCAGAAGCAGGAAGTAACTTTTCTTTACTGACAGCTACACTGAGATACATCCACCTCTACCCTTCTACGTCTCTGCCTGCGGTTCTGACAGAGGCAGCCAGGGCTCCAGGGTCGACCAGTCGGACTCACCTGGGCGCGGCGGCAGGTGGAGGGGCTGGGCTATCTTCAGACGACTCTTGAGATCTTCCCATCTCCTCTGGTCCACCGTCAGAAGAGCTGTACCCTGGACGGAGACGAACGGAGACGAGGGAGGGAGACGAGGGTGGTAGACTCAGTTCAGCGCTAAGCTAGAAGAACAAGGTCCTAGCCTCGTATAGGACCGAGCCAGCCTTCCGTTAAAGTCGGAGAAAACCCGGCAAACGACGGGCGAGAGAACGAAGACCGCCTCACCTTGTTCTCATTGAAGTTGGCGATGACCACGCCCACAAACAGAGTCAGGCCAATCATACAGCCCAGGAACACGAACACGTGAATGTAGATGCCGTGGATCTGTAGGAGCAGAGAAACGAGTCAGAAAGGCTGGACGGACGGATGGACGTACGGATAGCTCGTCTCCATGTAGAGCACGTTGGTGCCCAATGCGGGTTCTTGAAAGTAACAAGGTGTGTACCGATCCAACACGGTGAATGATGACGTCTCGGACTTCCACCCAGCCTTTCAGCGACAGCACCTCGAACAGCGCCAGCATGGCGTTGCCAACGTTGTCAAAGTTAAAGTTGCGAGGGTTGGCCCTGAGAAAGGAAACGCACCGTAAAGTTCCGAAAAACCAGCGCAGGGGCAGATATCTCGCGTGTCTGAATGTGGACATGCAAGCGCTGTGCAGCGGACTCACCAGACTCGGGGCACCCAGAAGCCTGGCTTCTTCTCTCCGGGCTTCAGTCGGAGGTTGAGATTTTTTGACACGCTCACATTGATCCGGAAGATTCCATGGCAGTCCTCCTGTCAACCATATCACACGCTTCGTTGTGTCACGGCAATAAAACGTTTGGGTCATTTAAACGACTGGTTGATTCTGGAGATCCTGCAGAGGTGAAACCCTGCCTCCTCATTGTAATTCTAGGGCCACAGTCTGTAACAAGAAGGAAGATGAGAGGTGATATACCCGTTTACTGATGTGGGGGTCGTTACACTTGGCGAGTTTTCCCGCGAAGAGTTGCACCCCGAAGCTCGCAAACACCAGCATGAGTGTGAGGAGCAGGATGGAGACCTGTGTGTGTGTGTGTCAGAGTGTGAAAGAGACAGAAGTAGAGGGACAGAGAGAGCAAAAGAGAGAGAGAGAGAAGGTGAGAAACAGACAAAGGGATAAATATAGTAAACAGATTCTCGGCGCGGGCGCGAGCGTGTGAGTGAGTGCGTGTCTGTTGGAGAGAGAGATCAAATGGACGAGCTGGGCAGTCAGACAGGGCTATCCCAGAGCGATGAGCGGTGCACTGGGGGTAGCCAGAAGGCTGGCAGCTTAGTGTTTCAGCCCTGGCAGGGCTATACGCCCAGTCAGCACATAATACACCGCTCTTTTATCTGGCAAGGGGGAGGAGGGGGGAGGGGGCGGGGCGGTGGGGGTTGATGCAACACCACAGGGAACGCGGCTCTATCACCTGAAACCACTCCAGTCACATCAAGAGGCTGCTCCTTTCGCACCGCCCTATTTTTCAGCTCGTGTGCGGGAGGGTGAGGGAAATGGCGCGAGATGTGCGGCGCGATACGTGCCGAGCGTGGCGTGGAGTTTGGTGCGTGCTGTGTGGTGCGTGCAGTGCGGTGCGTGCTGTGTGGTGCGTTGCTGCGCCACCGACCAGGAAGATCTCCTTGAAGCCCTTCAGGACCTCCCGGACCACCTTCCTCATCTGCGGGACCAGTTTGAAGATGCGGAGGGGCCGCAGACAGCGGAGCATCATCAGCAGCTGGGCTCCTGACTCGGGGGGGATGTTGTTGGGCAGCCAGCACAGGAAAATCAGGCTCAGCTGGAGGCGAAAGAAGGGCCAAAAGAAAACAACTGAAATTACACCAATCTTATTACTATTTAACAGACAGAGGCGACTAGATGGGCCTTGGTTACGTGAATGTTAAGCGTGTGTGCGTTTGTTTTTAATGCTGTTACACATTCCAGCCCATTGAATAATCCCCTGGCACACGGCGAGCAAAACAAGAGGTGTTTTCAAAAGCTTCCCGAAAAAACATCCGGCGATGAATAAAGCATGGAAATGATTATGATGATGAGGAAGAACTTAATTCATTCTAAAAAGTTGTTTATGATCATTAAGCAGTCGCCAGAAGTTGAGAGACTTAGTAATCAAACAATGCTATTTGCACTATTTCACAAGGCTCATTCAATGGCATATGTGAATGTTACGCATGGCATTGTCTTGGACAGAAAAGTGTTGACGATAACCGTGAATACGCACAGTCAAAAGACACGCAAAAGACACGAGACTCTGTCTCTCCACCCTGAGGGATCTTTCACCAGGTAGATACAGCAGATGATGACGAGGAACATCTCCTCCTGTACTGCAGACAGAGCGAGTCGCGGAGGGATCTTACCAGATAGATGAAGATGTCCATGACTCCTCCAAAGTCCCTGATGACAGCGGTGGGGGTGAAGAACAGGCCGTCGGCCATGATCTTCAGGTTCAACTCGATGCTCATGAAGATCACAAACACGTACTCCCCGATCTGAGACAGACGGCGAGAGTCCGTCACAAACGCACAAACCCGTCCGCGTACAGATCAACGAATGCGCCGTGGACTTTTTTGATTGTCTCCGGCGTTGTCCTGCCTCCGCTGGTTGTGGAACGCGCCGGACTCACCTGCAAGGTGGGCACGTGCATGACCCGGGTGAAGGGTGACTCGAACATCATGGAGATGCAGGAGCAGATGGTCACCACGATCATCACCCAGTCCAGATAGGTGACCAGCCCCAGTAAGTCACTGTGGAGAGACAAGAGAGGAAGAGACATAGATAGAGGGAGACATAGAGAGAGAGACAGACTCGTACACACACACACAAGCGTGATTCGAATTTTCAGAACACCCACGACGAGTTCTACTTCCTCTACCGCAGTACTGACTATAAGTAGGCCAGGCCTCCAAAACATTTCCTCTGCTATCACCCCTTCCATCGCCCCCCCAACCCCCCCACCCCCTTCCCCCGACACACTCATCCCCCATACTCACACACTCCCCCATCTAACACAGATCATTCAAGGACTGCTTTTAGAGGGGGAGGGAGAGAAAACACTGCAGCCAAATCTATTTCACAGTAGGATCTTTCCTGCAGTCCCTTGGCGCCCAGAGAATCTGATAGAAATTAAATTTTCTCGGTTTTATAATCTGACTCCAAGGCCTGCAGACTCCCAATCACATTATGTAACTGCGAAAGACGAAAAAAAAAAATCTATTTCACAGCTCCGCAGCTTTCTCCATCCTCCCCACTCGCAGAAGTCAAAAAGAAAAAAAAGAGGCCAATTTTGGATGACTCAAGTTCAGCATTCCAAACAGAGAATCCAATATTTCTAAATCAACATAAACGAAAAGGGTTTAGACTCACTAAAGCTGGTGATATTTGGTGTTCTTCACTGCTCCAGTGATAGGATCTGTTTTAGACCTAAACACAAACACACGCGTTAGCAAAAGGGCTTAAGTGTTCATTCAAAAGTGTTCATTACTTTAAAAAACACACAGAGGTTCCATCACCTTATTCCCTCAAAGTACTGTGCTCTTATGTCATTTATCTAGTGCCTTTGCAGTAGATACAATACACCTCATTTCATACTAATGTGTTAAGTTTGTATTTATATAATACTAATACAGTCCCATTATATGTTGTACAAATGCTAACTAATGTAGTACTGAAGGTGCACTGCTATAATACCACATGACTCAATATGGTTGTTATTTAGTTCCCCTCTTGTGCAGCTCCTCCAAGGCGGGATCTTTCCTGGGTACTCACGCGTTGAAGCGTGCCCTCACAACGGTGCGACAGAAGTTCCTGAAGCGATGCTCTCGGCCCACGATGAAGAGAGGCTTGTCGAAGTACGGGTGGTTCTCTCTCAACTCCTCCTCCTGGACCTTCCTGTGAAGTGACACGCGCGCACGCGCACTCACGCACACACACATGCACCCATGCACACACACACACACACACGTACCCATGCACACACACACACACACACACACACACACACACACACATACAGTGAGGATACAAAGTAGGGAGGGCTCTCTGTCGGATACTCCTCATGGATTTGACACTACTGCACACACATCGAATGACGCGCGCATAAATCTAGACTACATGGAGCAGGGTACTACTGTCAAGTCCTGTTCAGTATTAGTATCAACACACACACACGCACATGCACACACACACATACACGCACCCACACACACACATAAATACAGACGCACCTAACACTGATGGGTTTCTTCAAAGTGATGGGTCTGTAATGAGATTCTTCTACCACTAACTGCCAGCTGAGCCAAGGCCTGATTCTGCTTTGGATAAGTATGTGTGCGTGAGAGCCTGTGTGTGTTTGTGTCTGGGCGTGTGCTGAACTTGTCTGTGTGCATGTGTGTGAGCCTGTGTGTGCGCATGTGTGTGAGCCTGTGTGTGAGCCTGTGTGTATGTAAGTCTGAGCGTGAGCCTGTGTGTGTGTGTGTGTGTGTGAGTCTGAGCATGTGCGTGAGCTTGTGTGTGTGAGCGGGTGTGTGAGCCTGTGTCTGTGAGTCTGGGCGTGTGTGAGCATGTGTGTGTCTGAGTCTGGGTGTGTGCATGCGTGAGCATGTGTGTGTGTGAGTCTGGGTGTGTACGTGAGCCTGCATGTGTGTGAGTCTGCGCGTGAGCATATGTGTGTCTGAGTCTGTGTGTGTGTGTGTGTGAGCATGTGTGTGTGTGAGTCTGGGTGTGTGCGTGCGTGAGCATGTGTGTGTGTTAGTCTGATTGTGTGCGTGTGTGTGGGTGTGTGTGTACATGAGCATGTGTGTGTGTGAGTCTGGGTGTGTGCGTGCATGAGCCTGTGTGTGTGTGAGTCTGGGTGTGTGCGTGCGTGACCATGTGTGTGTGTGAGTCTGGGTGTGTGTGTGCGTGAGCATATGTGTGTTTGAGTCTGGGTGTGTGCGTGCGTGAGCATGTGTGTGTGTGAGTCTGGGTGTGTGTGTGCGTGAGCATGTGTGTGTGTGTGAGTCTGGGTGTGTGCGTGAGCATGTGTGTGTGAGTCTGGGTGCGTGCGTGAGCATGTGTGTGTGTGAGTCTGGGTGAGTGCGTGTGTGAGCCTGTGTGAGTCTGGGTGTGTGTGTGCGTGAGCATGTGTGTGTGTGTGAGTCTGGGTGTGTGAACCTGTGTGAGTCTGGGTGTGTGTGTGCATGAGCATGTGTGTGTGTGAGTCTGGGTGTGTGCGTGCATGAGCATAAGCATGTGTGTGTATGAGTCTGGGTGTGTGCGTGCGTGAGCATAAGCATGTGTGTGTGTGAGTCTGGGTGTGTGCGTGCGTGAGCATAAGCATGTGTGTGTGTGAGTCTGGGTGTGTGCGTGTACCGCTTCATCTCGGCCTGCTCCTTCTTCTCCTGGATCATCTTGATCTCGCTGTCCTCTCTTTGAGCATTGCGGTAACGCACCGTACTGGAGTGCTAAGATGAGAGGCAAACTACTGTTAGGGCTCATGCTCACGTGCAATCTCCTTCAAACCTACAACCGCCACGCACGATGACATCATCACATCAGGAGTTAAAGACCCCCCACCAAAGGCGGAACGCTTACATCTTGTGTGAGAGTCTCCAGAGACTTCCCTCGACTGATCCTCTGACTGGTAGAGCCATGTCTCAAAGACCTGAGAGAGACACATAGAGAGACAGAGAGAGAGACAGAGAGAGACAGAGAGAGAGACAGAGAGAGAGACAGAGAGAGAGACAGAGAGAGAGACAGAGACAGAGAGAGACAGAGAGAGAGACGGAGACAGAGAGAGAGACAGAGAGACAGAGAGAGAGACAGAGAGAGAGACAGAGAGAGACAGAGACAGAGACAGAGAGAGACAGAGACAGAGAGAGAGACTCATTGCGACTCACGTATTGTAAACTGTCATTCAGTCTCCACAACACCTCAGGAAATGCTTGGTCAAGCTGGCCGAACCACATTACAGGAAAACATAAAGAAATGAAATGTGGTTGGAAAGAAATGACATTAAAAATTAAACTGGATTTCTATTAAAGTGAGTCTGGGTGAGCGTGTGTGTGTGAGCAAGTCTGTGTGTGAGTCTGGGCGTGTGCGTGAGCCTGTGTGTGTGTGTGAAGAGACAGAACACAAATACCTGCCCACTGTGTCTGATCAAAACCTAAGGCAGACATTAACTGTGTACAGACTCAGCACAGACTGAAAACAGGCTGTCACAGTCAGACGTGGCAAGCCAGAGTGGAGAGGATGCGCTCTCTCTGGTCACAGGGAAAGGTAAACCTCCATGTCCTGACCTTTGTGTTCTCAAAATAAAATAAAAAAATGTTAATAATAATTTGAAACGTGAACAGACTGAGAGAAACTGGTATACATAGTATGTACATACTACACAGTTTTTCTTTGGTATATTTTAAATACCTCGTCCTATAACATCAATCGCCTATAATTGAATAAAGTTGTAGGATATGTTTAGAATTATTTGTAATCCCAGGTGTTATCCCTTCACAGTGGCCTATGGCCTCGCCAAACATTCATGCCAATAAAGCAAGTTGAATTAAAAGTAATTTAGAGCGGGGGAGGGAGAGAGAAAATCTGAGTGTACGTGTCCATGTGTATGTGTGTCCGTGTGTATGTGTGCCCGTGTGTATGTGTGCCCGTGTGAATGTGTGCCCGTGTGTATGTATGCGTGTGTGCGCGTAGGTGTGTATGGGGGTGTATTATGTGCCTTGATTAGTAAGCAAAGGGCTCATTAGTGCCGGTATATTAGCGAAGCGTGTCCAGAGCGTGTGTGCAGTGTACACCGCACCTGCCAAACAAATATGCGACGCCATCGCCACATGAGCGCTGTGCCTAAGGTGTTTCCTGTGTTTAACCGCTGCACAGTAACCCTGCTCTTTAAGCCACATCAAGGGATCGGTGTCTCGGAACAGGTCTTGTGCCACCCGTTTCCAGTTGCCATAATGTCTGTGCCTGCAAGAGTGTGCGCCGGTGCATGTGTGGGCGCCGCGGGGCGGGACAAACCTGCGCTCCTGGCGGATGTGGTGCTGGACGCTGAGGATGGAGCGCTCCTTGGCAGGCTGGCCTTCAAAGGACCCACTTAGCATCCGCTGTCTGGTGCAGGCTCTGGACAGCACGCACGCACACACACAAACACACACACACTCACACAGTCACTACACTTCACACATGATCACACAGACCTGCTTCCCACGCGCACTGAAAGAGACTTCCAGGACAAAACCACAGGAAGACACACAAGTCTCCCGTCGTCCTCCAGACAAACCCAGCAGAGGAGGGAGACGCTGTTCGCCATTCCCACGCCAACCCTCCGACCCCAAACCACAGCAGCGCTAATGGCTCAAATGCTTTGGTAGGCCAGCTTCACCAGTTGGGCCACCGACGACTGACTCAGACATCGAGTGCGTGCGTAACCTTGCAGCAGGGGGGCAACACGGTACAAAGCAGCCACCTGGGGTGCCTTGCTGAAGCGGGCGCCGTCGTTCGAGGCAGGCTGACAGCGCTCGCTGGCTAATTGCAGTCATGTAGCGGAACCCTGCTAATGACGCTTCGGGCTTCGTGAGTGTGTCCTCCCCTTATTTATGGCCACTCTACGTGATTAGTTTACTCATCGGCTGTGTGCGTGCGTGTGCGGATGGGGGCGGAACAGACCGGAGAGGAGGTGCGGTGACTACCAATGCGGCGCCCGGCGGCTAACTTGACGAAAGGGAGGAAATGAATGCGATCCTCACGCACGCCTCCCCACACCTCCGAGCGTATTGACACGCACGGCGCAGAGGCTAATCTTTAGTTAGCGCCTACGCGTCCATGCAAAACCGCCATCAAACTATTTCATTACAGAAGCGAGGGCCGTAATTTGTGCAACTGTGTGCGTCTATGAGCTGGATAAGGAGGCGGGGACTCTGTACCGGTGCCTGAGACGAACAATATGAGGCCGTCGCATTTATCTGAACCTGCGGCTGAATCGGAGCGAAGGACCAAAATAGACGAGCGTTTTCGACGGTCCAGGGTTCAGATCTACACGTCGTCAGCAGACAGCTTCTACTGTTCTGCTCTGGGGCAGGACGACGTGAAGACTGAATTCTGGAGGTCGTACCTCCACGTCTTGGCGAGGGAGAATGGTCGCTCTTGTTTTGTTGTGATAGATGTTGATCTGATTTCAGGATGGGATGGAGGGAGGAAGGATTGAGGTCCTGCCTCAGGATCTGATTGAGGAAGGATTTACGGTGCTTTTACCTCAGGATCTTATTGATGGTGGTCTCCTTCTCCAGTAGGTTACGAGCTCGAATGCTGAATATCGACCTCCTCAGCTGAAAGGAAATAGGATCGTTGTTACTTCCCCTAAGGTCACCCAGCACAGGAGTTCAGCAGAGACATGTTCGAAATACGGCTCCGATACGTCTTAACCGGGCCCACTCCTAACATGCGCATCGCAACTCGTCGCTGTCACGGTTACCTTCTGGTCAATGTACTTGTTATCCTCGATGGCCGAGCGCTTGGAATGGTCGCAGGACGAGGACGAGGCGGAGGGGAGACGGCGGAACAGACAGCTGGTGTCCTGCTGCTGACGATCGATGAACTGCTTCATGAAGCTCTCTCTGCCAAGCGGTAAACACACACGGCACAGCGCACACAAGCGGATCACCCAACTGGATCACCCAACTGGATCACCCAACTGGATCACCCAACTGGATCACCCAACTGGAAGTGGGAGCGAGCTTCACTCGCAATCGAACGCTACACGCTGAAGGTTCAGTCAGAGACTAACCGGTTTTTCCCTCTTGCAGAGGGCACGCACATTTTGTAAAAGCTAAAAGAGGGAGCAGATGGAGTTGGGGAGGGGAGGCGGTCTAGGCTGGCTGGAGAGATACCCTACTGTGAACTAATCAGCTTCTTTCAAGGTACCATATGAATGATTCATTTGGGAAAAATATGGTTTTATCCACTTTTAAGATGGGGTGTGGGCTAATGAGGCCCTCTAAAAGTTGAACACATAACTCAGAGCTTGCGGAATGTCAATTTCTCATTTTGGAGAGGCCTATTATCTTGAACAGGAATTACAATGACGTGTGTTTGTGTGTGGATGGAGGGAACTGATTGGGGGAGGGGGATAACTCAGTTGAATTTGGGATCGGAAGAACAGGTACAGTTCTGACAGATTCTGTTTAGGTGTGTGCGCGCACGCGCTGACAAGCACCTGATCCTGGGAACAGTGAAGTCAGAAGGCAACTTGGAGATCTTAACCATCTGCGGCCTGTTGGGGAACTTCTCAAAGATCCGCAGGCGGAGCGGGAGCTTCTCCTTTGTGTCGGCGTTGGCCTCGCTTTGCTTCAACTGGAGACAAAGAGACAAGTAGAACAAGAGAGAGAGAGAGAGAACGAGTGAGGACGAGAGACAACAACGAGAGAGAGAGAGAGAGAAGAGAGAGAGAGAGAGAGGCATGAGCGAACCGACGGATTCCGTTATAAAACTATAGCGGAGGAGAGGACACGGTTTAGGTGTAGGTTGGGACGAGGTTAGGGCGAGAGAGGAGTCGAGGCAGAGGAGGGGATGGAGGGAGGAGGACAGAGGGAGAGGAGGGGATGGAGGGAGGAGGACAGAGGGAGAGGAGGGGATGGAGAGAGGAGGACAGAGGGAGAGGAGGGGATGGAGGGAGGAGGACAGAGGGGAGAGGGTTGCTCGGGTCGAGGGAAAGAGGCGAGGAGAGAAAAGGGAGCAGAGGGGAGGCGGAGAAAGGAATCTACTTCACTTGATGGGAGCCTTTGGAGAGAGACCAACCAACTGGGGACAGGTTTAAAGAGACGCCTGCAGCTAGACTGGGAGAATAATGATAGGAATGCCGAGTGGGGGGGGGAGTGTGGGGGGGGGAGGTTAGAGGATGGACACGGGGCTTTCTCCAGCATCAGCCTACAGATGGGCAGCAGCAGACCTGCACACACACTATTCCAGTAAAGCAGGGACCAGCCTCGCTGGTCGGTTTTAGGGCTCCTACTTACGTTTTCATTTACAGATCGGGGTGGAAGAGGAGGGGATGGAGGGAGGAGGACAGAGGGAGAGGAGGGGATGGAGAGAGGAGGACAGAGGGAGAGGAGGGGATGGAGGGAGGAGGACAGAGGGAGAGGGTTGCTCGGGTCCGAGGGAAAGAGGCCGAGGAGAGAACAAGGGAGAGAGGGGAGGCGGAGGAAAGGAATCTACTTCACTTGATGGGAGCCTTGGAGAGAGACCAACCAACTGGGGAAGGTTTAAAGAGACGCACTGCAGCTAGACTGGGAGAATAATGATAGGACTGCGAGTGGGGGGGGGAGGATTAGAGGATGGAACGGGAGCTTTCTCCACATCAGCCTACAGATGGCAGCAGCAGACTGCACACACACTATTCAGTACAGCAGGGACCAGCCCCGCTGGTCGGGGGCTCCTACTTACGTTTCATTACAGATGGGGTGAAAGACGCAATGGAGACAAAAAAAGAAGAGGAAGAAGAAACAGATTACATGTCATGCGAGAGAACGGAGGGCTGAGAAAGACAGGGCTGTGGGGGGACGCAGAGAGGTCAAATAAAAAAGACAATAGACATGAGTTCGACCAATTGAACGACCATGGCTTCGTATAAAGGGGATGATGATATTCTCAGTCTAGAAGGGCGGGGTTAATCTGATTCATGCAAGATCAGAGGAAAAACACATTTGGCTCTGAAGAGAACTACCACTTACTATTCAGAACAAAGGGCAGCACGCAAGACTGTGTAACTGTGTGTGTGTGTGTGTCTCATCCTCCAAATTTGTGTTAACGTGGCAGTATGTGTGAGAAGGAGAAAAGCTCATCTCACAACACACACACACAAGTGTGTGTGTGTTCCTCAGCCTTCAGGCTAGTTCAATTGGAGAGGTTATGTGCTTTATGATTGATGCACCCGCATTAGTCTGCTACCTTGGCATGGGGTGTGTGTGCACGCGTGTGTATTTATGTGTGGAGTTGGGGGTGGCTAGTAATGTGGGCGCCTGTTCAGCGGGGTTAATATTATGATGAAGTGAAGAATTGTTTAAGAGCGGCGGCGGCTATTGTAAGAGGTTGTATTCCACGCTGGACAACTAACTCAATTAAGCTGGTGCTTCAGATAGCACAGCCTTCGGACACTTAGAGACAAGCTTGTAAAGGAGGCTAGAGAGACAGGAGTGCTGGAGACAGCATGAGGAAACCTTGGGAGGGAAGCAAGAAGCAGATAGGAGTCCTTTGGGATCCTGTTCGGATTGCTTGTGCAGATATTATTACTCACGTACTCGCGCACACTCAAACACATTCACCGACGCACATTGTCGACACATTGAGAGGATCTTACTGGTCTAATATTCATCAATGAAGATATGATCTGATAGGTTCAGATCAGGCGTGATCAACCAGCCTAGCAAAGACTAGCACTCTACTTCAACCCAGCCCGGTTGGTTTAAGGCCAGCCTAGCTCAACATATTCCAGCAGCACAGTTAATCTCCATCTAGCTCTACAGACCCCAATCCAGCCTGGTCAAATATATCCAAGCCTAGAGTTGCCCAGCCCTGCCTGTTCTAGCAGATCCTAGGTCAGCACAGTTGAGCTTACTCACTCTCCTCATTTGTTCTCCTCACCTGTTTGATTAGCGATTAGTGTCCGATTGCACGGACCTAGGTTTGGAACCTATTGTGGCCTTTAGGTCACTCTTGGCTACATTTAACTGAACCTGCTACAGCATCGGCCATTGATCTCGATCAATACCCGTGATGGATTAGGCACAAGTGCAAGCATGCTCTCAGGTGTAAAGCACCTGGCTGTTTAATCACTACCAGGTCTTTATTGATCACTCGGCCCCCACAACGCCAGTCTGGGCTCTCCCGGGAAGTAAGGAGCGTGCATACGTTCTGCGATGCATGTATGCGTTGACAACAATTTGAGTGTTCGACACACAGATGGTCGTAGGCCAGACTGCCGTAGACGCAATGTGTGGCGGAGTAGCGTGTCAGCCTGCAAAACACTCACAGGAGATCTATTCACACCTACCTAGGCATTCAACCAATTTCAGGCTTGAGCAAACCTAGCTTTGTATTAGGGATCCCTGGACGGCCTCCCTAAGAGAACGGGGTTAGAGATCTATCCTGACCTTCCTCACACGCGCTACCATTACTGCTGAATGCAGAGAGGATCGGAAGAGGGGAGGGAAAAAAGCACCTTGCCAGGGACTAATCCACCTTCTCCCCTACTAGAGGTTCTTCTCCAAGCGTGCTCTAGTGCAAGGGAAGAGGAGAGGCGGTATCTTCCGACAGAGCCGAGATAACTCTTCAACGATCTGAACGAACGACGCTGCGGTTTGCTTCCGCTGAGCCTTCGAGACCCTGTGTCTGCCTTGAGACAACCGGTGAGTCATCTCGCTCCAGTCCAGAAGAATCTCAGATGAGGCCTGAGCGTCTGACGCGATCAACCGAGTTGACCGAGTGAGGTGGAGATTTTAAACGGGGCCTATTCAGCTGTCTTTGTTCTCTGGAATTGTGTGGTGGAAGGCTTTAAAAGAAGTGTGGATGTTTGGTATTCTTCGCTTAAGGTCATTTTAAGGTTAGTCAAATATACAAAAGAATGCATTTAAAGGAGCGAGGGCAATGGAGACGTACCATACAGTGCCTTGTTTTCGCAGGATTTACTTCAGATGTACTTCAGAGTCGTAAGACTAAGGACTTGAGATACAGAGACGTAACTCAGAGGGTTGCGACATATACAGTGAGGTTTTAACGACTGAAGACAGAGGACACATTCAGCGTTTATGCCTGTTTGGAAGAGGGACTGTGGATGAACTGTTAAGCCATATCCTGTCTTCGGAAGCGTCTAGAAAGAATAGGGAGCTGATGAATGGCCCGCCCACACACCTGCTGCCGCCTACGCCAACCGCACACACACACCGAGACGCAGAGATGAAGCCGTACACACGCACACAAATACGTCTGCTCCTACCCACATCATCCAGACATACAGCCTGAGTGTGTGGGTGGATAAACAGTCCCTTACCAGAGGGGGAGCAGACCGCAGCTCACAGCTACCCTGTTATCTGGGTGTGTGTTTGTGCGAGCGTGTTGTTCACTTTCAAAGCAAGTGTGTGTGATTAGTGTATGCTGAAGGTGTGTGTCTGACACCATAGGCCAACCAGGCTGAAGAGTATTAATCAAGAAATCCCAAATGAAAGAGTACTTTACTAGCGAGGACAACAGTTTGAGCTGGAATTAGCTTGTTTTTACTGTCAGCGGTAATTTAGAAGAGCGCACAATTTAATTGTAGCTCTCTAGTAGAGGTAGGTGCTTCTCTGTGCTATTGCAGATTTTTTTTAATGGTTAGAAATCTGCCATGTGAGTACGTGACAGTGCATGCCATTTTCGTTATAGCTAAATAGCGAATGATCAGGAACCGGTAATGTATGATAAAAAACAATATCGACACTAAAGAAAGTGCAGAAAACTTGAGAGTGGCTGGATAAAAAGTGCAGGACAGGTTGAATGGAACCAAGTTGACACTGCAATCACAGAGGGAGTCCAAGAGACCCCTGCGAGTAGATGCAATTCCACTAGAAGACCCCAAACCTGAAGTTCAAACCACCAAAAAAAGCACATGCTCGCAAAAATAAACCTGAATAACAGGAGAACAAGAAGAGGCATCAAAGCTATGGAGACCATATTCGTCCATATCAGAGAATCGCCCACCTGCACCCCCAGATGTTTAAGAAAGCCCTTTGGAAATCTGGAAACCCTGATGTAAAAGCTTCATCCAACTGGAAATGGTAGATATGAGATGTGAAACCACATTTTCTGTTTTGCTGATAGATCGTGTGGTGTCATCTACAGACATCCTTAGATGGATGGGACTTTCGGAAGGGAGCCTTTTAAAGTGGCATTTTAAACATTTTAAGACATTTGTACTGTGACTTGTGAATAGTCTTTTGCATGGATATTCTGTAGAAGTCCACAAAACCAGAACCAGGAAGGTCAGACTCATGAAAAGGAAAACCTAAGAAGCAGTCTAGCAGTCTAAAGTTTCCAACTTCTTCAGTCCTGTAAGTTTGTAAAGAAAGTTTAGGAGGTCAGTAGTAATCCATTTTCGTGTGTTCCAACACGATCTCTGAGGACCAGAGTGGAAACGCAGTGTCAGTCCAAGCAGCATACTCAGGTTTGTACCAGGCAGGAACGAAGAAGACAATGCTAAAGAGAAGGCCACCTCACTTGGTCGCGAGCATGCAACTGGTCATTTCTAGCTAAGTCAACGAAGGCGTGGTACACTGATGTCCCAGATGGACAGGAAGTCTAGTTAGCTCGAATCCATATTCTAAACAGAAAGGTGAGGTTACAAAGCCCGAATCCATGATGCATGTGCAGATCAGCAAATAATGTGGTAGTGTAGGGTTGAGAAGAACATCCCTTTCCTCCTGTCCTTTTCAAGGAAGAAACGCCAGTGTAGAGAGCCCCTCCTCTCCCTGTCACTGGCTGTGTAATGAGCCGTGCTCCACAAGAGACCTGTCACATGCACAGAGGCACATACATAGAGCTACAACACATCCAGACCACTTAGACACACACCTCCGCCATCTCATAGCCTTTTCTGCCAGCCTACAAGCCTTCGTACGGGCGTAACCTGTGTGTGTGTTTGTGTGTGCGTGTTTGTGTGTGTGTTTATACGGGTTTATATGAGTAGGACAGAGCAATGTGCCACATATATCCTCTGAGAATTCCTCCCTAAAGTAAAGTAGGGGTGACATTGATGTGATATAGGACACAAAAGCGTTTTCTCAATGGGCGTCTATCACCTCTTTGTTCCTTTCTTTTGCCCTCCCCCTCCCCCCTCCCTCTCCTTCCCTCCCTCCACACAGATTAATTCATCAATAATACAAAGATCCCTTGGAGGCCATAATAGAATACCTCCCAAACACATTTGGTGAAACTAAATCTCTTCATCCAAAATGCATGGTCTATATAGAGCGGATAAACAGTGTGGAAAGTGG
This sequence comes from Plecoglossus altivelis, assembly GCA_036571765.1. Lineage (NCBI taxonomy): Eukaryota > Metazoa > Chordata > Actinopteri > Osmeriformes > Plecoglossidae > Plecoglossus > Plecoglossus altivelis. Next base: position 15,375,356 of record BROE01000022.1, read on the forward strand.
AGCAGAAAAAGGAAATAATAACCCCTTCACCACTGCAGCTCGCAAAGACACTTAAAACACACGCACAGGCAGAAACACACGCACAGGCAGAAACACACGCACAGGCAGAAACACACGCACAGGCAGAAACACACGGACAGGCTGAAACACACGCATAGGCTGAAACACACGCACAGACAGAAACACACAGAGACGGTAACAAACGGTGCTCCAGCTGTGAACTGTGACACTGACAGCCTAATTTAACGCCATTTGACCACAGTTTCAAATTTAGAGATTTTTGCTAAATCGAAGCTCTGTAGTGTTTCTATGGTAGCGTTCCAAAGGCTCTATGACCTGTACTCGTAACCGTGACGTTTGCCTCGGCTGTTCCTTCACCGTCCTCCAGGACGTTCCTGTCGGTTACTCTCTTCCTCACTTCTCATGCATCTCCTGGGAGGTATTCTGGTGAGTGGAGGTACTCTCACACAGATGTGGAATCACCTGATGCTAGGGGGGATTTCTGAAAGCAGCCATCTGTCCTAGCGCTCTCTCTCTCTCTCTCTCTCTCTCTCTCTCTCTCTCTCTCTCTCTCTCTCTCTCTCTCTCTCACACACACACACACATACAGAACACCGAAACAAGAATCCAAATGTCCTGTTTAATCTGTGGGCCTTGCACTAGATGGCAGTATGGTTGTGCTACCCTCTTCATGCATGACACCCCCCCACTCCTACCACCACCACCACCAGCAACACAACCCCCCCTCCCACAAGCCCCCAAGCACATGGCTTGTCAATCTTTCTACAGCTCTAGCCTGGCTTAAGAAGTTGGCAGGAAAATAAAAACACCTTTCTGGTGGCTCAGAGCGGGGTCTCCCAATTGGACACCACTGCACAACACTGGTGGTGGACAGCGAGAACGGTATAGAAATACAGCAGTATGAATTTGCCCTCCGGAATGGATTTAAACATCGCTGCGATAACCGCGATAGAGCTTTCCGGAAAGACGATCGGCCACCGTGCCATTCACACGGGGCATGGTAAAACCAAACGGTGCGGAACTTCGAACGTTGCAATCAATCTCTGCAAACGCAGCAAATAATTAGCATCCTCCTAACCAGTATTGCCGGTGTCTAGCCATCTGGCTTAAAGCGACACAACTTCAGATGTGTACAAAGACTTAAATGTCAAACATGCTGTATGGAAGAGCACGTTTATATTGACGTTCGCAGAAATAATGAAGACAACATAATAAATACTGTTATTGTCCGTGCTTGAAATTACACCGTGAAATACATTTGGCCATACCGGCTGGCCCTACACTATACCCATAGTACTGTATGACTGCAAGACTACTAAGTGACTATCCAGTAGATGAAGGCAATGTTTATAGAAGGGTTCAAGGCGATGTGTTTATGAAATCCCAAAGTGCCGTTCCTGTGGTAAGTGTCAGAAAAGAAGAATGAGAGAGTGAGTGAGTGAGTGGGAGAACTAAGACCACGTGTGGTGAGGTGTGTTTTATTTTATTTTTTAAACAAGCATTATTCTCTCACATATTCCTATCTAATGGTCAGACCATTCGTATCTTTGGATGTACGCACACACTGCTCATTACTGGGCGCAACGGGCGGCACGCGAGCGAGCAGGAGAGAGAGGACCAGAGAAGAGGGAGGACAGAGCGAGAGATGTCTCCTCAGAGAGAGGAGCACAGTGCCCATTAGAACACAAAGGCTCTCGACGCTCAAAGGCTCGTCTCTCCTTCTGGACGCTCTCAAGTCCAATCTATCTGCCCGCCTGCTGAAGGCGGGACCTCGTCGTACGGCTGACGACGAGTCCATCTCTTCCCGTTGCCATGGAATTCGTTTCCGCTCGCTCCTTCACAAAAAAGCTTCTTGGACTTAGTTCCATGACACAATCCCCATTTGCTCAGGAATCCACCCACGCGCACATGATCTTCACCACCACCTCAGGGGTCAACGCTCTTTGTTTTTTCAGTTTGCTGTCCGTCCTGTTTGTATCCATCTCCGTGGTCCCTCCGTCCCACTGGCCCAGAGGCAGCTTCCTCGTTTCTCAAGCCACCGCGGCCAAGGTGGCGGGAGGGCCGTGGCGGGAGAGGCGGGAGAGCCAATGGAGAGATGATGGACAAAGACAAGGTGGCCAAACAGCTTCAGGGAACCCAGCGATTGATCATGCCTCTCTACTTCCTCCCTCTGCTGATAGGCAGCAACCTCTTCACCATCATGTGAGATGAAGATGGAGACAGAAGGTCAACTTATTCCGCCTACCCAGTGTGCCTTCTAAGGCCAGATAGAATGGAAGAAGGCTTGGCATTTAGTCTTGGCATGTAGTGTGAGACAATCTCAGTTTGAATCATATTTTATGCTGTTAATATCACTATTATGGTATAGTGTTAGTTAATCTGAGGTGATTTATAGTCTGTAGTCTAACTGTCTTTAGTCAGAGATTTTGGAAGACCACCGTGGTATTGTCTAACACTCTGGGGTACCATCGAACGCTTAGAGCAAACACATTGACAATCTTGCTCACATCCTTTATCCGGCTGTAGATGAGTCTGGCTCCACTGTGTGGGTGGATTTGTTGAGTCATTTGGCTGGTCCCTTCAACAGGTGCCCAATCATCCACTGATAAAAAATAAATAAAAAAAGGATGATTAATGGGGATGGCCAACATCCAGATTGCTGTGTCTATAGCCATGTGTGAGGATGTAGCAGTGGCTGTCAGTGCATCTTTGTCAGGGGTGACACTGGACAAAGCAAAGCCAGGACTAATTAATGACTGCATCTCATTACTCAGATATGTTCTGTACTCACAATATCCAACCTGGTATTTTCCTTCACTGTCAAACTTTTGCTCTAGTCAGTGGATCCAAAACCTCCAATAGTTGCGAGGATGAAGACTGAAAAATAGATTTGATTTATGTAATTTATCTGCCAGATTAATTAATTCACTTTGTGATTTAATTACCGTCAGCAGGCACAACGGTCTCGGCTGGTGCGTCCGCAAGGGAATGAGATGATGCTCAACGTAATATTGTCTTCTTGTGTTAAAACCGTTTTGGCAAATTACCTGCGTCCCTTTTTGGACTTTTCCAATCCTATGTAATCTGCCCAAAAGCATTTAGTCTCAAGACTGCTGTGTTCTTCTATAGCTGTAATGCGGTCTCAGTCTTGGCAAAGACTTTGTTTTACCATTAGCATGTAGTCTGCCGACAAACGTGCCACGGCAGACTGTCGGCTGTCTCCGAGGCGAGACATCACCTTTCCTTCATTCCATTTACCTCTCCTGTCTCCCTCTTTGGCCATCTGCTACATTTCATTAAAAGTTCCCCCAAATCTAATTTCACGCAATAAATGCATTATCATAATCAGCAATGATGGGCGAAGCATGAACAGCCAGGCTCCAGCGTAGCTGTGTGTTGACTGTGTCTGTCAGAGAGACCCAGAGACACAGCCAGTGGGTGCTGAAGGGCTGGGCTATCAGAGAGGCCCAGAGACACAGCCAGTGGGTCCTGAAGAGCTGGTCTGTCCGAGAGACCCAGAGACACAGCCAGTGGGTGCTGAAGGGCTGGTCTGTCAGAGAGACCCAGAGACACAGCCAGTGGGTACTGAAGGGCTGGGCTATCAGAGAGGCCCAGAGACACAGCAGTGGGTGCTGAATGGGCTGTCTGTCAGAGAGACCCAGAGACACAGCCAGTGGGTACTGAAGGGCTGGGCTATCAGAGAGGCCCAGAGACACAGCCAGTGGGTCCTGAAGAGCTGGTCTGTCCAAGAGACCCAGAGACACACAGCCAGTGGTCTCTGAAGGGGCTTGGTCTGTCGGAGAGACCCAGAGACACAGCCAGTGGGTGCTGAAGGGCTGGTCTGTCAGAGAGACCCAGAGACACAGCCAGTGGGTCCTGAAGGGCTGGTCTGTCAGAGAGACCCAGAGACACAGCCAGTGGGTGCTGAATGGCTGGTCTGTCAGAGAGACCCAGAGACACAGCCAGTGGGTGCTGAAGGGCTGGGCTATCAGAGAGACACAGAGACATGCTGGGCGTGTACGTATTGGTCTTCATAAGAGAACGGCCCAGAGAACAAATGCGTGGCTGCACACGCTCGCGCGGGTGATTAGGTACTTCCTGTTTCCTGTGGCTAATCTGCATTGAGGACCGGGTGTTCATTAGCAGCGCCTCCGCTAACCTCGCAGCAGTAATTGCTAATGATGCCTGTGTGTGTGTGTCTGTGCATCAGCACTAAATGCGGAGGACAAATTAAATCCACATTGGCAGTCTGTGATGACAAAGTGAGAAGTCTGGATCGTTTCCGCCCAGCAACAGCTCACAACTGTTCCCCTTGCCTATCTCGCCCTCTTTCTTTGGTCTAATTTTAATTCCCTTCACGGCACTTCCTCTCTCACACAGGTGAGGAATGTCAAATAATGATACAATATATATATATACAATTCTAGTTTCCTTGGCTCCCAGAGTCAAAGGAAAAGCATCCCAAAATGGTGGCCAGATTTTGCTTCATTTATCTATAAGACAAGTGCCTCTGTGCACATTCAAACAAACATAAATGTGTATGCTGACACAACACACACATAGACAGACAGTTAAAAGCAAGTCCTGGATATTGCAGTCAAATAATGGAAGGGAACACAGTGATTGATAGTGTTTGATATGGAAATCATATCAAAAGGTAAGGTGAAAATCACAAGGTGAGTGTTGCAACATCATGTTCTGTAAACAGACAACTAACACATGTGTCTTTTGTACCATATACATACAGTAGATTTAATGTTCGTCATATCCTGCGTGTTTTGAAGCGCTACAAACCCTGATTTCCTCATGTTCAATTCGCCATCTTTCATTTCAACAAATATCTTTAACGCATCTGTGCTCATCAACACAATACTGAGGGTAAGACCGTCTGACGACCGGGAAGACAGCTTGCCGTCCCTACCTACGGTCGGCGTGACGACAGCTCTGAAAATAGTACGTTCGCAGAAAGCGCGCTGGAGCCAGATGGCATTCCAGGTCGTGACATCAGAGCGCGCCTCAACCAGCAGTGGTGTTCGCCTTTCTGTTCAACCTCTCGCTGAATCCATCTGCGATCCGCCCCGGCTTCAAACAGACAACCGCCCCGGCCTTTACCCTGAAGAAACCTTCCATCACGTCTGACCGACTGCCGCTTCGAGTGGTTAGTCTGAACTCCCTCCTGCTCCTCCCTCCCCCACACCCTGGACCTCGCGGTCCCTTGAAACTGGCTCACCACCCCGATGACCTACCAATGGCGGCATCACCCTGGCTGTTACAAACCACCCTCTCCAACCTGGTTATGGGCTGGTTACGACACGTGCGTGAGGATGCTGTGCATCGCAGCTCAGTCAACAGAGTTGTGTCTGATAAGCTCGTCGCCATGGTCAGGATCCTGGGTCTCTCCTTGACTTCCTGATGGGGAGACCCCAGGTAGTGAGAATGGGTGACCTGACCCAGCAGCCCATCCAGGCTGCGTGCATAAGTCTCCTGGTCACACATGACCAGGACGACACAGAGCTCCAATGCCATCTTCCATCCATCCTGCCACTACCAGAATCACCAACAGGTTTGTTTTCGTTTTTTCCCCCCAGACCATCATGCCTTTTTATCATCAACATCAAGCTATTGAAAGGACACTGCGCCTCATCATCTTCATATTTCTAACATTAAAAACCCTATTCTAATGATCTATACACCTATCTCCACTGCAAGGGTGTATTATCATGTTATTACTAGTTTTTGTATTGCTGTTATTGAACCTTCCTATTACTGTTGATGTTTTTATTGCTGCTCCCGCTTTATTCATGTTTGCTAGACTTTTATTGCTTTTTTGCCAATACTTTTCTTATTAAAATGTGCTTTTTTATGCTTGCAATGTGGCTGTTGCCTTGCCTTGACCAAATAATCTAATTGCACAGAATGACCTGTATCATACTTGCATGACCAATAAATCTCAGTGACTCCTCTGTCTGCCCTAATGATATACAGCGGCGGAAATTATTCAGCTAAATCACTTATATTGGGGGCACAATGAAAGCCAGTCAGATCATGTTATTAGTGCTATGTGGGTGGTCTCGTCTGTCACTGTGAATATGAGTCATAAGCCCGGACGACTCTAGAACTTTCCTCTATTTCGTCTCAGTCTGCTGCTTTAAATAGGGTGTCTTGTCTCTCCGGAAACAGGGCAGTCCATCTCTGGGACTGACCGCAGCATCCTGCCACTCTCTGCTCTCGAAAGGGTGTTTGTGTGTATGTGTGTGTGTGTGTGTGTGTGTGTGGGGGGTGTCCATCTGCACTACCCTGATACATGGAGGGGGGGGGGCAGAACCTCCCCTGCGAAGGAGGACAGGCCTGGGGTCAGAGGAGATTTATCAGCAGAGGGGTGACAGACAGTGGAGAGCGAATGCAGCATGTCCCTCCTTTAGTAGTCCATATTGAACTCGTGCTGCGAACCTGTCTGGAACCTGACGTCTGACTCAACCGTCAGGGCGGAGGGAGTCAAATCCCCGTGTCACGCACGCACATCTACACTTGGCTTACGCTGGCAGGTGTAGCATTGGAGCGTGACACACACGGGAGGTGGGATTCTGTGACATGCTGTCAACAAGGCATTGTTACTCTCTTAAGGAGAGACTCCCTGCCAAGCTTGTGTTGTACCTTCTAGCAACCCACTCCAACCTCACACCTGCCACTCCGCCAGCCGAACGCTGACGACGACATCGTCTCGAAAGGTTGACGCAGAAAGCCAGCTACTAAATGTGCCTCTTTTCTTGTTGTCCTTCTCGGCCTGCTTTTGACGACGGTGATTCATTTCCAATCAAAAGCATTAAAATACCTGGAGACCTGACATTGTGACTCGCACGAATGCACTTTGTGAATAGATTATTCAACTTCAATTTGTTGTGCCATTCTTTCTAATTAATTTTGAGCATGACAATCACGCAGGAGCTCGGCAGCCTGTGAAGAAGACAGGATTAGAAATGTCCCCAGAAACGGTGGCGCCTGCCGGGGCCCCGAGGGGGAGTCAGTCTCCCAGTGGGAACACTGACTCACACCCCCCCTGTCACCCGGAATACTCTACAGCTTTAACCTGAGGTGATAGACACCCAAAAACAGTACACACTCGACGAAGACCATGAACTAACTGTATTCAGCCAGCCATGCTTACCGAGTTGGGATTTGGTGTATTGGTGGGGATTTCTCACAGCCCTGTCTGCCTTGAAAGAGTATTTTGATCCCAGTGGGTTTCTCCTGGTTAAATAGAGAAATCAAGGATAGAGATTCTGCAGGTGTTCTGTGTTCCGCCTGACCCTGAAGGCCAGCCCTGGGACTGGTGTGGGTCCTGCTGGATAAGGAGATCAGTGATAGCCATCTGCCCTCTATACATTCTGGGGGCTAGCGCTGCCTGTGGGGTTGAAGCAGCTGGAAAATAGGCAATTTTACAGCCACTGATCGTGATCACTGGGGTGTAGACAGGCTGTAACCCACCCAGACATACAAAGACCTGTCAGGTGGTGGTGAGTGTGCGCATCTGTCCGTGTGTTTGTGCGCAAACACACATGCAGCCGGCATCCATTATGGGATGCAGGTTCGAAACACAAGCACACCTACGCGCACACCGGTGTCTTAGAATGTACTGTCCTTTTATATAAGTAAATGCAGAGGTACAAGTCCTTAGAAGTGCCTTTGTTAAAGAGCTTCATTTGAATTTGATGAGGGAGTTCACCTGTGTGCGTGGGAAGATGTGTGGGCATATTTAATTATTCTAATGGAGACTGGAAAGGAAGGAAAATTCTAACTTGCGAAGACATCTTCTTGGTTAAGTGTTATTTCAAAGTATTTCTTAGTTTGAGTCAGGGTTCAGCTGTTTATATTTTATGAAGGTTAAAGTTAGGGGTTCGAGAAAATATGGATTTCAAACTAATAATAACTATCAGTCCCTAAAAGAATGGCCACACAAATGTGTGTTTGTGTGAATTTCCCTGTGTGTGTGTATCTTCCTATACCAGCACTACACTCAACTAGCTCTAATGGCTTGATGAGTCATGGTTTCATATAAAAGCCCCCAGCAGGTGTTGAATGGGAAAAAAGCACTAAAGAGGGGTGTTTGCCTGTTGAATGTTTCTATCTAGAAGCGGTACAAAATAATAACAGGAAGAGCCATCACGGCTAGAGCAAATCTCCATGCATGTGTCATTTTGTGCATCCCTCTGCTTTAACTTGCTTCCAGACCATCTTGTTGCTATCGTCCAGTTTCTGCATGGCATGTTGCTAGCATGCAGCTGGCCATTTACAAAATGTCTGGGTAGGCCAATACTGGGGTGTTGTTCACTAGCACAGGCAACTGAGTGTGAAGGAGCAACTCCAGACTGAAGGATGTGCGTGGCTGAAGCTAAGTCAGTAGGTCAGTTTGTTGATGCATAGTGAGAAAGAGAGAGAGAGAGGGAAAGATGGGTGGTAATAGCGACTTATCTACCAACCATTCCACTTTGAATGCTGGGTAAAAAACTAGCAACACGCTAGCCTCAGAAGCAGAAGCTCACAGATGTGTTGCAAATCAATAACTATCGCAAAATCTCAAGTTAAGACTTGATCCACTCAAGTGTAGACAGGTTGGAATCCAGCCAGACATACCAGGCCCTGTCATATGGCATGTCGGTGTGTTTCTGCATGTCTGGTCCGGTCTGTCAGACGGTAGAGCCTACCTGTTTGAGTTTCTTCAGGTCCTCATCCAGCTCAAGATTATCCAGGATCACAGCCACAAACAAACTGAGCAGGATCTGCAACACAGCGACAGGGAGAGGCTGAACACCTGGACTCTGGAGGACACGGCGAAGCACCAGGTGTTCTCAGGACGCAGACAGACACCCCCATCAGAGGACATTAAGCTCAATCATACAACATGTTTTGCACGGAGAATAAAAAAAACCATCCGCTTTGTAAGTTTCATTTGAAAAAAACATCCTGTCGAGAGCTCAGAAAAAGGGTTTGAGTCACCGTCGGTTTGGGTATGTTTGTGAGTGTGTTGGTTGTGTGTCAGCAAGCGGGAGTTTTCTAATAGATCACATTATCTCAAGGCCAAACATTGAAACGGCAGCACTCAGTCTGAGGTCAAGACTCCAACAGGGATCTGAATCATCATAGAGACTTTCTGGGGATTCACTACGGTTCCTACTAACATCTGAAAACTGGAGAAGAAACAAATAAGGTAGAGAAGGAATATAGGGACTCTGCGGAGGTCATTCTATCCCCTTCATGACTCCTTGTTCTTTTTGATGCTGAAGATAGTTCCTAATGATTCTCGTTGTATGTTTGGCGTTGTTGTCGTGCTGCAGAATACCTTTTAAGCCAACCAGAACCCCCCCCCCCTGATGGTATTGCATGATGGGTAAGTATCTGTCGGTACTTCTCAGCATTGAGCATGGCTTTCCAGGCTTTGTGGCCGCAAGTCTTCCGTGAAGGCTACCTCTGACCTGACTTCTCCGGACAGTAAATGGGTGAACAAGGGGTCCCACTGTTTCTCTGCCAATGCTGAGCTGAGCTTCCGACTGCAAAGAGAAGCAAGCATGGTGGGTATTTCAGCCGCTGCTTTAAGTTTCCTTGGCCAGCCACTGCGTCTACAGTCCTCAACGTTGGTCGTTTCTTAGTTGTTCTTCTAAAGAGCTTGGACAGCCCATCTGGATAGCCATCTGCCTTGACATGTCTGCCTGGGAGAGACGGTGCTGATGCAATAGAGCGTCCATGTGCCTAGTTGCCGTGCTCAGTCTTGCCATGGTGTACGACTTCAGTGAGTGAACTGTCTTCAGCAACCTCCCCTGGTTCCCTCACTTGAGTTTGGCTGTTCCCCACCAAGTTTTATTCCTCCGACACAGCTGTTTCTGTCAATCGCACCTGTTTGGTATAGTTGTTTAATCATACACCTGACTATATGCCTACAAAATCCTTGGCTCTATGCAAATGTCCCTCAAAGAATCGATACTGTTTTGAAGGCAAATGGTTTGTCACACCAAATATAGATTTAATGTAGATTTTTCTTCTGGTGGCTCACTTGGCATTTAGTTAATTGATATATATATAATCAATGAACATGACTAATTTTGAAAGCCTTACTTAACAGCAATGTTTCACACCTGCCTGAACCTTTTACCCAGTACTGTGTGCGTATCTATACATAGATACGCACACATCCACATATATTAATATATGCACTTTATATACACACATATATACACACATATTTATATTACATGATATACACTACATACATATATTATTTATATAGCATGTATAATAAAACCACACAAGTTCCCAGGCCTCTGGTAGAGGACCCAAGCTTGCTCGGTTGATGAGACCGCCTGCAGAGGGCTAGGTGGCAGTCTGTTTGTTTTTTACTCAAAATGAGCATGTTTGTGTATCCAGGCACCCACTCAAACTGTATTTAATCAGTATTAACATCAGCCAGTTCAAAAACAACAGCAAATGTAAGATTTTAGGCAAGGCCCTGCTCTAGTCTGACTAATTAAAATTCATTTAGACCGACATTCCGATGTAGAGAAATATACGCATAACAAAAAAATGTGTTCCCCGCCTCCCTTTTCATTGAATTGAATAGCATATCCATAACCCAGCAGCGGTCTGCTTCGATGCCTCCGCCCGCTCAGCCAACCAGGTTGGTTTATTATAATAAACCTAGCAGAGGGTGTTGGGTCAGAACCCCCTAAACGCAGACCAACAGACAGTCCTCTACTTGGCACCCTGCTGCTCCCTCCGCAGCCTCCATGCTGGCTCACATTAGTCATGTGGCTGCATTAGCCTGTTAACACCACTTATCGCCAGCTTTTTATAAACTCATCATCATGCACTCATCTCGACAAATGGCTGCATAGGAAAGTCTAGTGCTCCTCATGCCAGGCACTCATCAGGACAGCTGGGTTGGGGCTGGGACGCTGCTGAGGGGGCGGACATCCAGCAGAAGGAGATATGATCTGGTCTCTAGGGATCCACACACGCCCAGCCTGCCTATCTATTGGTAGACATTTTAGACGTCCAATCAGGTAAGTTCGTGCTAGGGTTGGATTAGAGGTTGTGGCTGGGATGCGTGGTGGTTAAGGCTAATGTCTGTTGGTTATGGTTGCCCTCGGTTGCTCTGGGTTGGCTCTGCAGTGTGTGTTGGTGGTCTCTTACCAGGGTAGCAAACAGGTGGTAGAGGATGAAGTAGATGGCTACTACAGGAGCCCACATGTCTCCCACGGCAACCAGGGTCTGGTCCATCACATCCACCCAGCCCTCCTGGGTCAGGATCTGGAACATGGACATGAAGGCCTGGGAGCACCATGGAGGATAGAGGGGGTCAGTATCTGCTTGTGTGTGTGTGTGTGTGTACATGATGAATATAGTCGTGCCAGTTGGAAACCTTATCTGGCAAGGGTGGGGCAAGAGGGTGGAGGAGGAAGAGATGAGAAAGGCAGTAGGAGAGGGAGGTTTATGGTTGGGGAAGAGAGAGGAGCGCAAGGGGGAGAAGCGAGCAGAAGACAGCGAGGAGGATGAGCGGGAGAAGGGCAGAAGGAGAGAAAGGAGGAGGAGGGGACGTCGGCGGGAGGATCAGAGAGAGGGAGGGGGAGGGAGGGAGGGACGTGCTCCGGTGTCTGGCTGCCTCCCTTTCTGTGGAGGTCACCTGAAGGTTGGTGGCCAGACAGCTGAGACTCACTGGCCTCAGGGTTCTTTCTGTCCTCTCCCCCTCTCTCCACACCAGCCTCCTCTCCTCCCCTGGCCTCTCTTCCTCCTTGCCTACGGATCATTTCTCTCCTCTCCACTCCTCCCCACTCCACTCCTCTCCTCTCATTTCCTCTCCCCTCCTTTCCACTCCTCTCCTTTCCTCTCCCAGCACCATCCAGCCTCCAGCATTGTTCCTTGTCACTGTTGATAAGGATAATGCCAGCAACAGGTCTAGCCATAAGGGAAACGGCCAAACATCATTAACTCCCAATGTGATTGTGTGTGTGTGAGAGTGTGTGTGTGTGTGTGTGCCTGCTTGCCTGCCAACATAAGCGTGTGTCTGCCCATCAACGTCTGCATGTGTATGCGCGCCAATATTGGTAGTATGTGTCAGCGCGTGCATGCTGATGTGCGTGCGCGTGTATGCTGGTGTGTCCGCGTGTTGAAAACAAGGAGACAGCGAGCAGCAAACGAGCTGCATCTGTTTATGGAGCGCCATTCCGGAGTCCCCCAGCGCCAGGATCTGTGGGACCGATGGAGGGAAGGAACGCGAGGGATGAAACGATGTGGCTAATGAGAAGGAAAGAAGCTCACGAGCACTTAGATATCAAAGGCGGCCGGCGGAGGGGGCCACATCTGGCCGCTCATGGGACTTCTCGCGCACAACATCTGGGGGAGGGAGGGGGAGGGAGGGGAGGGGGGAGGAGGGGGGGGGGCGATTTCCTGGGTGTCTCTTTCTCTCTCTCTGCATAACGTGTTCACCTGGAGGAACAGTCATCTATCATTCCCGAATTCATTCATCATCTCATCCATCCAGGCTGTCTGTTTTGCGTTCCCTTCATTCATGCCCTTCTTCCTCCATTCATCACTCCTCTATTCAGAAATAATCATTTGCCCGTCCATCCATCCATCTATTCATTCATTCCATCCGTCCGTCTTTCTATCTCTTCATGGGCTTACCCGGGGGAAGGTGGTAAACCGGTCTAGCTCTTCCACGAAGCAGAACATCTGGAGGCTGATGGCTGACATGACGATGAGCAGGCTGGCTGTGAACACTACCAGGCTGCCTAGCTTCTTCCCAGGGCCGAAGATCTTGTACACAAAGTCCTCCAGGGCAGGTGAGATCTTGATGAGACGCACTACGCGCAGCACCTGGGGGGGAGGGAGGGGGATAGGGGGGATTATTGGAGACCCATTAGAAGGCTGCACACATCGTACATGTGCAGACCACTCTACACCCGAAGCTCCATTGTCTCCTGAAGTTCAGAATACATACATGAGCATACCTACCAGTTATCAGACATGGGAATACAAGCTATCATACACTGAAATACCAGTTATCATACATGGGAATACCAGTTATCATACATGGGAATACCAGTTATCAGACATGGAAATACCAGGTATCATACATGAGGATACCAGTTATCATACATGGGAATACCAGTTATCAGACATGGAAATACCAGGTATCATACATGAGGATAGCAGTTATCATACATGGGAATACCAGTTATCAGACATGGAAATACCAGTTATCATACATGGAAATACCAGTTATCATACATGGAAATACAAGCTATCATGCACCGCTATACCAGTTATCAGACATGGAAATACCAGTTATCATACATGGTGATGCCAGTTATCATACATGGAAATACCAGTTGCTCTTGTATGAAGACCAAAGGCAGTTGTAGGTGGAAAAAGAATAATTCAATAAACACCAGTGCTGCGGGATATCGAATTACCGCGTAATAAATAAGTGACCACTGATCAGGTATCGATGTGGACTGAGAGATCATTGCTCTCCACCCTCTGTAATAACATGGAACTGCGCTGCTTTGTCATTGCAGCATTTGCCAAATTGCTTTCGGTGACAACAGTCCAAGAAGGGCTATGCATCACAGTCAGGTTTTGATCCAGAGCGGAGAAAGGCTATCGATCCTCGTATCCTCTCTCCTCCTCCGCCCTCCTTAGAGTCTCTATGGAACCCAGCCTGAAGTGAATTCTCCTTCCCTGCTGGGAGGAGTGGAGGCTAATAACAAACAGACCTGCTTAATCTGTCCCTGTCAAAGGCAGGACGAGTGGTGACCTGATCAATGTGATGCCCACATGCCAACAGGCTTATGTCAGGCTCAGAGTCACTTCCATCAATGTTTAGGTTTGATGCTATGGACTAAGGAACACAAGTTAATACAAAAAACCTGATGGTTGGATCTGGACCTAAAGGCTAGGTCTAAAGTTGGGGACTGAGCGCGGACCCGAATTTGGGAATGTACATTGTGACTGGGTCTGGAAGAGGGGACTGGATCTAGGTGGTAAAGGTTGGGTGTGGACCTGGTCACACGAAACGGATCTACAAAACTGGTTTGGTTTCAGCACAGGGGGAATGAGTCCTGGTGTATTGCGTCTCCTCTGTCTGTCCCCGCTCTGCAACCTAAGCTATGACGTGGAACAAGTCAGCAAGCATGCGATTGGCTCCCGATGCCACCTTTGCAATCGTGTGCTTTCGTTCAGCACGCAGCGAGAGGAAACGCCACAGCACGATTAGACATGCGTGCATGTCTATGCGTGTGTATGCGCGTACTGCGTGTGTGTGTTTGGGTATGAGAGAAGGTGTGTGGCATTTTGACCAGACAGGATGACAATTCATCCAAGTTGACCTTTCTGGCTGAAACTCCCCTCGCTTTAATTCCTGCCCTGGAGGGCAGATCAGAGGAGGTCGATATGAAGCTACTCTTGATGTAAACACTGGTTGTTGCTACGCCGAAGCATTTCGGGATTCACGACCCATGGGGCCTTGAACCTAATGCAGAACTCAAAGCTAAGATGGGGCCTCAACCTATAACCTCTGGTCTGTGGAGGTGAGTTCCTGTCTAATGTGAAGCGTGGGGAGGTGGCACCAGCACAGGTGTCAGTCTTTAATGAGGCTTGTCAACACAAGCTGGTTTTATGCTGCCAGCCACTCGAAACAGCTGTCGTTCACACGCGGGCACGCGCACCAACACGCGCACATGCGCACTGTGGCACCACGGCAACAGCGCACATTATTAGCCCTGTGTATGTTTAGAGAAAGAAGGTCTGAGGAACACACACATAAAACATTAATCACATTTGGACACACGGAGGAGAGGAGGATAGTGGCATATTTAGTTGGGCTAGAGAACTGCGGGACTACTAAATGCAGTGTAACGTATGGATAACTACTGATCAACTCTGAAGCGATGTACTTAGAGCCAGATATCTAATGAAGGAGAAAAGTTCACCGCAGTAGAGTAGCAAGCACGTGAGGAGAGCTCATTCGGTGCAAAGGATAACTGCGGTAGCTAAGTATCTTGTTCTGTTAAGTATCCTGTTCTCTTGTAACAGAAGGATTAGTAGAGAGAACTGTAGAATATGAGAACCGCAGTAGTATACTTGTACGGAGAACAGAAGAGCTGGGACAACCGCAAGGAGTACGGAAAACGACGGAGATTCAGTAGCGGAGACAGACACATGAATTAAACAATAAAATGTTACTATTCTGTGGCTTCAGTTTGCCGGAATTAATCAGTGTTAGTCATTCTGTGTCAGGCTAGGGTTGAGTGGAGGAACAAGTGATTGAACAAAACGGTGGTGGGAGATAAATTGATCGATTTATATTCATCATAGCATGGTCACAGGGCCATCAAGGCTGAGATATGGCCTCAATGCATTCACAGACACCAGCGTGCGTCGCTGGGCTGAAGATTTCTGAAGGGATCAAGATTATCAGTCAATCGCTTTGAATTCATTTACACTGCACAATGTATGCGTGCGTGCGTCTGTGCTTGCGTGTTTACACACTACTTACACTGTTTTCCACTCCAAACTATGTATGAGTGTATGTGCGGTCTTGTTTAAGTACCCTTGTGGGGACCAGATGGCCTCACAAACAAATGAAACGTGAACAACTTGACCTGAGTAACATCATTTCAAATGCAGGGAGTTTTTGTGAGGTTGTTATGAATGGTGTTAGAATTACATTAAGGTTTACGGTGAGGGTTGGGGGTTAGCGATAACTTTGAATGGAAGTGAATGGTCAGGCCACACAAGGATAGGAAAACAAACCAGTGTGTGTGTGTGTGTGTGTGTGTACACGTAGCCTACCTGGAAGTAGGTGAACTGGGAGTGATAGAGGTCAGGGTAGATGTGCAGGGTGGTGCCCACCACTAGCAGAGCCTCAAACTTGTGCAGGGAGGAGGAGATGTAGCCGGTGAATCCCAGACACCAGATCTTCAGGAGAGCCTCCAGGTCAAACAGAACGGTGAACGCCACCTGGGGGGGTTCAGAGGTCACAGAAACCGTTCGGAAACTGTCTAAGATCAGTGGGCACCACCAGGTCTTGGGTTATGTCCGCAACGTCACGTTCAACCTACATGCTCGACCGTCTCGTGTTGAGGTGACTGCAGTTCCCCTACCAAGCTCTCTTTTGTCTGGTCTCTGTCTCAACCTGCTCGTAGCTTAACTCAGGCTCATCAAAAGAAACAGGACTAATGGAGAATAGTGTGAGAATACAGTGTGTGTGTGTGTGTGTGTGTGTGTGTGTGTGTGTGTGTGCGTGCGTGAGCCTGTGTGTCCTGCATTTCACTAACCATCAACAACCATCCTCTGTGCATCCCTTCACAACCAGCACCCACAAGTCATTCCAACGATGCATAAGGATATGGAAAGAGTGAGCAAAGAGAGAGACTGCTGTGTGTGGTATCTCCCCGCTCTTATCTCCCCCATTCAGCTGTGTAAAAGAGTAGGAGGACGGAGAGAGGAATAGATGGAGGGAGGGAGGAAGGGAGACGCACTCTTCTCCCTGTCTTTGTTCCTACTCTAGCAGCTGCATACAGATGGCATTGACAGAGCCAGGCAGACAGGTGTGTGTGTGTGCGTGTGTGTGTGCCACTAACAGTGTATACACTCATGTGTTAGAGGCTGTTTGTGTGAGTGTGTGCTTGTGTGTATGTGTGCCAGTATTTGAGTGTGTGAGCATGAGTGTGTTCGAACAGGTGTGCGCGAGCGATTGTTCGTGTGCGTGCCCGCATGTATGAGTCAGGGAGAGAAAGAACGCGAGCGAGGGGACGTGATAGAGTTACGAAAGGGGCGTGCGAGGAGTACAGCAGGTGGAGAGGAGGAGGAGGGAGAGAAATCGGGGAGGTCAAAAGCCAGGGGGCAGAGGGGGAAAGGATGGGAGATGATAGGAGGATGGGCAGAGAACTGCTGAGCAGCAGGTGAAGGCTGAAGAAAGGAGGACAAGTATTGGAGAAGCAAGACAGGTGTGAGGGAGAGGGGGAGAGGAGGAGAGTGACAACCACAGGAGGCCAGAGAAATAGGACAGACATACCTCCGCCAAGTAGAACACCTCGTCATACTTCCGGCGATGGTTCTCGCCCTTGTAGTAGTTGCTAGCGGCAACGATGACGTCCACGGCGACCATACTCAGGATGAACATGTGGAACACCGAGGAGCGCATCAGTTGCTGTGGAAACAAACACCCCATCCCAGTGAATATCTCAATGTTGTTTTCACTGTTGACGCAGACGGCGTGGGCCTCTTCTCGCTGTTTTAAGGGCGGGTCCTCGGCCAGACAGACAACGATCGATATCAATAACGTCAATATTCCAAGGAGATGGGGGCGTGCAATGCCTGAAGAAACTGATTCTTATTGGAGATAGCATCAGGCAGAGAGCCAGTAGGAACACTGCGGGGAATGCAAAACAATCAACAGTTGACAACTTTTATGAGAGTGTCAGAGAGGAAGTGAGAGAAAGAGAAAGATGGTGGGGGAAAGAGAGAGAGAGAGACATAGAGGGCTCTGATTAGCGTGATCCCAGACGGAATAAGGGAACTGGAAGGATGCACGGCTAGATTTCCTCGGAGAGCAGATCGCATATCGTATGTCTGAAACGACAACTCGGACTCGTGCACCAACGAGACTCAAGAGGAATGTGGAGGTGAGATCCGTGACCCGATGAGGCGAGCTACTTTGCTGTACCAGTGGTGTCCGTTTGAAAACACATCCTGTTTTTATTATAGAGAGAGAAGCCCAAGATCGGTGTGATTTCAAAACATGTCAATCTATTGAGATAGAGATGGGAGCCTTGTTGTGCTGTTTGTTAGACGACAGAGTATACATGATTGAAGGAAGCCACATATATATGTGTGAGTGAAGGCACAGCTTGTGTGTGTGGGTGGTGGCATCTCACCCAGCATGAGAGACACTGAGAGATCAATGGAGAAAGAGAGGCAGAGAGCGAGAGAGAGAGAGAGAGAGAGAAAGAGAGAGAGGAGGGGGAAGAGATAGATAAGCAAAGAAGCAAAAGAGTATCTGAGAAACAGATGAAGAGTGCCAATTTTGAAAGAAAATGTGTCTCCTTAGGAATCGGGACCACTGCCACTCGCGCTCGTACGAACACACTCCCACGCGCGCACACACTCAAAAAAAGATAAACTTGCTCAAAACTTGCGACTGTGGCAGCGCTCGGAAAAACCCTGTCTCAGAAGCACCAGCGAAGCCGGTGGCTATCCCGAACATCTCCCCTGGCTTGAAGTTCACTTGGAAACGATCAAGCATAGAGTGGAACCCCAGGGCTGAGACCAGTTGGGAGGTCTTCTGGGGAAGCTGAGATAAGACCCCCACACACCAGACACACGCCTACTGGGTTACAAGCTGGTACACTACAACGCAATGGGCTGGTGCCTTCTGTTGACTTGAATCATCACAGGGGAAAGCACTACATGAACACCTACTGTCAGCCTACAGACAAACTACTGCTGTCAACTTGAGAGAAACAAACTGTTGTGGCGTGATTGCAGATGATTACAAGGAGGAAGATTGCTGTTTTTTAGGACTCTTCACAAGTCTCTCAAATCCATACAGAAGGGTAGAGGGGGGGGGTAGATATTGAATGTATACCTGAGGAACACGAAGATGTGTTTGTGGAGGACAATAGGCACTATGCTGAGAGAGAAATAGAGGAGGGTCAGGAAAGGAAAAGACAAGGTAAAAGAGGAAAGGTTGTCTCCAAGGCTTCTGGCGCCTTCAATTCTGGACCAGTGCTTGTAGCTCTGGGGCTGGACACACACAAACACATCCACACACTCCCTAACTCTGATTGGACGTGACAAAGCCTTTTGACATTTCCAGCTACCAGACGTTCTCCCCCCAGGGGATTTTAGCTTCCTGGGGGTCGTGTGGAAGTGGATGTGGGTGGGTGTGTGTGTGTGTGTGTGTGTGTGCATGCGGCCAGACATGTTCACTCTTTATGACTTTTTATGATAGCAGTTGGTTGGTATCTCCCCCTATTAGATTAATGTCTAGAGAAGTAAATCTGTCAGTCAACCTCAGAGGTCCAGCCTCCTCTCTCCTGTCCCTTTAATCCTTCCATCTGTTATGTGTTCTCTGTTTTCTCTCCCAGTATGACTTAAGAGAGGAGACACTTAAGGAAACAACACTGTCACTGTTCCCACGGCGATGTGGCCTAGTTCAGCAGAGGTGGCTGATGCAGCTTGTGTATCAAACATAGGTGCCGGATGTCTGAATCAATTTCACAGCCTTTATTACGAGACAAGATGGCGCTCTCTTGCCGTTTGATTAGTTTGTTTTTGGCACGTTTTCGAAAAAAGAAATATTCTTCCTCGCTTGTTAGATGCGAGTCTTGTGTGCCTTTGAAATGCCAGGTGTTGACGCAAGCAAGCGCAGAACACATACCGTCATGAGTGTGTTTGAACGCGAGACAGGCGCTGACACCACTGACACAATTGGGGCTGGGTTTGACAGAAATGCAGCAACGTGTCATTATTCTGTCTGATATTACAATAAAGCACACCTCCATAGTCTTCTTTGACATGTCAGAGGTAGAAAACAGTTTACTCAAATATTTACTTGAACACAGACCAATCAGAATAAACTGTCCGGTCAATCGGATTTAATAGGTATTTACAGTTGTGGGCAAATATTGATTTCCTTGCACTTTTTCTTTAAAAGTGAATCACGATTTTAACACAACACAATCAATGCAGCTAGTCCTCTTCCCTCTGTCCTTTATTTTACCGCTCCAAGCTATGCAGCAGTTTCAACCCTTCAAGAAGGAGGAGAGTAGGCCAATACATGCATCTACGATTGTCATCTTCCATCTTCCATGTGATCCCATCAGTCAATCAGACCAGCTACATAAGCAGCCCTTCATCTGTTCCCACATTTACACCGACGGGAATAAACCCTGGAAAGTGACCAGCAGCACGCACAAGAGCTGGCACGGATGCTAGGTGCAAATCTTCACACAGGAAACATCATAACAGAGCCTGCTCCACTTGCATCTGAGTTAACGTTCACCAGAATAGCAAGGTAAAAGCGAGGAGAGAGAATGATCAAATCTTGTCCTTCCGACATATTGAACGACAGAGAGAGAAACGGTACAGTATGAAGTGAAGATGAAGTTTCAAGGATGGGAGGGGAGAGAGAACTTGTCGGTGGACTATCCAGTCATGTTTTCTGTTCCTTACTTTATAGGAGGAATTGCGCAAATAATGTGAAGCTAAATCCCTTTTCTGTCCAGATTCTACTAAGGAGGGTCACTGTAGATCTCGTTTTGTAGCTTTCTTGCAACTTAATTTGTTGAATGTAGCAAGTCCAATTCTGTGACCAATTAGTGCAGGCATGTTAAAGTCGAATTTAAAATGCATATACAGATTGAGGAGTTCCCTTTTCGAGTCAAATCGTTCCCACCCAACGTTGGGGAAGACGGTATTTCCTAATGCGGTTAATGGTGTCCAGCCTCCGCTGCAGAGACAGGCCAGCGAACAGCCGGGGATAATGGATCTAGAGGACTCTGGGGACTGATTAGTATTATGGTTAGTCTGCATGAGACCTGAGAGAGAAGACATCAAGACTAATTAGCCTCCGGTAATATGGTTTGGAAAGGGTCCTCTCCTCTCTCTGCAGAATATTGTACTAACCATGACATTGAGGTCTAGTTGTCCTCCAATATGGTAATAGGCTACAGAAAATACAACTGAAACACCACGCACCATCCACACCAGCTTGATAATTACAGATGTGCCGTGTTCCAATAGAACTTTGCTTCTGCTATGCTATGCGATGCTATGCTGGGCTTGATTTACAGGTCAAAGCTCGGCTTGAATAGATGGTAGAATTTAGTCAGTGCGGTGAGGCTTTAAAAGCAACTCAGCGGGGGCAGGACAAACCTTCTGTTTATTTCTTCCAGCAGGAACAGGTGGCTGACCAATTACCGGCCATCAACACCTGTTGCCTCTTGTTGGGGACAGACAAACAGACAGATGTGCGAACACTTAGACAGGAGTTTGGAAGTTTAAACATCATAGTTGACGGTGGTTGAATAGTCATTTACGTAATACGTGCAGAGAAGCTCAAACCACACCCCATCCTTCAGCCCCTCCACCCCCCTTGTACCACGTCCAACTCACAAATGCCTCACTTCAATGGAACTCGACCAAAGAGCAGAACCAATGGATGACCCAATGTCATCGCTGGTATCCCAATTCCCACGCTGACACCAGAGGAGGAACAGAAGCTAAACCAACCAAGCCAGGACCTTCCAAACCACTACGCCTGTCTTTAGTTATGTACGGTCCAACTTTTTGAGAGATTCAAATTCCTGGCTAAACTCCTGGAAGAAGAGTTTCCGATAAAGGGGTACATATGCTAATTGGGTGTGCTTGTGTCAGCAAGCCGCATGCTAAGTCATCTCAAATACATATCTATTCATTAATGATTTATTAACCCCTCCCTCGGTTTTTTGCGCTACATAGACAATGTTGGTGGCAACGTGTTCATCTCAGTCACGATTGCGTTGCTTGTATTGGATTTTGTATTCCGTTGTACGGTTTAGAAGTTTTTGCGGCAAGAGGTGTCTTGAATGCTAGCTAGTTTGTTATCCAATTCAGTGCTAGCCTGTACGTGACAACGTCAACACGTGTCAACAACGGCCCATAGATACGACATGCTAGTCAGACAGACCGAGAGATCAGCAAGGCTTCAGCTTTACTGCCACAGCTAAAAGTCTAGGAAAGTTGAGGTTATTTTTTCATTAGGTAACTATGAATCAAGATAAATCAATAGAGGAGCACTCATTTCAAGTGAGATTGCCTGCTTGGACTACACTGGTCTGTCCTGAGGTTCCCACCTGAATCTAAACATTTCAAATCATCTAGAGCCCACCTAAGTCCACCCACACTTAATATTCCGCACAGGCACGCTGACTGCTTTCTGTTTGTCTTTCTCAATCTCTCTCTGCTCTCCTTGCCCAATATAGATCATCAGGGAGTGGATGGTTCATCTTTTATGGGAGAGGCTTAAGAGTCAAGGAGCTGATTTCAAGGAAATAAAGATGGTTCTCAATTACAAGACAGGGATAAGAGATGAGTGTGGGGCCCAGTGGAAGAGCTGACCACCTCTCTGTCTCATGTCTTTATCTTGGTGGAAGCTAGTTAAAGGATGACACATCTCTAGTTGATGTGGTACTGAAAACCTCACCCAATCCCCATTTGTTTTGTGGTCTGCAGACTGAATCACAAAACCCATTACAATGCTTGGAGTTTTTTTCAAGGGGATACTAATTTGGGCCGCTACAGAGATGAAAGCAAGATCAATTGTGATATGATAAATAATTGAATCAATAGTCTCTTTTAAATTAATATATGTGCAAAGACTAAAGCCGTTAAATTATGTGATTAAATCATAATTATTTCACTGTTGTGGGTGTAGCCTTGAAATGCAGCCAGGCACAATATTTTCATTTATTTAGAAGAAAACTCTTTTAATGAGGAGCTTCTCTTAACAAAATTATTAGGATGGAGTATATCTTTATTATACTATACGCAAAATAAATCATTCCTTTTAAGAAGCTAAAAAGACCATGTTTTCTCACAGAGATGCCAATGTTTCAATCAATACATACGACATTCAAAGTCAATATTTTGTCAATATTAGAGTCTTTATCGTTGCATGTTTTCCTTGTGATGATTGAAATGAGAGTAATGATGTCATTGTGAGTAAACTCCGTGGGAGGTTAGTCTTATGGATTCCCTTAGGTTATCTCTATCCTAGCTTCAACTGATGAGGGCCAGGGGCACACACTCTGCGGGGAATGATAGACTTAATGATGTCTCTCTCTCTCTCTGTCTCTCTGCGTCTCTCTCTCTCTTTCTCTATCTCTGTCTCTCTCTCTCTCTCTCTCTCTCTCTCTCTGTCTCTCTCTCTCCCTCCCACAGGGACAGCTTGGTCTTTTACTTCACAGTCCCATCAACATTGGGACAGCTGCACACACCGCCTGCTGCTTTCAGCTTATCTTTGAAGCTGAACCATTTAGGTCCCTCCTCCGACCAGGAGCCAGCACTACAGCCGTGTCGTTCAGATGTCATTACCATGTCATCTGTCACTGGAGGTGCACTGCACGTTAGACGCAAGAGCCGCTGCGTTGACGCAGGCGGATGAAGTCGTTTGACGCTCAAAGTCACGGAGGAAAAGGTGTGTGTGGGTTACAGTATTAACATCATCATTTGTTATTATAGCATTACACAGAGCCAATGAAGATACACGTTTTGTGTCTTTGCATAATACGGAACTGTCTTTGTTTTGTTTGTCAGTTTGACAGTGTACTGTGTGTTATGGTTATTTTGATTGTTCTCAAACCCTGAGGCATATCTCACACGTCCCTCAAATTTGCATTGTATTCAGTCTGACACCTTTGTGTCTGTGTGTATGTGAGTGTGTGTGTGTGTGTGTACCTGGAGGCATGCAGGAGCACGGCCATGAGGTTTGTTGACATCCACAGCTACAAGCTGCCATCCTCCAGTCGAGTCCTCGTGGAACATCTGTGACACAGAGACGGAATGTGAAGGATGTGAGAGACACACACACACCTACACACACCTACACACACACACACACACCACAAGGAGCTCTCATCCCACACAGTGGGTGTGACTTGGACAGATGCGCCCTTCGGGCAGGGTCTTTATAATGCATCTGTGACCACAGACAAAAGTTGCCATTCAAGTCCAACATTCAAGAAGTATAGTTCTCATGTTCATTAATCAGGAAGTGGATGCACCTGCTTTCAATACAAGTCTTTGTGACAGTTACATTAGACATATGCAGTAATAACATATAATATTCCTTGTGAAACATGCAACGTGCACCCCAGATTGTTGTCTGAACTAGCATGCAGCTGTAGCAGGTTACCGGAGCTAGCCTGGAGATCTGGTGGTACTGATGTCTGACTGACTGTTACTGTGTGTTCAACAGTTCCTCAATGCTGTTCCGTGGTCAGCCAGCAACACATGCAGGGCCAGCTAGGCAAGGCAGATGACAGCAGGCAGATGGACAGAACAAGGATAATGGAATATACTGTCATAATGATACATTAGGCCCCATTGCAACATACTGCGACACAATGTAGGCTAAATTTAAGTATGCGTGTTCTATTATGGAATTTGTGATGTGTATTTGAGAAGTACTGCAGTGCATGTATTATGGATGTCTGTGATACCAATATAGGGTGACTACCACAGCAGAATTTAGTTAGCAAGTTTATTGACATAGACTAATTCCAAATGACCCTCCGTAGACTTTAAGTAATTTGCTTATAATATGAGAATAATCATGATGAATGAAATTATATGAACTCGGCTGTAAATCATTCACTTACTAAAAAGGACAGCTACTGCAAGATTGCATTTGCTTGTAGTCTGATTTGTCTCAATCGAAAATTCCTATTTGTCCGACCATAAATACCATAAATAAGTCTTGCCATCAGTTTGGTGAAATAAAGAAATGGTACGCCAGCCAGCGAACATGCACTAACCTACTGGTAAGATCCCTAAATTGTCTACGTGAGCTAGTTTGAACTGAAGTTTGTTTTAAGATGTATTTTTTTGCCTTCATGGTCTTTTTGAATAGACAGCTGAAGACAGACGGGCAAGGAGCCCAGGCCTTGGACTTGGCTACTGGCTACATGTTTTTACCCCAGGCTTTTACCCCTTGATTTATGCAATCTGATGCAATCATTGATCAAGTCAATATTTTAACTTATACTTTGGAGGATTCTTGCCTTTCTCCCTCGTTGACAATTAGTGCTTGGTTGCTAACTGTGTCTTACAGCTGCAATCCTATTGAAAAGAAATTTGAAGAAGATATAGGAGTAATGAACCATGCAACATTTTACGTGGTGAATAATGGTTTGTGAAATTCCCCAAAAGACCGCATTGGTTTTGGCATTGATTATGGTTTTCCTTTGAATATGGGAAGCTTTACACAACCATAGCTGAACACATAATTAATACCTTGTTTATGAAAACATAAACAAATGAAATGAAATCCAATTAAGTTTGAGTTTGACTGAGTTGGTTTCCCAGCCTTACAATCGCCTCCAATACCCAGCAGCTACTTGAATGCCAACCTCTCACTGTGAAATCAGCAAGGAATGTTCCAGTAAAACCCTTCAGCCCACTGTAAACAGATTTCCATGTGCTTTATCTACTAACTAAAAGGTGAACAAGAGTTGAGTCGATAATTTTGACTACCTCATCGACATAACATAATAACTGACATTTGATGGTTTTATAATTAGCTCCAACCCCACGTTTAACTTTTAAAATGCCAAACAAAAATGCTTTAAATTGTTCTATTAAATAAATGAAACAATGTAATGCTGTTTACTGTAACCGACTAAAAGGTCACTGGAATAACATTACTGTACATGAATGGTCTTTGCCATTTCTTTTTTTGAACTTGGTCGTTTGTGGTCCCAGGGGCTGATCTGTCCAGACAGTCACCTTGATACACAGTTGTGCCCGGAAGGGTTTTTAACAATAGGTCAGCCTTCTGAAACAAAACAAAAAAACCTGTTTTCGGTTCCTGGTACTGCAGGAATTCGGATGCTGAGAGCTGTTCACTTTTGTGAGATCAAAGTGTTTTCAAAGGCTTTCTCCGCAGGGACTACTGTAGTAACTGAGTGTGTGTCTTTGTTAGTGTGTGTGTGTGTGTGTGTGACAGGAGACTGTTGCATCCCCCAGGATCCAGTCCTGATCAGACGAAGCAGTGTTCAAGCCCCGTGACTGACAGCTCTCTGCGACGCTTCAGCTAATTGCTTTTTTTCCCTCTAAATAAAAGATTGGGGCGTGACAATGTGATTAGAATTAAATTTGATAGCGACAGAAAAGCCTAATTGTTTTCAAGGTCGTAACACCGCTTCAGTGCTACGGGCATCGGCTTGAATATAAACACATTATTTATACAAGAGAAAGGATATTTTCACACCTAGCTCTTCTGAAATATATTCCACATGCAACATGCTACAAGGGAGTTCTCATACTGTATCTGAAAATCACGTTCATAATCCTCTCCTTGTGTGCTTGTGAAAACTAGAAACGGATTTGTTTTCCCTATCTCTCGTCTGTGCTCAAAGGTTCAGAAGTCACCATTTTCCTGCGTCTTTTTTTCTTTTGCCTTCTAAGAAGTGTTATCTCTTCGAGAATAACATGAGCCACAAGAAAGCCCCCATCTATGTCCGCTGAGCAAAACTCCATTACAGATACCGCCCGCATTCATCTCGGCTGCAGAGGAAGGTGATGGGCTTCTCACGCAAAACCTTATTTTCCCGGACACATTTTTCAGCAACATTTTAAGATAGAAACCTATGTAGTCTGAGGAACTTTTACCACTTTGACAAATCATCTCATATCTTACATCTGGGTTCAGGCGTTATTGATTGACCAGGGTGAACCTAACACCTTCTGTCTGCTAAGTCTGGCACATTCCAATCAGAATAAACGTTCCCATTCTATTGTTGCTTTCATTCTATTCTCATGTTCCGTGTCCCTGTTTCGCTACCCTCTTCTTCCCCATCACACCACAAACTCTGGCGTCTCAGTCTCTCCTGCCTCCTTCATCCCTCTCAGTTTCCCTCCCTCTCTCTTTTCTCTCTGTCGTCTCTCAGACGGGGGCCCCCTTTCCTTTCTGGTTCCTGCTCTCTGGTTCAGAGTCCTGGGCCCCCCAGTCTTGGTGTCAGCTTCTCTCTGTCTGCCAGCTCTGCTCTGTGCCAACTCCTCAGGCTTCACACCACTCCACGCCACCCTGAGCGAGCGCGGGTGTGAAGATGAGGGAACGCAGGCAATCCTGCGGTATTGTCTCTGCCAGATCTAGGGACACCCACCCACACACACATACACGCACACATACACATCGACAGCCTCCATCATTCAATTATCCTCCTTGTCACACTCAGAGGCTGTGATTCAGACAGAAAATCAGATATTTTCACCGAAACAATGTCTTAATGTTTCACCTGGTACCTTATTTGATGCAGTCATATTTCAGTGTTACAACAATGCTAAAGACCAACACAATCATTCAAAGCAGGCAAGCGATCCATTTACAAGCAAGTGTGATTTTAAAATTGCACTTTTGTAGAAAATAAAAATAAAAATGCTCGGTCATTCGTAGGGACGCCAGACCCATCCCTACACCAGAATTCCAGTATACACACTGCATAACCGCACTCCATGAAAAGACTCACACCTACTGTCCACCGTCCAAAACAAACCATTTCACTACAAGCTAAAAGAGGCAGATCGGACAGGATACTGCATGCCATTTGTCCTCTGGGCAAAGCTCCATATTATACACCCCCTCGCCTTAAAAAATACATTTGCATCACTAATCATTATTATCTTGGCGAATAGCATAATATTCTGGTTGAGATGAAGACCATTGTGACATTAGGTATGCATTATAGTATGCAAATGGTGGCTGAATAGCATAAGCCTCGGGGAAGGGCAGCAGATATTCAGCACTAAATCCATTCAAATGGCCTTGATTCAAAATGCTTCTCGTTGGGGAGACAGAAGTCCTAGATGGAATCGTGGTCGTTCGGAAGCATCTTTCTGAAAGCGAGCCAGAGTTCCAGGCAGTGGCGTTTAAGCGGGGGTCCCGGCGGGTGAGAGAGCTGTACCTGTGTCGTCGCAGTCGAGGTGGTGCTGCTTCTTGACCCCCACATCTGCTGAAACTGGACCCTGATCTCAGCAAAGGTCTCAATGATGACGGCTATGAAGACATTCTGAGAGAGAGACAGAGAGAGACAGAGAGTAAAAGAGAGAGAGAGAGACAGAGAAAGAGAGAAGGACAGAGAGACAGACAGAGAGGGAGGGCAGGTAGAGGGAGAGATGGAAAGTGAAAAGAGAAAGTGTTGAAAGATAAAAGCTACTGAAAGATGCTAGATGTTCCACTATGTGACCAACAGTCTCTCATAAATAATGCTGGTCACATAGCTACTGCACAGGATATGACCAGGTAGACAGCTATAGTATAGATATAACCAGGTAGACAGCTATAGTATAGATATAACCAGGTAGACAGCTGTAGTATAGATTTAACCAGGTAGACGGCTGTAGTATAGATATGACCAGGGAGACACTGTAGTATTGTTCTCACCAGTTAGACAGCTAAAGTATAGACCTGAACAGGTAGACAGCTATATCTGACAAAGTAGACAGCTGCAGTTTAGATGTGAACAGACAGACAGCTGCAGTACAGATATGACCAGGCAGACAGCTGTACTATGGCTATCACCAGGTAGACAGCTGTAGTTTAGATGTGAACAGGCAGACAGCTGTAGTATAGATCTGAACAGACAGACAGCTGCAGTATAGATCTGAACAGACAGACAGCTGTAGTATAGATCTGAACAGACAGACAGCTGTAGTATAGATCTCAACAGGCAGACAGCTGTAGTATAGATGTGAACAGGCAGACAGCTGTAGTATAGATCTGAACAGGCAGACAGCTGTAGTATAGATCTGAACAGACAGACAGCTGTAGTATAGATCTGAACAGGCAGACAGCTGCAGTATAGATGTGAACAGGCAGACAGCTGTAGCATAGATCTGAACAGGCAGACAGCTGTAGCATAGATCTGAACAGACGGACAGCTGTAGTTTAGATGTGAACAGGCAGACAGCTGTAGCATAGATCTGAACAGGCAGACAGCTGCAGTATAGATGTGAAAAGACAGACATCTGTAGCATAGATCTGAACAGGCAGACAGCTGCAGTATAGGTGAATTCAGCTACCTTGACGAGCCAGGCCAGGAAGAAGATGAGGGTGATGAAGTAGAAGTAAGAACGCCAGCGGGGGAAGCTGTCGATGGCTCGGTACATGAGGAACACCCATCCCTCCTGGGACGCAGCCTCGTACACAGTGAAGATGCTGGTTCCTTGAGGGCGGAAGGGGAGAAGGGGGGGCGGCCGACATGAACCACGGCACGGACATGACCTCCCGCTCTGTGGCTGAGGTGGATGTACGTCTGAGTTAGGCTGTGGAAATAACAGGAACTTGTGTGGCTGAGAGGAAGCGTTTGCAGTTTTAGAGTTTGCAGAGTTCCAATCCCTTTTTAGTGGTTTTTGATCAAAGCTAATGAACATCTTAAATCCTATTTAAAGTTAAGAAGCGTCTTCAACTGACCAGTGGTGCGGCAGGAGTGGGCACTGTGCTACTGTTTTATTGGCTGTCTGATATGCTTCAGATTCATTAAGGAGGACCGCTCCAATAGTCCGAAGCGCTCTCAAATGAACAAGGAGATCCTTTAGATCCCTTTCGGAGAGATCCTTTTAAAAGGACGCTAGCTTTCCATCACTAGCCTGATTGGCAGATGGGGGATTTTTAGTGCAGGAAAGATAGTAATCTAGATGGATGAGACACCAGAAAACAACAGTGCTATTTGTAGTAGCAGTAGGAGGCTTTACCCTTCTGAAATAGCCCACAAGGAAACACCTGAACACACACGCCAGTGAGAGCTAATCAATTTTTTTGTCTCCTTTCATACCCAAAAATGTAGCCTACGTTTGTTCCTTCCCCCCAGTTCCATCTATGGCCCCTCACCCAAATCCAACTCTAGTCTACCATCTCTTTTCTCGTTAATCAAACAACAGGCTCCCTCTCCCTCTCTCTCTCGCTCTATCTCTCTCTCCATAATTTAGAGATTAGTGCCTAGAGTGTACTGTGTCCTGACAGTGGATTTGGGCCTCGCTGAGCTGATAAGAGAGCAGCTCGAAGCCGCTTAGCAACACAGCAGTCGGGATCCTGTCTGCTCCCTGCATCCTGCTGCCTGCTGCTAACTGCCTGTTTCCTCCTGTCGGCCGCTAACTGCCCGAATCCGGCTGTTGGCTGCCTGATTCTTAGTGCTGCAGCTTACTGCCAGACGGACACTGCCTGCTGTTTCCTGGCAGCCTCCTACAGCCACCTACTTACAGGCTGCTTCCTCTGATTTGGTGCTTACAGTCTGCTTCCTGTTGTCTGCTTCCTACAGTAAGTTCCTTCTGCCTACTACCTGCTTTTGACCATCTAATCCTTACTGACTGCTTCCTATTGCCTGCTTCCTACTCCCTAGTGTTTGCTCCCCGTTTCCTACTGCCTGCTTCTTGATTGCTTGCTGCCTGCTTCCTACTGCTTGCACTGGAGACCCCCAGCTCCCCCCAGCGTCCATCTTCAATCTGCTTCCATCTCCCCCCAGCCTCCATCTCCTCCCAGCCACCAGGTCCCCAGCAGGGTAGTGGTTGTTATGGAGGCTCTGCATCCATACAGGCCATTCTGAACCCATGTGCTTTGTTGAAAACACAGGAAATGGCAGGGGCAATACAAGAGGACAATGGAGCGGAAATAACAAAATTAGGAAAATCGGTTCTTGTGTGTGCGTGCGCGCGTACACATGTGTGCATACACAGTATGCCCGGGTATGTGTGTGCATGTATGTGTGTTAGCGTGTGTGTGTCAGTGTGTGGTAGCATGTGTGTGTTAGCGTGTGTGTGTGTGGATGAGTGCACGTGTGTGTCAGTGCGTTAGCGTGTGCGTTAGCATGTGCGTGTGTGGATGAGTGCGCGTGTCTGTCAGTGCGTTAGCATGTTTGTGTGTGGATGAGTGCGCGTGTCTGTCAGTGCGTTAGCGTGTGTGTGGATGAGTGCGCGTGTCTGTCAGTGTGTGTTAGCGTGCATGTGTGTGCACGTGCCTACCCAGCTCATTGAAGCCACTGTAGCCCAGCTCCTGCCTGCTCAGACCCAGTTCCTCCAGGTCCATGCACTTGAAGCCCAGCGGACACTGGTATCCCTCCCCATCCGGAGAGCAGTGAGTGTCTGGGATGGCCAGGCTGTTCCACGTCACGTTCCTGATCTCACGCACACACACATTTGCACACGCCAAACACACGCCCACATCATACACACACGAGGAACAAAACATTTTCGTAGCCCGTAACGCAGGTTATTCCCGCTATATCGACGACACGTCAGTCGTTAACTCTCGAAATGATTTATGTCATGCGTTTTGGACAAGCCGAAAGACGAGCCACGAAAATGAAAGTCTATTACACGTTTTGAGGCGACACAAACCACCCACCCCTCCTCCAGCCCCCTTCTGTCATCCCCAGGTCTTCCAGCCGCAGGTGTTATTCCAGGGGCTGCTTAATATCGCTAATGAAAAGTAATGTCTTCAAAATTGGCCAGCCAGACATCCGTCCAAGCTGTTTATCAGGGCCCCCCACCCCATTCAGAGTTCATTTATTGCAGTATCACAAAGGGCAATCACAGGCACAGTGTTGAATCCTGATCCAGATAATTGCGCCAGGGAGGATAATAGGTAATACCACAGTGTGTTATCTGAGACACAGCCTCCCTACGGAACAGGCCTTCGATGTATCAAGCGACAAAGGAAGAGGGAGCTGAGAGCCCTTGGGCACAATGTTGGAGGAGTCACACGGGGAAAAGACAAGCGCGGGAGAAAGGGACGCTGATTAGTTTGCTTTCAGCGTCCAATCCAATGTGTGGCGTGCGCTCGCGATCTAGAGCCACAGGTCTGGCAGGTTGAAGAGCGAGAGAGCCGCTGTCCTCTCCGAGTCGCTGGAAATGGGAATTTAATGGGATTCACAGGTGGGTCTTTTTTTCCTGTATGGCTTTTAGAGATTGGCAAGGTCAACAGGAATTATCTGTGACATGTGAGGAGGTGGGGGGGGTGAGAGGGGGAGGGGTGACGACCCCATTTTGCTCACAAATCCTAAAGCCTTTTCAGCCAATATAGAACGACCAACACCTCAGCATTTAAAATTCCCTCTCTCTCTCTCTGTCATTCTCGATCTGAATCAAATCCCCTCCCACCCCCCCTCCGAGTGTGTGTGGGAGAGAGAGAGAGAAAGAGAGAGAGCAATAGGGAGAGAGAGAGAGAGAGAGAGAGAGGGAGAGAGAATGGCCTGGGGCTGTGTGACTTTGTGCCAAGGGCATGTGGCTGTTAAAGATCAGTCATGGGCAACAACCCCGATATGACATATGTCTGAATACGCTACTACCTCAAACACACACACACACACATCAGGGGATTTGGAGACTAGAGCCTAATAATCAACAAATCACAAACGGACCAGCCACTCTGCTCTAATCAGGATTTGGTTGTAGACTAGCCAGTCCGATACGCTGTTGCCCCTTGGGGCAAGCTGTGGGGCGGGGCCACAGAGGGACAGATTGAGGGCAGATTGGACAGGAATGAGTTTGAGCGCCGAGCCCAGACAATGAAGAAAATGTTCATTATTATGATTAGAACTCTCGGCGGCGGCAGATCTCATCTCCGTGACGACAGACGCTCGTCCGCTCCCCACCTTTCTCTCCAGGCCTGGTCTCTCTCTCTCACCTTGCACACACTTATCCCTCATCCGAATATTCAACTCCTCTGCAAAGACACACGCCCACACAAACCAGTGGAAAGGACTATGCATGAGCATAGAGTGTGCGTGTGAACCCGAATGTACAGTTAGTATCCAACCATGTTTATTTAACAATGTGTTGTATCTACCGGATATAATAGCTCATTTTTGTTTAACGTATGGTGCCAATTTCCCAGAAATTTAGTGTTGAAATGGCACAAAATGTGACACCCATATAGATATTTATGAGGCAGTAAAACCTACAGCTGGAGACATAACTCACATTTTTGGTCACAGTATGAGAACATTTAGTATGTTATAGTGCTGCAACAGGCCTGCAGGCTCTGCAACACTTTTAAACTAGATACGATGACAACGTGTCGCATCTAAAATGCACCGCCAAGCCTCGGACATGCTGGCTTCGGACGGGTTGGGATGTCCGATCAAACGGTTCCCGTTCTCACCCTTTCTCCGTGTCGTTGGTGACGCAGTGGTGGTTGAACGTTCCGAACATCTGCACTCCCAGAATTCCGTAGAGGAGGAGGAAGAAGAGCAGGAAGATGGTCACGCTCCAGATCTGCTCCCCCGAGCGCCTTGGGGGACACGAGGGAGACAGCACCACAGAAGTTGGGCCCTGGCTCCTAACACTTCCGGATCGAACCGCGGGAGCCGCTTACCTACTTGAGGATGTTGGTGATGCGCGAGCGCGGAAGCTCGAAGCGGAAATAGATCCGGAAAGCCCGGATCATGATCAGGGCCCTGGGGATCCGGAGCATCCCCCAGGGAGACATCTGGTCCACCAGCTCTGCTATCTCAAACACCTGCAGGGGAGTGGGGAGGGGAGGGAGGGGGAGAGGATAGGGGAGGGAGAGAGGGGGAGGGAGGAGACAGGAGGAGGAGAGGATCAGGGAGGAGGGAGGGAGGGAGGAGGGGGGGAGTGATTAGGGGAGGGAGGAAGCAGGGAGAGAGGAGGGGTCAGGGGGGAGAGGGGGTAGGGGGGAGGGATAGAGGGGGAGGCAGGGAGGGGAGCGGAGGAGCAGAGGGAGAGGATAGGGGAGGGAGGGGGCCGAGGATAGGGGGAGGGAAGGGAGGAAGGGGAGGGGGGGTAGAAGGAGTAAGGGGAGAGGGAGGAGGGGGAGGGGGGGGCGTAGGGGAGGACCGGGGAGGGGAAGCGAGGAGGGGGAGGGGGTAGCGGAGCAGGGGAAGGGAGTGGTGGGCCCTGGATGAGGGGGAGTGAGGGAGGAGGGGGGAGTGTACTAAGGGAGGGGGGGGAGAAGGTGGAGGGTAGGTGAAGGGGGGAAGGTGAAGCGCAGAGATCAGAATATAGATGCTCAGGTAAAGCATCCAAGTTCTAGCACTTTCAGAAACCAACCGACCACCTGATCTGATGTTGTACTGACAGAGGCCCCCGCTGGTACTGTGGTGGACCCTGGTACAGCAGGGTGGAGGTGACAGTACTGCTAACCCTGCTGAGGTTGTAGCCTGTGACAGTTCACACAGCGCTGAGCAGGGAGAAGATGTGACAGTAATTCTGTACACTAGCAGAGGCATCAGGTGACAGAGTACCTGGTGTGTGCACTAGGGGGAGCCGGTACCGAGGCCAGGAAGAACATCCAATGGAATGGAGCCATCGAACTCACGCCAACGGGGTC
Organism: Plecoglossus altivelis; assembly: GCA_036571765.1. Taxonomy (NCBI): domain Eukaryota; kingdom Metazoa; phylum Chordata; class Actinopteri; order Osmeriformes; family Plecoglossidae; genus Plecoglossus; species Plecoglossus altivelis. Next base: position 15,409,476 of record BROE01000022.1, read on the forward strand.
ATGCTAGTCACTATAGGAATTTGATGCCCCGCTGGAGGGATAGGATGATTGACGCGGGAGACGACGGGATAGGAGAGAGAGTACACGAAACGTGCAGCGGGAACATCGCGAAGCGTAAAGAGACCGGCAGAGGCCGCGAATGAGAGGGAGTGCAAGTGACGAGCGAAGCAGCTGAGTAAGTCGGGGTAGGGGGACTGGACGATGGCGAGTGGGAGTGGGAATGGAAGTGGAGGGATGTCGCGACAGACAGAGAGAGGGTACGCGTGATGTTGGCCGTCGGATCCTTGCGGAGAGGACGACGGAGTTAGGATGGTAGACAGGGCAGATTTGCAGTGGGAGATGAAAGGATGCTGAGGTGGTGGAGGTCTAGAGGAGGAGAAAGCGTGTGTGGCGGGATGCCGGATGAAGGTACGTAGAGGTGAATGGCTATGAACACTGGCGAGAAGGCACGGACAGTACAGACCATACGAAGTGCGTCGAGGACGAAGCGAGACGGGGATAAAGTGGCGATGATATATGGATGTCACGCGGACGCGGGTGTGGCGAGATCGACGTCGGACGAGGACGGCAGCCGTGACGCGCGTCGTACGCGGGTGTGCGTACGCGACGGCACGTCGTGGCGAGTAAAGGAAGACGGCGGTGGGGCAGAGGAGGGGCAGAGGGGGAGCAGAGGGGGAGCAGAGGGGGAGCAGGGGGGAGTAGAGAGGGGGAGAGGGGGGCAGAGGAGGGGCAGAGGAGGGGCAGAGAGGGGAGCAGAAGGGGAACAGAGGGGGGGGGAGAAGACATGGCTGGAAGGAGCAAACCTTTCAAAATGTGAACTACACCAGTAAATACCCAAATGACTACAACATGTTCCAGTGGAGGAAGACACTTTTCTTTGACCCTTCTGTTCGTGCCTGCCTTCTACTGCCCGGCCCCACCATAGTCTGCCCTGGGAACCTCTCAGGAGATCTGGGTGTATTTACATGCAGGTGTTTGTGTTGGTTCATCTGATACACACTGCAACTGGCTCCACAGGTGACAAACAGCCATAATGGAGCTTGAATGATGATATCAGGGAGGGTGTATGTTGATCTGTGTATACAGTAACTCCTCAGAGAAGCTGCAGATCACACACACACACACACCAGACAACACTCCTCGCTCTGCACTATTGAGGTGTCACAAGGGTGTGATGGAGGAGGTTGAAAACTGCCCATCCTACACAGCACATCCTTAAAATCTATAACAAGGGCCAATACATTTGCAGGGCATCTTCCTCAACTAACTCCTCAAACATGCCCCGAGTCGTATATTTAGCTGAAGTAACAACTCAGGCAGATGATGCAGATTATTGATTTATTCATACGATCCATCACCCCACGCCAGGCGTGTTGTTGATATTAACAATGACATATTTCCGAGACACTCCCACACACGCGCGCGCCCACTTGTCCTCTGCGTCTGTCGTGTGTGTACGCGCGCGCACAGAATAGAGAATGATTAGCTGTCGTCCCTCCAACGCTGACGACAGATGCTAACAGGTCGCGTTGACCCTCCTCAGACTGGCAGCGCCTCGGTCCAAATTACTCAGCTGTTTCTCTCCCTCTCCGGAAGCTCCGAGCCTCGTCGGGAAACCCTCCCCAGTCTGAGCGCTTGTTATCCCTGATTTGCCCAATCAAGCCGTCAACGCTTCCCATAGCCGTAATTAGGCTCTTTCATCTGCCAGCTGTCTGTTTCCGAGGGTTTTCTATAGGGGGGCCGTCTGTGATCCAAACATTGCTGAGGGATCAGAGGGCATCGCAGACCCCGTGCTTCAGACTGACGGAGAGAGACAGAGAGGCAGGGAGGAGTGCTATAGTGCGGAAACACCATGAGGTAGAGGGAAGTAGGAGGTATGAAAGCAAAACAAATGCTTTATTGCGGTGACTACAGGTTGGCGGAAAGGAAAATAACCCCTTCTTCTACCCGTGTGCCATTAAGGTTGCAATCGCAGCAGCACACAATCATTACACCTGTTCCAGCACTGTACTTAGAGCTATGTTGGCCTACTGTGCTGCCATCACAAAACGCAGGACACTCGAAGCCAAAGCCTCAGTCCTTCTCCTGTTTCCACTAAACGTAAACAAGCAAAACAAAGAACACAATGGAGGCAAACCTTCTCTCGGATGGATCTTCACCTTGAATTCAGACAGTCTATTTCTAAGTCTTTCATGCCGTTAGTTACCTTGACCTTGACCGTCTATTTTACCTTGATGATCCCTCTGATGTGCATCTTGGCGATCATCTCGGCGGTGTAGAGGAACATGAGCAGAGTGTCCAGGGTGAAGGTGACGTACTGCAGGGGGGGGTAGTGCTCGAACGTCTTGGGCGTGTTCATGCACACGGAGATCACGCTGACGATGGCGCAGGCCCTCAGCAGGGAGTGCACCCACTAGGAAGAACAGGCGGGGAGAGGCCAGGCGTGAAATTGGCGGCCGTGACGACGACCCCAGATGCGATCCCCTGTTGCTTGACAACTCAAAGCGGGTGTGAATGAGCGGGTTCAGACATCTTGTTTTATTTCGTTTGATGGGATGCGCATGCAAGTTCGTGCTTTTCTTTACTTGCACGTATGTACCAAATTTGGTTCCCGTGATGACAGCAGCCTTATTTCTGCTTGTTGACCTATAAACTAATACATGAAATGTATGCATGCGAGTAGCCCTGTTTGCCAGTCCATCTCCAGCAAGGGGGCTACGCATCCACCCATGGGACAGACCCCCAAGCCTACCTTACACCCTCAAGGCACACAGGGAAACACTCCCAGGAAACCCCAACGCCTCTTTGTTTTTTTTGAGCATTCACCTGGTTGTTCTCTTATGAGAAACACGAACGGTGACATCTCGGTTTAGTCACTAACCAACTTAGACGGCAAAAGGAGGAACTCTTTGAAAAGAGACGTTCGGCGTTGGCAGGTTGAAGCCACTCACTGGTTTGTTGATCCAGAAGATGTCAGCGCTGTCAGCCAGGGTCTCGTCTGGCCCGAAGTCTGTCATGGGCTGGGCCTCGACCCGAGAGCTCTGCTTCCTCTTCAGCATGCTGGGGCTGGCCGTGCTATACAGGGAGTGGATCTGAGAGACACAACCAGAAGCACAGTCACCCATGCTAGTGAGATTGGTGCTAATGAAGTCAGGGGGCTGACCGGCTGCACCTCGTCTGAGCATCGTCTGGTCATCGTCTGGTCGTAAGGGGCTTTCGCCACCGTTCTGACTTGTAACCGTGGTGATCGTGACCTGATCGTGCGCGGGAAACGATAGCCCACAAAGTCCTGCTTTTTGTCCGTTCAATATCCACTATCTACTTTGTTTGATAGTTTGAACTCTTGCGAGTGCGCTACCTGCTTTGGGGAATCGAGAACCAATAGAAAACGAATCGAGAAACCAATAGAAAAGCCCCAGCAGTGGAGGCCAAGTCAAGTGTGTTTCTTGTTTATCGGGAGGGGGGGGTTTACAAGAAAAATAATTACAGTTAAATATCAAACACCATGTGTCATGTTGTTGAATGGTCCAAACATATGACATGGAAGACAGGACATGTATGTGTATCCACACTGGAACAGCTTCACACAGACTTACCTGACGAGAACAAAATCACCAGGATCTTCACACAAGAAAAAAAAACAACAACAACAAAAAAAAAAAACGGCCACGCAAGGATTTCCTGCGGATTGCCAGAGTAAGACGCCGGCGTAGGTGTGCGAGTGTCTGTGTGCGTGTGTGTGCGCGTGCGTGCGTGTACAAGAGAGGGAGAGGATATAGAGGCCGTTTCAACATAAGTACACAGGGAGAGATGACACCCTCAATGGAGACAAAGCGCACATACCAAAGGGAAAAGTAAAGCTGAAATTGCTCCAGCACTGCACATAACATGCGATCAGGCATACCCTGTAAATAACACACAACAGTTAGTCAACAGCATGGCATATATGATGTACATGTACAGTACAAAACCGACATCTACAGTAACATCGGGCACCATCGTCTGACATGGAGGCATATATGCAACACACTCTGCGGGATGGGAGGACCGGGAGAGACCATGTGACTCACTGTGAGGCTCCTCATTGGTGCGTTCATCCCCGGGTCGCAGAGGGGCGGAGACACCAGCCAGTAAGAGAAGCGTAGAGGGAGAGAGGAGAAAAGGGGAGTCTCAGCTCCTGAACATCACAGTCCTACGGTGAATGAGAAGAAAAAGGAGGAACAGTCTGAAAAGAGAACACGGACGCACTTTGAATCGTCCCTTAGACTTTCACGAAACCTACACAGTGTATGGCACCTTCCTCTAATAAGCAAGTGCCTATTCCACATATCAAACGCTGAACTGTGTCATTAGACTGAAAGGTTTCATGTTCTCATCCTTCAGATAGCGAGCGCGCCTTTGAGGCCGCCTGAGCTCCGGATCGCTTGATGCCACCGTTGGCAGATTTCGGTTCCGTCGCTCCGTCTAAACAAAGCATGTAAGCTCTCGTCTCAAACGTTCTCCTACACAGAACGCCGCAAACGGTCCGCATCCTACACGGAGATTCGGAAATAGACGCTCCAAATCCCGTCTGACGTTGACGGGGTTGATGAGTTGCGTAACGGACGTGGTCTTTGATTCTCCTCGCAAAGGACAAACCGGTTTCTTCCGAAAGCCCCCATGTAGTCAGAAGCAATTTGCAAAGTAATTGCTACACTTAGCATATGTTGGTAGAGGTTTGAAGAAGAGTGAAAACAAAATTGCACGGTGTAAGTGCTGTAATGTGGGAGTAAGTTGCCAAAGACTGCAATTAGTTTCCCATTTGGAGAAGAAGACATATTCCTCAGGGACAGCATACAATCACTGGGCAGATAAATTGTGGCTGTGAGTATCTATTAGCTTCAACAAACTTACTTTCTCGGAGTTCGTTTGTCTGTCAGGAAGTGTCTCCTCACTCAAATAAATATTAGCAGAGACAATCGCTATTACAGGCTTTCATTTAGTGAATTCACTTAGTGAATGCCTGTAATAGTGGCAATTTATCTGACCGCATCTAGCCTAGTCGGACAAAAGGAATTACTTGCACAAACAACATATAACATTGCTGCGTTTCCATCAATGCTCTACACGCATGGTATACAGGATGCATTCAAAGTCGTAATTGAATCCACTGCAAAAACGTAGTCTACTGCAAAACAGTCAAACCGTATAAGATGCGAACAGACAGATGTTTTGCTGATGGTCTCAGGGCTTAGAAGAAGAACATGAAGAAGAACGTTCTGAAGCGTTGCAACTATTCGTCTGCATGTGAACGTAGCCTTGGCAGACGCACAGCCAGCTCTCTGGAAAATCAAACCTGGGTGTCTCCTGTATGTCCAGACAGTCTTTAAGTAGCATCCTTTTGAGGTGAGACAAAAGGAAACATCTAGAAGGACACTCTCAAGCTTGTCTGTGAATGTCATCTGCAGTATGCATTATACTCAGCATGTTACTCATTTGTAGGCCTGTAGCTTTGAGGAACCTTTAAGAATGTATAGACAGTATACCAGTTTAATGAGCTTTTAACACAATTCATCCATGAATGCCTCAATGAATACGCATTCAGTAGCCTCAATGCTCATCACCTTCTCTATTCAGATAGATCTAACTACTGTAATGAGTATATGAGGGTGTGATTACACCATAAATTAAATCCCACTTTGACTATTACAGTTACTTACCGCTTCGATCAAAAGTCATCAGTGCTCATCAAAACCAACACCGCTGGCAGCAGCGTCAATGTATCATCACGTATTTGAAATGTTCATTTATTTCAATAAATGGCAGAAAGTTTACATTTAATGTAAGCTGTAGCCTCATAGGCCAGTGCATTATATGCGTCCATTTTGAATGCCACCTATACGTCTTTCGTGTGGTTGTCCATCTGTGACACACCTGCCACCACAAATGAATTCGTAGATGCGTGCCCATATTGAGATTAGATTTATGAGATCTGCCACTCAGAAGTTACTATGGTAACGGATGGGAGCTAAAAATATGGAGAGCTATAGTGCACTGAACAGTCACAAGCATTACAAGGACGTATTGAATGACAGTTATGTTTTATGCGGCATTATAGCATGCTTGTAAAACGTGGATGTGATTACAATGAAAACCCGATGGATTATGAGGGGTTTAAATAAAGGCCTGACCAGAGCCGGAAGCCTGTAGTTACCGGAGATCACCGAGCAAAGGAGAAGAATCTGACGTGTCGCGCTACCCGTTAACAAGACTCCTTACGGTATTATGTTGTGTGTCAATGTAATACAGTATGAGATCGGAAACATGTTATATCACTTACGCGGTACGTGTGTGTAATTTCCTTATCGCATTGTCGTTCTATCCATGACATTAGCTGTTTTTCCGGTGTGTTGTGATGATGGAGAGAGCGGGTGCGCGCACGAGCAGCAATCACATCAGCAACTAGCAACTGAGCAGATGCAACGGTGACGGTCGCGCGCAATCTCCCCTAGCAACAGCCAATAGGATAGTGTAGCATGTTCACACAGTGACTTCCTGTCTTCGACTTGACCAACGTTAAAACCGCACACATGTTGCAGTTATTCAAATACATGCAGAACCTTGGATTAAGAACTATGTTGATAGAGTATGTGGATAAATCAACACCACTAATCAAAACCACTGAAACTATTAACAATGTAGACAATAATTATACATTTAGGTAGGCTAGGACAGGTTTTGGCAAAACTTTACATTAGGTTACAAAGAGCCAATGCCTGAAACAACTAACTAACTAACAACTACTATAGTAACAATACTAAGAACTGCTGTAGTTACTTTAATTGCACCGACGGTTTAAAGGTAAACAAATTAAACATGGTATTGGAGTGCTTCTCCAGGGGTAGATTTTAACATGAGCCTTGTTACGATAACACAATCTTCATCTGCCCCTTTACAACCCTTTACCCTTCACAATACATTTACCTGCTATATCCCTCCAATATCACCATGCCTTCTTGCAGTTCTGTAATACCCGATCCCACTCACATCTGTACCATTTAAATACAAAACAATTCCTCTGTACCTACAATCTTGTAAATATAGCTATTGATATAGTCCTTCAAAGCCACCTCCCTAAAAGCATGGAGGCCAGTAACCCACTCAAGTATTGTATTCAGTCCAAATACTGTCAAATCATTCCATTCGGTTCGACCACAGTGATTGGTCATGTACGTTACTGTCACGTGACGACCACAGATATTGGGTTGATTTTATTCGACTATCTTAAGTATTTGATATATTCATTGCCATTAGGATACTATGTTTATTTCAGCGAAAACTGCCGCTCAAAAACATGACCTACCCTGTGTTGAATATAAAGCATTAAACATTGTTGAACATTAGGAGCATTAAAGAGAACATGGAACGCATGATGAACTCAACTGCCTAAGGTCCATTTTACTGCCATGCATTTGTATCTGATTACACTACTAATAGGTTTGCATAGTGCACACAGTGAATTTATTGTGGAATATTCTAGAGGTTCGGTACTAGTTTAGTACTAACACATTGAAATGATCCCAACACCTTTCAGCTCCATTTGTCAGTGCATTACTCAGCCTGAGATCAGCTACACCTCTCCACTCAACTGAAAACAATTAGCCCATAGCATTACAAGCTTCACCTGTGTTCTGTTTAAGTGACTCTGTATACCCTGCCTCTTTGTTCCTGACCAGATCCTGCCAGTTATTTCCCTCTGCTTTTTCAGTGTTTTCTTGTGTTTGATTAAGCCCCCTGCCTGTTTTTGACCCTGTTTTGGACTGTCGTGTTGGGTTATAACTCTTGCCTGTCCCAGTATTCAGAGCTTGCCAAGGCTTTTGTACCTGTTGCTGTGTGGAATTTAAGAACTCCTTCCCTTTTTTGTTGCTGTGCCTTGGTATGCGAGTGAGTTCCTCCTGCTCTGTACCTGACACTATTTAATCAAGCACATTTGTTACAAATGAATCAGCTGTCTGATTTAGGGAGTTAAGAGTTTGGGTAAAATGTGCTGTTGTCACACTGCTGAGGTGTGATGTGGACAGATCCGGTGTGCGATAATGTTTGCTCCATCGAGAGCCATTTGTGGAATGTCTAACTAGTGACCCGCTATTGAGTGACTTTTTCCACCTCCCTCTCCTGTGGAATAGGCAAGTAAATTCACTCTCCTTTTCTTCCCCCCCTGCCCAGTTGGGACCTGGCCTATTGGGGAGTCACTCCTAATCAAAAGCACTTGTACGGAAGGGGGGAGAGCACTACTGGCCTCGCTGAAGAGTTCCAGCAAGCCCAAGCCAGCCTGCTACACCCTCTCTCTCCCTCCCTTCACCCCTCCCTGCCCTGCTCCCTGTCTCCCTCGCTCCGTTTCTCTCCATCTGGTTGACGGGGAAAACATTGGGGAGTTCCTGCAAGATCCTTTGCTTGAAGTTTCGGTGGGATTTAAACATGCATGCAGAGGCTGCGGCGCATTCCTTGTTAGTTTCCCTGCTTGTGATCCTGCTGTCTGCGGCACAGGACACTGCCTCGCAATCTCTGAGGTGAGTTTTCAACATGCTGTTTATCTCGTAAATTTCAGCGGTCGGGAAAAACGTAGATAGGATAAAGAAAGAGAGAGCAAGAGAGAGAGAGAGAGAGAGAGCGAGAGAGAGTGGAAAAGCGAGAGAGAGAGAGAGAGAGAGAGAGAGAAGTGAGGAGTTGTGCTGACATCAGGAACTTTAAGAGTTTCTAAGTTAAATTGTGTGGAGTCGTCTGGAATCCCTAGGACAGTCTGCACAGTTTGTCCCACCAGCTCTCTGCTCCGTCATACAGGACCGCAAAGTACAATCAGATTGGTTATAACATTGGCATTCGAGATAAATAAAGGACAAGAGATATGTTTTCTCATGACTGTCAATGGGAGGGAGTACAGACATTATGCCATCCTAAAGGCATTCGACAGACATCAGAAACGTTAGCCCACTGCTGATCAGACAACAACATGTCATTTGTTTCAGAACCACTATTTTTTGAAGTTGTCACTCTGGGTAGTATAGTGTGAACTTGCAACTACTGCGTTGGCAATCTCAAAACATGCCTTTTGTCTATTCTGTCATCAAACCCAATAGTCCACCAGAAACGTTTGCCTGGTAGTCGTGTCTACGGTAAAATGGAAGCCCCAGCTCTCTTCTCCAGGGGAGCCTGTGAGGCAATAAGTGGAACCACATGACTGTGGGCTCGCAAAACTGACTCAGCTGTCGAGTGGGAAATGTTTACTCAAAGCAGGTGCACCACGGACAGTTCCCTGCGGTTGGGCCCTCTGACAACATCCTCCATTTTTGATTGGTTGGTTATCACGCATAGGTACTACTCAATGAGACAGCTTCAGTGGAGTAAAGCAAGGACAGAGCGGGCCCTGTCACGCAGCGCCACTTGTTTTAGGGACAAATTGAACCCCCCCCCCCACGATGCGCCGTCTTTGATTCTGATGAGGGGCTCGGCCGTGGGCGTGACGTGGCTGCAAAGTGTCTGATGTGAGCCTTAGAACTGGACGGCTCTCGACTCTCCACTTAGCAGGCAACAGGACAGAAATAGAAAGGAATGTCCGAATTAGACCAAATAAAACAAATCTGTGCGAGGGAGTTCTTGGTCGGGAACAGAGGAAAGGAGAGTGAGGGGAGCGGAGACAGACAAGGGAGTGAGGGTGGAGGTTGGGGGGGGGGAGAGCAGGCAGTTCTCGCTGACCACGTGCGGCTTGATTTATTACCCATGGTCTATCACACCTTCTACCCAAGTGTCCCTGGACCAGCCGTTATGTAACTCTTCCCTCATTACGGCCTCACTGCCAGGGCTTAACACCCTGGACAGCCTCTTCTCCTTCCGGCACATTGATCCAGGTCTCCCACTGGAAACGGTGGCATAGACTGGTGTTCGGTTGCCTTAAAACAGTTCAGCTTCTCGCACCGAGGGGTGTCTCTGCTAGTCAGTCGGCCAAGTTCCAAGCAGCACAGGGTGCTCCCTGGCCTTCCACTGCTCCTATCAACGGATGAGGCCATCCATTATAGAGGAGACGCTGGAGTGGAAACTCACGTATATGCTTAAAATAGGGCGGGAATAGTGACAGAAATGTCCTTTTTGATGTGAAAGAATTCATGAATAGCTGAAACCCTCTTTGAGAGCTACGGTTCGGGGAGCCACAAACGAATGACGTACAGATGAGTCAGGAAACAAGCAGGATAGTCGAGAAAAAAATTTAAGCTGATGGAAAAATGGTATTACAAAGCATGGGGATGCAGGCTTTGACTGTTACAAAGAAATCATACCATCACCTTGCACCGAGACTTGTGTTTTCTTTCATAGATTAGCTCTGTTTTCAAATATAATGCTGTATCCCCTAATGCTCTATCCCTAAAGTTTTACCAGTGACAACACATTCATAAACTTTTTGGGTGTAGCATTCTTTTTCTAATAAATGTGTTAATTAAAGATTAAAGTGCCCATTTCTGGTAAAACTTTAGCATTAAGCTCAGGCATTCGACCTAAGCAACAGAAAATTAATTTGTACTCTATCTCTCACGCACACCGTCTTCATCTCTCTCTCCATTCCTCTCTCTCTCTCCATCCCGGTCTGTCTGTCTGTCTGTCTCTGCCTCTCTCTCTCCTCCTCTCAGCAAGGCGCGGGACGTGTGTACGCTGTCTAAGGAATCGTCCCAGCGGCGCTGCCGAACCCCTGACGGCCTGATCTGCAGTGGTCGGGGGGAGTGTGACTGTGGCGTGTGTATCTGTCCGGTCACGGAGCCAGGGAAGTTCTACGGGCCAAGGTGCGAGTGCCACGACTGGCTCTGTCCCACACACGACGACAAGACCTGTGGGGGTAAGTTGCACGGCAAAAATGCGTAACACACCTTAAATACTCAACACGGCTCTTCTATATACCCAGGTCACTGGTTAGTGACGCGTCAAAGCCTGTTTCTGCTTCACTCACTGGTATCACAGATACATCTTCTGTGTTTGTATGGGTGCTGTGTCGCTGAGTTTCTGTCATGCTATCGCTGCTAACACACCACGTTTGTGTGTTTTCAAGCTAGCAAGCTATCTACTATTAAGAAATCTTGCAGCATGGAGCAGCATGTCTTTGGCCAGAGGTTTTCCCCCAGAGACAGGCCTCTGAGATGGGGCCAGGGAGGCTAAGTGATTCAACAGATACTTGCTCTGCATTCTGACTTTCACAATCACCCAGTCATTCCCCAGCTCGGGCCAGGTGCGGCGTGAGGGAAACTCATCATGGATGCCTTCGCACAGGGTTCCCCTTCTCCCACACTGCATCAGAGCTTCACAGCTGACTGCTGGCTCCCAAAAAAACCCTCTTTCTTTTAAAAAGCCTGCCCTTTTTGGTCAATTTGTAGTTTTTTTTGGCCACATGAAATATCATGTGCTGAAATGGAGAACACGCGCAGGCGCTCATCAGAGAGAAACAGCACTCTGCTCTGCTTCAAAGGGTGGATTTGAAAGAGACAGCTGGATGTTCATTTACGTCAATGGCGCTTGAACTTCTCCTGGGTGGCAAAGCTTTGAACCTGGCCGGTCTGGGTGACATTCTGGGCATTGTTCTCAGAGCATCATTCTCCCCAATCTATAGAGTTAGTCTGAGCATGAGTGCACATCTTTCTTAGAAGTGGGGCACTCACACAGACTCACATGTAGATGCACGCACACACACACACACACCTCTCACCCCCACCCCTCCAAAGAAACTCTTCATCATTGCACTGCCACTTGAAGTGCTGATTGGGGTATGCCTTGGTGACTGACAGCCACGGAGCAGAGTGGCGCCGCTTTAACGAAGCGAACGTGTCACGTCTGAATAACAACTCTCGTACGCTGAGCTTCCTGTAAAAACGCTGCGGCGCTCACGCGGCATGGAAAATCACATTCTCACTTTGGCAGTTTGAGACACAGTCTCAGGGGGTGAACCACACTCTAGCACCTTCCTTTTTCTGGAATGCGTACATTCATTTTAGGGGCCGCTCGCACATGCAGCCATAGAAGCGGTTGTCCAGCATTTGTTGTACCTCGACAGATGCGGGAGTGATTTATTTAGGGAGGCGTGTTGGAAGCTGTAGAGAAGCTTGTTAAGCAGACCGGGGCTGTAGACAGACGGTTCTACTGCTGCCTGGTAATGGCCTTCGTGTTCCCCAGATGCACTCTGTAAATGGACGTTCATCAAGACTTTCGTACAGTGCACATCTCCAGCGTACACACACGCGCAAGACACACATTCACACACATAGACGCACACACAGAGTTGTACTACAATCCAATTAAGAATGTATTGAAGTGATATAAAACGCTGTATCAGCCTGTCTTCTGTCTACTCCCAGGCTTTCTGACAACACTAGCAGCTGCCTCTGCCACTGGCTGTCCTATCTAATCCTGACTGTTCAACACCAATAACATCTTTTAGATTTTCCTCCCTGAGGTTAAATGTTTTTTTTGTGTTTTTTTTCCCACCGCTAAGTATATTAGCTGGGATGGTATTGAGCGGTTCCCTGCCCAGGATGCTATCCACCACCAACAGATACATGGTCACAATATTCAGGGTTCATAAACTGCAGAGTGTCCTCTCAGTTTTGGCAAGAGACTTCTTTGTGTTTCCACTATCAAGCCAAATGAAGGGTCGGGCAGTACCACTACATGTTACGCAATGTGTCCAGTCATGTTCAGAACATGTCAGTGAAACCAATCCTGACTATGAGTTTGTATTCGGTGGCGTTTGACCATCTCACTGCATCTCCGGTGAATATGGGGAGACAAAGCTTCCTGGTAATCTCAGTTTGCTGACAAGAAGAAAAGAGAGAGAGAGAGTGCATGAGAGAGAGAGAGAGAGAGAGAGAGAGTGCATGAGAAAACAATAGAGAGAGAGTTGAGGTCTAGTCTGCATCCTTTTAAAACAGCTAGACTGGCTTCCTACTGTATCAAAGAGGGGCCTGTTTAAATTGGCTTTCTGGTGGTCTTAGTGATGTCCAGGGTCTGGTGGAAGGTTCCGGTCGAAGGAAGGGTTGTTTTCACAGGTGTCAGAAGATGTGGTGTGTGCATAGTTCAGAATCTGGTGAACGTCTCAAACTCCAGAAGCCCTGTGGCTGGATAACCCTAATGGATAGAATATGCTTCTGTAGTATTTTACGATGGAATAGCCACTTACCTGTTTTTTGTTTGTTAGATTTTTGCTGTGGTGTGCGCTTACTGTAATCCATTGTATGCTACTTCTCCTTTTAGGATTTATGAAAGTCTGGTCCATTTAGCAGACTAATATTAGTCTCATTCTCCTTAAACAGAATATTCTTATTCCCAAGCTTCCAGATAATGATGCTGATGGGAGTTGAGACTCGCTGAATTCCACATCTAGCTTCATGTTATTGTCCAATGAAGTACCTAGGCTCCTCTTTGGCCATGGAACACTACCGTTTAGAAGAACTAATGCAGTGATTTCACAGCAGTATTACAAGGGCCTGGGGGGTCGTTACACTAAGAACAGAGGTTCTACTCACCTAAGATGCAGACTGGTTAGTGGGGTACTTCTACATTGATATCTCGCCACACAAACACAAAATCGACCATTCCTGCAGTTAGGGAAATATAGACCATGCGTGTTGGGTTTTGCCCAAAGGCTTTGTGCATGATGTCAATGTACACATGGTGGTATGTTGACACTCTGTAGCCATGGCCGAGCAGGGCAGAAAACATGTTATTTTATGTGGGCTCTCTGTTGATTTACAGAGTTTGTGTCCCTGATCTGCCCCTGTGGTTAAACACCACATTGCTGATGTTTAACCTCAACAGGCAACATGTAAGTCAAATACAGAGCTAACTACCACAGAACAATGCAAGAAAAATGCCCGCGCCTTAAAGTCATAGTTATTGATGTTCTGTGTGCACCATTGCAGGCCCTTCTAAGCCTGGACATTTCCAGAGTCGATTAAACAATTCAAATCTATTGTTCCACATGTGTTGTTGTGAAAGTGCGGCTCTCGCGGTGGAGAGAGAGCTCAACGTGGCAGTGTTTTCCCCTTCGCAGCTTTTTCTATGTTCATTTTCCTTCACTTTCAAATGAGACACGTGAAGCCCTTGGCTCCATTCCATCTTCCTCTCTGCTTCTCTCTTCAGTTTCTCTCATGCTCTCTCTCTCTCTCTCTGCATGTCTCTTTCTCTCTCTCTCTTTCTTCCTCTTTCTTCCCTTTACCCGTGTATATATATCCATAGCTAAACTCCTCGTTTCCCAAGATGTGCTTAGAAATGGTGTCAGTTGGCCCTCTTCTGTTAAACATGTTTTTTTCCACTCAGAGTAGAGCAGATGTAAATGGACCAGGGCAGGCAGGCAGACATGAAGACAGAAGGACAAACGCACAGACGGACGGACAGACAGACTCTCAGCAGTCTCTCCGTTCAACTTTTTGTGGTTCTAAAGCTCTCGTCCCAAAGTTTTGTGTCCGCAGCGTATATGTATCGTCCTGATTTGTACCGAGTTCATCGCATTCCTCTTCTTACTTTCTCTCTCAGAAGAGCAGCTGAACAGAATAAGGAAGGTAGGAGCGAGGGAGAGATGGAGAGAGCGAGTCCTTCTTAGGGATAGATGTGCCTGCTGGACTTTGTCCTGTCAGACTAGTCTTCAGATGTGTCATCTTTTTCTCTTTTCCCCTCTCTTTCTGTCTCTCCACTGCCAGGCAACCCAGGGTGCAAGAACTCACATCCCCCTGGTCTTCCCAGCCCCCCAAGGGTGTTTGGGCCAAGCTTTCACTGAAATCTAACACGTTGACTTGCAATTTCAGATAACTTTGAGCTGCAATTTCAGATATTCTATTTTCTCAAAAGAAGGTTTTTAGGATAGATCATTCGGCATGGGCTACCTTTCTGTATGTGTGTTTTTGTGTCTTTCTCTCTCTCTCTCTAGAACAAATTCACAGTTGAGACAGGAGGACAAGATCTTGTCCCGTGGACATGTACAGCCCCAGACAGAGTTGTATGCCTGCCTGCCTGCCTGCCTGCCTGCCTGCCTGCCTGCCTGCCTGCCTGCCTGCCTGCCTGTCTGTCTGTATGTCTGTCTGTCTGCCTGTCTGCCTGTCTGCCTGTCTCACCAGCAGCCTGGCCAGAGCAAGCCCCACCTCACCCAAGGAGAGGGGAAGGCTATCAAAATCTTGCACACTTGCTCTGGCCAGGCTGCTCTGCAGTGAATAGGATCGAAATGAACGAGATGGGGGCATGGTATCACCATTCTCTTGTGATAATTAATCAAAGTTACAGTCCTGGGGGATATTCCAAAGAGCATGTCATAAACTGGGAGCCTGTCTCTGAACTCTGAGTTGATTTGATGGGAATGTCTGACTTTTCGTCTCCAAAACTGCAGATTTTCATTAGTTCGGTCAAATCAGTTCGATCCAATCTGAGTTAAACTTGTGAATAAGGTTGTTTGCTAAAAACCAAAGGCAATAGAACTCTAGGAACTCTAGATTCTAGGATCCACTATGGCACCTGGTGACAGAAAACACCCTCTAACTTCACCCCACTTCAATTAGATGTGTTAATAGGTGTTTATGGTGAATCTGAGCACATATTTCAGAAAATAATAACACACCCGCAACAGTGAAGAAGACAGTTGGAATTGGAGACAATCGCTGGCCGAGTCAATGCATAAGTTTGAATGCAGTGGCTTAGTCCATACATTTAACGGTGCTGTCCGTTTATATTACAAGTGGAAAATCCAATGAATAAAATAACATGTTTACACAGTTGCATCCCACGGGCACAAAGAAAACAGGTACGATATTTTATGCCTAGGCCAATAGATTTGCGATGGAAGCTTACATCAGTTTTAAATGTACACTGAGGAGATGAGAATAATAAATGGAAAAACAAATGACACATTCTTATCCTGTTGAACAGAGCATGGATAGGCTGAGCTAGGAGGAGGGCCCATCAGCCTGCCTAGCTGCACATAGACAAATGTTCAGTTAATGGCAAGTGGATTCGACCATGTCGAACGGTGGCGTTGTCATCTAGTGTATGCCCAGTTGCCAGTAAAGACGTTGTGCAAACTGCATGAATCTTGACAGTGTTTTGCTAGAACACTGGTCACAGGTGAGGGCATAGTCACAGGTGAATAATGTAAATAGTTGGAACAAAACACTCATTGTTTGATCTATTGTTCTATCTGTAGGCTACGAAGACTAAATACAATTTCAATTATTTGTCTATTTCGGGGCCAAAAAGCTTTTTTCAAATTACTTTCCCAAAAAATGTGGTCGGTTTTGAGTGTGCATCCGCAGTGTAACATTAGCAATGTACAGCAAAGGTTGAGAATGTTGCTGAAATCAATTACGGTGTGTGACGGAATATGTTAACGTTCATTTAGGTACTCCTCGTGGAATTCAAGCTCATCCAAATGTGGTTGTCGGACGTAAGGCTAAGCAAATTAGATTGTGTTCAAGATCAGTCGCTGGAACCAGGAAAGGACACACCATGTCTTCCTGTAGAGGCTCAGAATGTGGGAGGGGATAGGAATAAAAGCAGATTTTTTTCTAAGAAAACCTGCCATCAAGCAGGTTGGGTTCATTGAGTCAGTTATCCAGAGTTTGCCTCATCTCAGGATTAACCAACTCAGGGTTTTCACCTTACCCGCTATCTAGGATACACCTTAGATCCAGCCTGTGTTTAAATATGCCATGTATCGAAGTTGTCTATTCAAAGTTTTTTTCATTTAACCGAATGTGTGTGAACTGAAGTTTGTTTTACTGGGTATAACTTGTACTATTGTAAAATGTTCATATAATGATTGTAAATTAACGCTAACAATACAGTAGGTAGTAAGAGTTGTCATAAGATTAGTCTTATCTCGTTCTCACCAGAAAAACATTTCTTTAACAAATTCTCTATCCACATTCATTACTAACCGTGCATCTTCAAACATTCCATGGTGTTTTTTATCGCCAATAAAATAATATAGCCTCCATTTATGAGCGGGCAGTGGAGTTGTCAGGGAAAAAAAGATGGCTGAAATTAGCCTGGCGGAATGACTCACCTTTCTCTGTGTGTCAGGATTTCCTCACAGCAACGCTGCACCACCTGCCATTACCTTCACAGCTATGGCTCTCACCCCTCAACCCTGTGCTGATCCACCAAGTCCAGGCCTTATTGGCTGGTCTAGTATTCCGCCTTTCGTCATTGGGCGAGTGTTTGTGTCCATCTGAGTGGTTTGGGAGGGGGGGCAGACAGCCTCTGGCAGAAGGGAATTAAAAGTGCTCTAGAAAGACCTTAGCTTCCAACAACACGCACACGTATCGGAAAACACACACAAACACACCTTCGCCTGTCAGACAGACTGGACCCAATTTAGATGTCAAAGTGATTGTCAAACTGTGAGTAATAGAGCGCTGGAGGGGGTCGTGAAGTTGATAAAAAAATAAAAGGCAAGCAGAAAGCGTTGACTTTACACAGAAATGATTTCCAAACCCTTCATGGTAGCCCCTCATTTCCTGTTGAATGAACAAGTCTTTTTGGATACGTTCGAATCCCGCTTGTGTGAACATCGAAGCAGATTCCTCCGACTCATCGCATCTTAATCCGGACTGTACGGTTTAAGGGACGGACAGTAGGGATTCGCACTTACCAAGGTCAAGAGACCTTTGAGATTGCGCTTACCTATAACTGACCTTGTCAGTTTGTCAATGGATGTGTGTGTCTTTCATTTCCACCAACAAAGGCTTCAATCTTCCCTACCTTGCTGTTTCTCACTAACAGATGGACAGTGAAGCTTTGATCTTTGAATTTGAATTGATTTGTGTTTGTTGCCTTTGGTTACGTAATCCATCCTGACATCACTTTCCCTGCTTGGTATCGAACAACACCACTATAGATGTCAAAACCACCCTGCTAAGGTTCCACCTTCTGCTCCAAAAGTCTGGCTATTGAAAGTCGTTCTGTCATTCGTGGAGTGTTTGCATGTAAAGCATTCGGTTCGTTTTCTCTCAAGAGCCACAGTCATCGTGGCGTTGATTATCTGCTCTCTGTAGCTGCCTTCAAGTGGAATACATGTTGTAGAGAGGGAGAGAGACAGAAAGAGAGAGGGGAGAGAGGGGAGAGAGGGGGGAGAAGGGAAAAGAGAGAGAACACTGCCTGTAGTTCAGGGCTGATGGATAGCCCTTGAAGAGGCTATCGCATTACCGTGATGGAGAAAGTCGTTGAGTGATTGAGTGTGACACACAAGACCCTGTACCGCTAAACACACTGAGAACCACATCTATAATAGCTTGTCAACAGAGCTCATTTGCATCAGATGATTTTGCCAGTATTGATCATCGCTCACTTCAACCCAAAAGGGGAGATGGACAAGAGGTAGGGTAGACCAGAATACACAATGTACTTCTGTCCTCTTCATAGGATACCTGACTTGATTTGCTACAGTCCAGAAAGCGAGCTTGAAAGAGAAACGGAGACAGAGAGATTTGAAATACGTCAGCGTAGACAGAAGGCACGAAAGCAGAAGAGTACATACAAGAATGCAAGCCTTGCAAGAGTATTTCTGTCCACCCTAGCATGCATGACAGTCCAGCCAGCCCTCAGCTGGCCTGTGCTGGAGTCAATCACAGATCAGGTTCTCCCAGATGGCCGGCCTGCCTTCAGGTCCTTCTCTGGCCTAGACCAGGTCAAGACTAGACCTAGATCTGGTTGTTGAATTACAGAAGCACTGGATTCACACTCAAGAGGTGGGATTTAAATCATATTAGAGATGGAAAGAAGATGTTTCAAATCCACCTAAATCGGCCCTGATCAGTAGTGAAATGGTTTTAATAAGGAAAGACCTAACCAAGGACGAATACTTTAATGAGGTTGTGTGTGTCTGTGTGTGTGCAACATGTCTGTGTGTGTCAGGCATACATGCATATGCCTGAATTTAAAAAGCACCTTCCTGTGTCATTGTGTGGGTGTGTTATAGTGTGCGTGCTGTGTCTGCGTGCGTGTGTTTTTGAATGTCCGTGTGTGTGTATTCATTGGGTTGTGTCTGGGTGCATGTGCGTGTGTGTGTCCATGGTCCTCCTCTCTCAGCCACGACTGCTCTCCCTCTGCCCCTCAGGTCATGGCGTCTGCGACTGTGGCCAGTGCGACTGTGACGACGAGTGGCATGGGAACGCCTGCCAGATCCAGCATGACTGCACCCTGTCCAGCCGGAGCAGCAAGGAGCTCTGCAGGAACACGCAGGGAGTGGTCTGCTCCAACGCAGGTGACGCGCGCACGTACGCACACATACACACACACACACACACACCACAGATACCTACATATGTCTGTGAGTAGAACTACCTCGCTTGTGCTTTTTCCTTTCTTTTTTTCACTGATGCTTCCTTCAAGGCTGTGTGTGTGTCTGTGTGTGTGTGTGTGTGTGCCCGTGCGTGCGGCTCAGAGGCAGACTGAGTGGATGCCGGGGTTAAGGCTTCTCCTCCTCAGACTGACAGCTCCACCCCTACCTGTGGGGAACCCCACTGGCCCCACAAGCCCGGTCTGTGTGTCCCTGGCTAGTGCTTATTTATCATGCAGCATTCAAAGCAGTGCGTGTGTATCTGTGTGTGTATGCGTGTGTGTGTTTGTGTGGACTTCTGGCAAGACAGATCAGCATGTGCAAATGCAAATCCGGTCACAGCATGCAATCTGTTTGCCTTGTGGCCTGAGAACGCCCCCCTGCACACTCACACACACACACACCAGCACACCAGCACACAACACACACACACACACATAAGGTAACCAGACATTAAGTCTCCTTCCAAAGCACATCTGCAGACCAGCTGGGTTCTTACCCCCTAAAGTGCATCCCATTTGATACATAGGACACCAGCAACACACCAACACACACACGCTTCTTCTTGGACACACGCTTTCTTTCTATGACTAACTCCGCGCGCGCGCGTGTGTGTGTGACAGGTTCGTGCCAGTGCGGCAGCTGCGTGTGCCGCAACCCTGACGGCCGAGGTTTGGTGAGCGGGCGCTTCTGCGAGTGCGACGACAGCGAGTGTCTGGACGAGGACACGGGTGAAGTGTGCGGAGGTACGTCCTTCCTCTCGGCTCAGAGGAGCTGAACGCCCACTTTCAAAAGACGAAACCAAGCCAGGGCGTCGATCTAGAAGTCAGCCGACGAGTCCCCTCGATGAGATCGAGGAATTCGATGGCGGTCGGTGACTGTCGGCGTTTAAGCGACGGTGCGTTTGCGCACGTCAAACAGAGAGGCCCCGTGAGGCCAGTGATTGCACGCTCGCTCTGCCCATCGCCGAAAGGTTAATTGGGAGGGAAATGAGGGTTGACCTGACATGTGTGGTGCCACCTCTAGGTGTTCCCGCCACGCTCCCCAAAGGCTGGCCGTGCCTTGCCAACGTTCCTGAGTCAGCACGTACATATAGCACTGTGCACCGTCTCATTAAAATGGAACAAATTATTCAAAGTTTCCTGGGTTTCATAGGTCTCGTCCAGCCATTCAAAGGTTATATGCGTAATTTGCCGAGTAGGGATGTGCTTGTTCAAGTTCAAGATCAACTTTATGATCAACACTCTGATGACATGGCATGCAAGCATACCTGTATCCAAATAGTTACATGATTTCATGAAAGTAGGCTCTTAATGATGATAAATTGAAAAAAATCAGCGAGTAATCTGATGAGAAATGAATGATCAAATTGAATATGTTAAAGAATCAGGGAAACCAGTCATTCCCTGATTGTCTGATAACGAGAAGAGACATAAGAGGAGCTATTGTACATATGGGATTGCAAATACACCACTCCAGACATTACACGTCTATGCTGTGTGTGTGTGTGTGTGCGTGTGTGTGTTTGGGCTCTGCTTTGCTTCCAGGGCACGGCCAGTGTTACTGTGGAAACTGTTACTGCGCTGCCGGTTGGCATGGAGACAAATGTGAGTTCCAGTGTGACATCAGCCCCTGGGAGAGCAAGAGGAGGTGCACGTCTCCAGATGACAAGATCTGCAGCAACCGTGGTCGGTCCACACACACACACATGCATGGATCCACAGCATCCCTTTTGCATGTACAGTAAAGTTGTTGTTTTTTTGCAGTAAGGTAAGAGGGTAGTCTCAGTTTTGTTCAGGTAAGATGTCCATAGCTCTTGGGTTCAGATTGTTTTTGCCACTTGCCCCCGAACTCCTTCTACTATCTGTTGAGGAGACAGAAGAGTTCATCTCCATGAGGTTCCACCCATCTCTCTTCCGTGGTCCACTCATCTCCTTTCGTTTCCCTTCCTGTCTTCCTCCTCCTCCTGGACTCTCTCCTCTCTGCTGATCTCCTCTGTGCACTTCTCCCTTCGGTCTCTCTCTCTTCCTCACCTTCCTCCTCTGCTCTCCTCTCCTCTCTCTCTGCTCCTCGTACTCGCAGTAGTGGGGACTCCTGGTGTCCATCTTAAGCCCAGGGGTTAATCTTGCAAGTTATAACAGTAACAGAGCATCTCTCTCCAACGCATATTGCGTCTCATTTCCATACATTTGGGGGGGGCGGGGGGTTAGCATGATCACCAGAGATGGAGAGAACATCTGAAATAGTTTGCATGTTCAGAGAGAGAGAGAGAGAGAGAGAGAGAGAGAGATTTGATTCGATTACTGCCTCCAGCGTGCTGTAATGGAGGTGAGATATTTATAAGTCAGTGAGATGCCTTTGTTCTCTCAGTTCTCATTCTTTTATCTTTTGCTGCAGGTCTGTGAAGGTGCAGGTTTTGAATGACAGATTTCATAAGATTACTCCTTCCCATTACTACTGTACTTACCCATAAACTTTGGCTTTCTTTCTCCCTGTGCCAGTCCATAACTACCATCACATTAAGCCTGCTATTAAGATGTGAGAAATTGCAGTTCCTGCCTATATGTTAAAATCCTTTAAAAGCAATTATAATTGATGAGGGTTTGATTGTGATTTGGCCATTGACCTGAACAATGACTTGGGAGAGGAGGGGGGAAGGGAGAAGGAAGAGAAGCAGACAAGGAGGGAAAAGGAGACGAGTGGAGTGGAGAGGAAAGGAAAAGAAAGGGAAGGGATGGAAAAGTGGATATCCAGGTTTCAAGGCCAGGCCTGCCTTATCATGGCCCAGTCGGTAGAGCTGCCAGCTGGCCAGCCTCCCTCAGGCTTCCCCCAGCCATCCTGTCGATCCTTGGCCTCCCCTGACCTGGGTACACCAATGAGACTGAAAGGCATTTCCATTGGTTGTTGCTTAGCTGTCTGTCAGGGAAAGCTAGATGAGCGGTGAGGGGTGGGTGATTAGAGAAGCATAGGCAGAGAAAGGCATTTTCCTCCAATGTCTTGCCTCATGCCAAGTGGACCTTAGGGCATTGTGTCTGCCTCCTGTCATCGTACTCCCACAGTGTATAACCAGAAATTGTGTGTGTGTGTTTGTAGGAACCTGTGTTTGCGGGGAGTGCACATGCTATGACGTGGACCCCTCGGGGGACTGGGGGGACATCCACGGTGACACGTGCGAGTGTGACGAGAGGAGCTGCCACGCCACCTACGACCGATATGCCGACGACTTCTGCTCAGGTTAGCGGGCCCATAAGGTGGGAGAAAGTTTGCACATTCGAACGTGAGGTTTCCAAACCCTGGATCGGGTGCCTCGGTGGTACCTGCTGAGGTGGCGTTGGTTGGGAGTTGGGGATTGATGCTTCTAACCAATACACACAGACACACACACACACAGCAGGTTCTGGTTTTTAGTTGGAGGGTTGAGTTAAAAACCTGCCCCATCTGGTTGTAATTGTGCGGTCTAGCTTTAACAGGCAGGGTGGGTCTGCAATATTAGTGTGAGACAGTGTCAGTGGGACTGACCTTCTAGGTGCTAATAAATCCAGTGCTGAGGGGAATAAAGTTTTGGGGACTTGGGGAAGTTTGGACCCACTATTTTAGAGCTGGTCTCCTGATTCATAGCTGTTAAAATACTGGTAAGTACCATACCTTTGTTGCAGGTGTTTTTGGGTGTCTGTAGATTTTTCTTATTGTCATTAAGAAAGAAGTGGAAGACAAAAGTACAAGTTCTCTTTCTCTCTTTCTGTCTCTTTATTTCTCCCTGTCCTGCTGTTCCTCTCCCTTTCTGTTTTTCACTCTCCTTCTCTATGTCATTATTTGCTTCCTCGCCTTATATCTTTCCCCTCTCCTCCCACACCCCTCCACCAATGTCTTCCTTCCGGTGTAACCTTGTCCTCCATTCCTCCTTTCCTTGCTCGTCCCTTCCCATCCCTCCCCTGCCTCTCTCTCCTCTCCCCCTGTGGCCCCAGGTCACGGCCAGTGTAACTGCGGACGGTGCGACTGCAAGGAGGGCTGGGCTGGCAGGAAGTGCGAGCACCCCCTGTCCTGCGCTCTCTCTCTGGAGAGCAGTCTGAAGAAGTGCCGCGGAGTCTCCGCCATGCCCTGCTTCGGACGAGGTACAGACGCAGACGCGCGTCTGCACACGCAGACACACGCACGTAGACACCCGCCCCCCCCTCCTTGTGCTTCGTCAGGTTACGTTTCGACGGAAGCTGTGGGGGCTTGAGCCTTCGATGTTGGGTTGGTTGGACAATAGCTGATCTGTACACAGTGAACTAATCTGAAGGTTGGACGTCGCAATGTTCATTTCACTGGATACATGTGGTTCAGCCTGAAGCCTCCACTCTGGCTGGATGTCTCGACTCTGCAGCCCTACTTCACAGGAATTACCTATATTCTGCTACAGTCATTTGGCCAAAGCGATTATGTTGAATGCAAGCATCTCTACCATATGGGATCCAGAATGACAAGAAGTGATTCGCTTACTTAAGGATTGTGGACTATTACTAAAGTTAGTATGTGTAATACAGAGAGGCTAGCATTTAGCAAGTTAGTTTCGAAAAGCATAGCATCTCCACAGCCATGCCTCCTTTTTAACACATGAACACACACATAGGGCTGAGTCTAAACACGTCAATACATTCACAAACAATTTCTAAAAACCAAATCAAACCTTGTGATTGCCTGTCCAAAGTAACAACAGTAACCATGGCATCGATTTTCAGATCCTCAGTTTCCTTCATTGGTCTCCAGCGTGGAAAAGTGATGCCTATGTCAATTCCGGTTTTAGCTGTTGATCGAGACAGACGGTGTTTCTTTTTGTCTTTCTTTTCTTGAGGGCCAAGAGGAACACAACATTACCGTGTTTTGCCCTCCATAGTCACTTTTGCTTTACAGAGCCACAAGTTACCTCCGCAAAAGAAGTGTGGTTATACGAGCAAACAGGTTGCTCATGCTCTGTGTGCAAATATAGATTGACAGACAGGAAGAACATCCTATTATTATTGGCCAAATACCGTTATTGGTCCTTCCACAGAAAAAAGAACGTTCATATATATTTATTTAGCATTTGGCCATGTAAATATAGTCTATACAGTATATTTATTTACTTTTCCCCATTTGGTCCAATTCTGAAATTATTGACTGCTATTAAGATGAGACCTTCAGCCAGTATAAACATGTCAAAAGATTACACATCTTAGTTTTAAAGGAGGAATGTGCCCATCTCTGGAGCCACAAGCCCTTGACAGCACGGAAAGGACAAAAATGCTTAATGTAGAAGCATTTGTGGTATTTAATCACCTCCGGTTGTTGTGATTTTCGCTCATTCATTTCTCCCGGCTCCTGGGTACTCAGGGTGTGTCAGAGCATCATTCACCACCACCCCCCCCCACCCCCGACACCACCTTAATTCCGCCACCTCTGCTCAGTAGAGCATTGTTCCTTGTGAATACAGCATTGTTCAGCCTTCTCTACTTTCATACCCCTGGAGGGCGTCTCACATTGTTCCCAGCTCAACCTCTCAAAGCACAAATATCCACATCAGCGTGAACAATGAGGTGCGGAGAACAGCCCAGAACAGGCCGCCATCTCCGTCGTAACGACTCTTGATGTCTCTCTATTGAACGAGATGGTTACATGGCAAAGACTTTTCCAATAATCTGGCTTTCCGTGTGCTCCATTAGAAGGAGAATGGCCAGCAAACCTGCCTGTGTGCATCACATCTAATGGAAGCCAATGGTTCAGTGCTAGGCTGAGAGCGGGTCTACAGGGAGGTCAAGGGCTGCTAGATGTCCGTACCAGGTTGGAGTGCTGCTGGCGTTGTGACCTGGGCTCTGGGCTGGGGTGAACTTTGGCTTGGGGTGAACTCTGGGCTGGGGTGAACTCTGGGCTGGGGTGAACTTTGGCTTGGGGTGAACTCTGGGCTGGGGTGAACTCTGGGCTGGGGTGAACTCTGGGTTGGGGTGAACTCTGGGTTGAGGTGAACTCTGGGTTGAGGTGAACTCTGGCTTGGGGTGAACTTTGGCTTGGGGTGAACTCTGGGCTGTGGTGAACTCTGGGTTGGGGTGAACTCTGGGCTGGGGTGAACTCTGGGTTGAGGTGAACTCTGGGTTGAGGTGAACTCTGGCTTGGGGTGAACTCTGGGCTGGGGTGAACTCTGGGCTGGGGTGAACTCTGGGTTGGGGTGAACTCTGGGTTGGGGTGAACTCTGGGCTGGGGTGAACTCTGGGCTGGGATGAACTCTGGGTTGAGGTGAACTTTGGCTTGGGGTGAACTCTGGGCTGGGGTGAACTCTGGGCTGGGGTAAACTTTGGCTTGGGGTGAACTCTGGGCTGGGGTGAACTCTGGGTTGGGGTGAACTCTGGGTTGGGGTGAACTCTGGGTTGGGCTTGAAGTTTTGGGTTGAGGTGAGGTAGGTTGGGGTGAGTTGTGGGTTGAGGAGTTCAAATCCAGCCATGTCCTCTGATTTACAGAAACCAATTGTGTCCAATTACCTTTACCTTGCCTGCAAATTGTATAATATCCCATGGTAGTTATGGCTTTGGAGAGAAATACACATTTGATGCCCTGGAGTCACAACCGCTGGAAACACTCAAACTGTTAATTAACCTAGCAATCCAAATAACCCAACTGACAAATCTGAGTGTTGGCCATTCAAGTCTACTTAATTAGAAGTGATGCTGTTGGCATGTTCTCTGTCAGCTGTTACACAATAACCAGTTAAATCAAGCTATGCTTCATAAAAGTGCAGGGGGTAGGGTGGGCGCGGGGGGGGCGGGCAGGGAGCACCCCCACGTAATGAAACAGGCGAGATTAAGTTGTGCAGGGAGAGTTAATTAGCTTTAATTTCCTTCTGCAGTACCTTTAAATTATCTCCAGTTGCTGCTGCCAAATGGCATTTTAAATTGCCCTGTGTGAAAGAACAATTAATGGAATCTATAACCCCCACCCAGCCCCTTTTTATAAAGTGCATTTACATTTGAGCTCACCCACTGGTGAATCTTTGACAGTTGTGGAGCTCCTCTGCTTTTAAACAAATGGTCAAGGTTCCACAGACTTCCTAGAGATGCAGTGAGCGACTATTATAAGTGGCCTTTGTCCAGAGTTCCTTCAGGTAAAGGCTCTATATGCCTGTCTGTCATCGTGTGCCAGTTACTATTGGTGGCAGGAATTAAGCCCACCGAGGTCCATTTTGTTCCCCCTGAGATGCAACGTTAGTTGACATGGTAAACTCCATCTTTCGTCCCTCGCGATTCATTCTCCTCACCGGCTACGGAACCAATGATATTCCAACCTACAGAATCTGTATTCCATGCGCACGCTTGGGCCAGTAAATAGTGCATCGATATGCCCTGGATTTCCCTTGCATGCTCCCCCCCTCAGCACACACACACACACACTCACACACACACATTCGCCCAACACCCAAGACAGGGGCTTAAATGATGATTTATACATCTGTTTACTGGCTCTCAGTCACAGGCTGCTGTGGCTGGGCATCCCTGCAGAGCCTGTCTGCATCGGCCTAAGAGATAGGCCATTACTCTCCTCAACTGCATTTGCCCTCTTCTCCTCCCACAGAGACTCAAGTCTTCTGCACTATCTGCATCTCTCGACATGTCTTGCTGCATGGGTGTTCTGGTGGCGCGGGGGTGGTCGTGGGGGAGGGGGGCTCTGGGAGAACGTTGAAAAATCAAGGGTTGGAACAAGTTCACAAAATCGTTGAGAGAGAGAGAATCAAGAGAATGGAAAGGAATTGAGGAGGGAGAGGAGAATAGGGAAAATGTGAGCATCAAGAAATAGAGAGAGATTGGAGAGAGTGTAAGTAATGCGTGGAGACAGGGACAGGGAGGTAGAGTGAGATATGCGTGAGAGAGAATCTTGGAGCGTTTGGAAAATCTTGGCTTGACCGGAAAAACCTTCAATTGTGGGCCAGCGGTGTCTAACTGACAGGAGACAGGGGCAAGGATATGGCACATTCTTCACTTCCTGGTATTTCCTTAAGGAAACACGGGTTTTCATCCTCATCCTGCTCATACCTGGAATTCCTTTCTCTCTCTCTCTCTCTCTCTCTCTCTCTTCCTCTCACTCTCTCTCTCTCTCTGTTTCTCTCTCTCTTTCTCTCTCTCTCTATCTCTCTCTGTTTCTCTCTGTTTCTCTCGCTCTCTTTCTCCTTCTCTCTCTCTCTCTGGGATGGAACGTTTTGTTCTGATGTGGTTTCTCATGTGGCCTTTTGTAGAACATGCCTGTCTACATACCTTGGCCAGTAAATAAAACTCGTTCATTCAGTAATTTTCCCGAGTTACAGACAAACTAGACCAAATGTGCTAAAGGAATTTCATACCAAACGAGCGTGTTTTGTAGTATTTTGTCGAATTTCTTTTAGCATATTTGATTGTACATACAGGAGACATTTCACAATGATCGCAATCAGAACTGTCTTTTCCTACTATCATGTAATGAGGCGTTGTGATTGGTTATTTTGTGGGAATGTACAACACAGATGTGTCTGAGGAAATTTGCAATTCGTGTGTTTGTGTGTGCCTACACACGCATGTGCTCTTTCAATTGCTACTTCAGAATATCAGTTTGTTGGTCTCAGTCTCCCATTGGGGCCTATTGTTCATCTGAGCGAATGCAGGAAACACAGGCAGACATCGGAACAGGAAACAAGACAGCGGGTTAAAGTGAAGGAAAGCGTGACGAGGCGACGATGAGAAGGAAGCTATACAGGAGGATCCTCTATATCAGGTTTAGGGTCTATAGAACATCAGCTATAATGAAAAGAGGAGAGAATTGAATGTCTGAGTGTATTGTTCGTGTATTGCACACTATTGTAGTGTTTTGTAAACTATTGTCGTCTTGATGCTCTTCAATATTGAAGAAGCCGCCCATGTTGTGTGCAAGTTGCAAACGTAGACATAAATGCTGTCTTACCTGTTTTTTTTCCGTCTTCTGCATTGTTGAACGAGTAAAAACAGATGACTCATGTATGTATTTTTGAAGCTGCAAGGCTGTGCAATGCAAACACAATGTACGGAACATGACAATTGAATCCAAGTTTCGGGACGTTCTGCAGGAAGGCCCGGGTCTGGATGACTGGATCCAGAAGCTTCCATTCTAGCAGCAGTTTAAGGCCTCGGGATTAGCTTCTGGCCTACCTACCTCCAGTTGAACTTCATCACAGGGAGCAGTTCAATCACACTCTGCCTTCCACCTGTGTGTTTCTGCCTGTAGATGCAGAGTGGGCAGAAATGATATCTGGGTCAGTGACCTAATGTGTTTATTATGATGAACCACATCCTTTTCCATTTATGTATTGCTTTTTTTTAAGGTATTAAACTCGAGAGATATGTCCACCCAGTTTATTTTCGAGTTGCGGGCCCCACTTAAAGTGAAAACAAAGTAAAACAAAAAGTAAGCAGAGCAAAATCAACTCTTCGGGCGGTGGAATGACTCCGTCAAAATATGGAGATTTTTCAACTTTCTGTATTTTTTCGATACATTTGCATTCAGATCAAAATGCAGTTCAGATGGTTTGGAGAAGCAATGCACATTTGTTGCTGTGGATGTTTCTTTGAAAGTTATTAGTGAGAGAGGGTGTTGATAGCACTGCTAAACTTTATTAAACAACATTTTTCAGGGGTCCGCCTATGAGCCAGTATTGAAAACGACCAATCGGCAAAGGCTATCTAAGGGGGGAAAACAGACAGCTGCCTGACTATATTACGGCCTCACAGCTCCTGGTATGTCCTGTGCATACAGTCCAATAGGGCTCCATTCACACACACACACACACACACACACTCTACTGCCCACTGGACATGAAGGCGTCTGCTTAGAGAATGAGGGAAACACACAACATACACACGAGAGTAGGCAGCTATGACGACCACAGAGATAATCGATAAGGCAGGGGTGTTATGACATCAACAGTTGCCATAGCAACAGAGCTAGGGAGCAGACAGCGGAGGGTTATCAGTGTGGCGGGAAAGACAGGTTGCCAGACATGCCAGACTGCGTGTGTGTACCTATGTGTGTGTGTGTGTGTGTGTGTGTATTGAATTCAGAAGTCCCTATTGCTATAATACACAAGTTCCAAAAAAAAAAAAAGTGTGTGAAAGTGTGTGAGCGGTGGGCTCTAAAGTGCTCTTTTCAGACGTAATTTGCCATTGCAGTGTATGAATGGTGGCTAATAGTCGGTAGGTTATAACTATACCAACGCATTCTTAGGTGACATTGAAATGGTGCGATCTGAGACTGTCAAAAGCTATGGAAGCGATTACATTAGCTCTTCAATCTCCTGAGTAGCATTACTAAATGAATTCGGTGCTACGCTGATTAATTTAGAATCCATTGACTGGACAGTCCATTGAGATGTAACATCAAGTTTAAAGGGGGGGGGGCTATTGACACACAAACATCATTCTAATTAGCACACAGGCAAAACAATGTTACAGAACATACATCACAAATAAACAAATGACGACGCCTTGCCCACCATCACACAACCCAGATCTTTGCTATCAAGAATCAAGGAATTAACCGACTTATATTACACCTTTGCACGGGTACGAGCATCAAAATTGTCTTACGTTCTGTGATAGAGCCCTAACGGAAGATTTTCTTGAAGAGCTACTACTCATGATTTATTTAACAAATCAAAGTCAGGTCCACTAGATTTCTTATCATGTGCAGAGGTGAATGCAAGTTCATACTGGACAGTGAAGTTCTTGGGACATGACAAGCAATAGATATGTAATAGCATAACAAGGAAGGACATTTTAATTAAAAACACTGGCTGCAAGAATAACAACAAAAAAGCAGGCTAAAATTCTGTTATGGCAGTTAAAGAAGTAATACAAATTTGATGAGGAAAGAATAATAAAACTAGCATTAAGAGTATAACAGTGAAAAAAGCTAATAGCTGAAATATATCAAAATAATAGCAAACGTAGCAAGGAATGCAAAAGTAATAGGAATATAAAGTGTACAGTGCTGGCGGACATATACATTCAGTTAAAGTGACTATAGTAAGAGCTGAGATGATTATTGGACAAACAGTCAAATAAGCAGTCATTGAAAATGCTCTCGATAATGCATTGGCGAGAGTTTGGGTGGACACGCCAAACTTCCTCAATCTCCTCAGTAGGCTGAGACGGTTTTTGGGCAGTAAGGAGTTCCAAGGTGTGTATGTGTGTGGGAGGAATCAAAAGAGAGATCTGACCAACCACTCAAACGTCAGCATGATGGTGGAAGTCACTGCCCAGCGATAGAGAGATGCCCTCTTGTCAGAGCTCACCTCACGCCAGCCGTAGTCTTGGTCCTGAGCTCATCTTACCGACAGCCACGGTGTCGCTCATTTCAAACCATGTGGGAGGCAAGAGAGGTGGTGGTGGGCCGGGAATCGTTGCTACTTCACCCTTTTGCAGCATGTAATGGAGTTGGCAGCTTGTTGTGGACCCGAGTCCATGCCACCTGCGACCAAGGTTGAGCTGTGACAGGATCCAGCTTGTTCCTCCAGCCTCTGCTGGCATCTCTGAGGGCTCCGTGGACTTCCACACTTCCACGTCACCAGAGTTACTGGCAGAGTGCCCTGCACCAAGCTTAGCATTGGTACTAGGCTAGGGCTTTTGGTTGGGGAAAATCCTGACTTTGACTACCGGAACAGTGTCGCCAAAGCACATTGTTCGAGTGTGACTATAGTAACTCAAATGGTCATTGACAGCCTCACAATTGGCCGGCTTCCCAGTGGTGCCAGGTGTGTCTGCGCTGAGCACTTGTGAGTATTTAAAGCAGGTGAACCCTCTCAAATGAGCCGTAGCGTTAAGTAGCGTGCAGCTCTCAGCGTTTCCCCCGGAGCTCCTCCTTCACCGACTGGGTGAAGCGGAGCAGGAATATCGCTCAACGTGGTCTCCCAATCGCCATGACGGTGGTTTGCCTGTGTGCGTTTACTCAGCTCGTGCTGACACACAAGCCGTATGTAAAAGAGGTCACTGCTGTTGTCTGTGCCTACGCAGGGCAGTGCCAGTGTGGCCAGTGTACCTGCCACCCACCAGGAGACAGCCGGGTTCACGGGAAGAACTGCGAGTGCGACGACCGTCAGTGTGAGGACATCAACGGGGAGGTTTGTGGAGGTGAGGATGCACGCGTGCGCATGCACAGACACACACCCTCACCCCTCTGTCTGTCTGTCTGTCTGTCTGTCTGTCTGTCTGTCTGTCTGTCTGTCTGTCTGTCTCTGCTCAGTACTAGAAAGGAGCGCGTCATGACGCTTCAGAGACCCGAGTATCACCTAAAAGCTAAGTGAGGACTGGGGGTTCCTTGGAAGTTCCTGAATTAAATATAATAACCTGATGTAGATGTGCCTATCTTTCGTTAAACTGTCAGAGTTCAGGACAACGCTAGATTTCTATGGAGAGTGGGTGTAGCGCAATGCAAGGTGGAGCTTCTGCTAAAAATGATTACGGAAATCTCTATACATTGATAAAGGCCTGAACTCCAACTGCATTTTCAGTAGGAAATAGCGTTATACTTTTGAAAACGGACCATCAAGAATACTATCAAATCAACTTGACTTAAGTACTTTTTAACAGACGTTTGATTACCTTTCCCACTGCACAAATGAATCCAAACTGAGTTGTTTTTTTCTCTCTGACTCCTGCTATATTTTCGTCTGGCCCACTAAAAGATGACCACCAGCAGAAAATGTTAAACGAGGCGGAAAATACTCCAGGAATTAAACATGCAGAAATAGAAGGTAGAAACAACAGATTTCGTTGAGTTATGCACATTGTTGTTTCGGCAAATTTAAAGGGAGAAAAGCATTTAGGAGTAGTGGTCAAAGCCCCCCAGCTAGGTTGTTTACACCAGTCCTGTCTACATCCTGTGGCTGGAGATGGGTAGCAAGAGATCAATCAAACATAGCAGACATATTTCAACACAACAGTTGTAGTTTTCATGCTGTCTTTCAGACAGCTCCCATTAAAGACTCAGACAGCCTGCATAAGTGGGTGGGCGTCTCCAAGACAGGGCAGAATAGGCTTCCTGGCTTCAATTTCGGTAAGTGAAGGGGTTGCTTGGACTGGGTTGACAGCGACAGAGGAAGAGGTCAAACATGATAAAGCGCAGGAGGGACGCGAAGGAGAGGATAGGGTGAGAATGGGACATTTTAGGCTAACAGCTCTGACATCCAGGGTGCAATGCCGATTCAATGTCAGACCCAGGAGGGGTCCTTTGCCTCTCTTTCCCCTGGAAGCGAGAACACGTTTAGCGAGGGGCCAGAAAAGAAGTTTTCAACACGCGTTCTCACTCCAGCGGTGGAGCATTTCACCTGCAATTGTTTTGCGAGCTGGAGAAGGGGCTACTGTACCAGTCTCCCCATGCGGGCCTCTTACTAGGAGCAGGGGGACGCTCCTGAAAGGCTTGAGGCAGGGGTAGTGGGGGCGAAGTTCAGTGTCTCCGTCAAAATAGAGAGGGAACACCGTTTGCTTGCAGCATTTCAGACTTAGAATCACACGCTCCCAAACTCTTCGCGGTGCCGTCCCTCTCCCTGTCTTTCTCTCCCTCTCTCACACACACATAAATGTCGCGCCCCCCCCCTTCCCCCCTCCGCCCCCTGAGAGGTTGTGTAAGGTGTGTGTTGGTGTGCTGTGCCTTACTCAAGCGGTGGTGCATTGCAGCAAGCGCCTTCCTTTCAGGCGATGCAGTATTCATGCGAGTGCTCTGCAGGGCCTCGTTGAATTAGTCCACATCAGAAGGGGCTTTCAGGGCAGTGCCAGCTCACCTGCTCGGACACGTATGTACAGTAGGCAGGGGGTGTACGCGCAGGGGGAATCCTGTTCATGCGCTCGCGCGCACACCAGGACTGCAGGACACTTCCGCTGGGGCCACTGGGCAGTCCGACACTAGTGACAGAAGCCTGTGTGTGTGTGTTTCTACTCATTCATCATCAGTGTCCCTAATATGCATGTCTGCGTTCAGTTGTTTCTCTCCTAATTATGTTCTCTCTCCATCCCTACTTCTCCCTGCCACGCCGACAGTCCAGGTGTACATTTTGATTGTGTGGTTGCGTGCCTATGCATGTGTGTGCGTGAGTACATGTCTGTGTGTGTGTGTGCTGTGAAAGACAGGTGCAGTGTAATTGAAATGACTCTGGTTCTGCTCCTCGGAAGCAATTAACTCCTCCCCCCCTGGACAAGCTGATTGGAGCAGCCATGCGTGTCCTGGCATTCAGTGGCTCTCACACTCTGCACAGCTTAACACCGACCAACCCAGCCCTACTCCACCCTCCCACCCAAGTCTCAGCATAGGGAAGGAGCTAGTGAAGACAGGCAGGACTTGGAGAGAGGGAGAAACATGGAAAAGAGAGGGAGAAAGAAATGGAAATATGCATAAGGCGTCATGATCTCGTTCTCATTCTAAGTGCAACTGTGCAGCTTTGATAGTAGTAGGGCCACGTAGGATGCGCAATGTATCAAAGAAAGTTGTTTTGTATAGCCCTTTTTAAAAAGCAATGTCACAGATGGCTACACAAACGCATCATAGACCTGCACCTGAATTAACCTAAACTCCCTTAGGAATAACTCTCAGTAAAACTCAAAGTCTTAGGAGGAGCAGTTCTGAAGGGATCCCCTCCTCCTGAGATTATAAACAAAATAGCTTTCCAGAACGAAGCACTTTTGATCGTCCACTCCTTGCATCTCTTCAGGAAGACGTGCATGATCAGAGTTTTGCAGTGCAGTTGGCCATTCAAAATGGCCTGGAGTCTGGCCATCTTTTTAAGCA
This sequence comes from Plecoglossus altivelis, assembly GCA_036571765.1. NCBI lineage: Eukaryota > Metazoa > Chordata > Actinopteri > Osmeriformes > Plecoglossidae > Plecoglossus > Plecoglossus altivelis. The sequence goes on from BROE01000022.1 coordinate 15,443,593, forward strand.
ATTAGAAGGGCCGGCCTGCATTTGGTGTTTGTGCTTGATGGGGAGTTGGAGCTGTTAATGAACTGAAAGAGATTGAGCTAAAACTGCAGCCTGAGGTAACTGACTCAAATAGGAATGTCCGTGTGTCCAATTCTGTGAGTTTGGCTGAAGTTTAGCCAAAGGTTTGCAAATTATTTAGCTTCTTCAAAAATCATATGCATGATGAGGTTAATCATCACCAGACGCACTATGATTAGGTTATCCCTCACCAGATCTACTACGACTAGGTTATCCCTCACCAGATCTACAATGACTAGATTATCCCTCACTAGATCTACTATGACTAAGTTATCCCTCAGAAAGATCTACTACAACTAGGTTATCCCTCACCAGACCTACTATGACTAGGTTATCCCTCACCAGATCTACTACGACTAGATTATCCCTCACCAGATCTACTATGACTAGGTTATCCCTCACCAGATCTACTACGACTAGGTTATCCCTCACCAAACCTATCATGACTTGGTTATAATTTTCTTTTAACTAGTTCCACCCAGACTAAGTTAGCCCTGACTACTTTAGACTTGACTAGATTAACACAGGCCATGATGACCCTTAGTGATCTGCCCTGCCTCTGTGCTTGACTGGTTTAACCTGGCGTTGTCTCCGCCTCCTCCAGGTCATGGCTTCTGCTCGTGCGGCAGGTGTATCTGCAGCGACGGCTGGTTCGGGAAGCTCTGTCAGTTCCCCCGCACCTGCGATATGACGGACGCCCAGAGCAAGGAGATCTGTGAAACTGCCGATGGCGTTATGTGCAACGGGAAAGGTTACTACATTGCGAAGCTGCACATTATATAAAGTTCAGAGTACATTTATAGCCTATAACATTATCACCTTGTGATCCTTTTTTCAGTATTGTTCTATAGAGAATCTAGACAGAATACCTCTGTATTTTAAAAGTCAATTTTTTTATATTGTTATATATGAATAACATATATAACAGAGCTCACCAAGCTAATGTATTTTATAGTCTGTATACATGTAAGGTTTACACCTGTTTAAAGGTATCCATTCTTGGATATATTCCTCCATTGTGATCAGGGTTCTCCCTGTGATTAGCTGCCAGTAGTTGGTCTGAGAGCTGCAGTGGGGATGGAAGGGTTGGGCATCAGCTGCAGACAGCAAATGAAGAAGAGCATGTTCATTTTCTATGGTCCACTGCACTTAGACATCCGCTGAAGAATAATCTCTTCCTCCCCTCCTCTCCTCTCCCCGTTTTGCTCTCGTCTGCCTTCCCTACTGTCTGAAACGACACTCGGATCTCTGGGCGATTTTGCACCTAACAAAAGGCTGAGCCTCATTTCTTTGGGCTGCCAAAAGCCCAAACTCATGTTGGTACAGTCGACGAAAGCCTGACATGAAAGCCTGACTGTCCGCATTCTTTCCTCAGTTGGAGTTTTTTTATTCAAAGCGTTTGTTTGTTTTTGACGATGTGTGCGTGTTTACCGACAGGATCCTGTCACTGTGGCCGATGTATCTGCTCTCCTCAAGACTGGTGGGTGTCTGGGGAGTTCTGCGAGTGCGATGACAGAGAGTGTGACAAGCACGACGGCCTCATCTGCACAGGTACCCAACGTCCGTTTGCACACGATACTGCAGACTATTCGTTTAGCACATCAGCGCACCAACGTGTCGAAGTGAACGCGCACACGCACTGGCACAAAACATAGCTTTGTATTATATCCAATTCCACCACCGTTAATGACCTTGTGTATGTGAGTCAGGTTCAAGATGGGAGGGAAGGAAAAAGGGAAAACAGCGAGATAAGACGAGACCTCCTCCTTCACTTAGATCTCTCGCTCTCCAAACACCGGTCTCAGTTGCATTCCTTCGCCTTTGCAATGGAAATCACAACACTGTGTTTATTGTTCAGCATGGCCCCGGGCCCCTGGCCCTGACAACGTTCAGACATCTGTTCAGAGGTTCCATTTTATTGCTCCGTCCCTCAAATGCTAGCAGTCGTGTCACTCCAAAGAGCATCTCTGGTGCAGATCCGAACCAAACATTGATTTTTAAAAACAAGAAAACAAAGAGAAAGTATAAATATGTTGGTTAAATGTCGCATATTAGCATATTAATCATTAGGGCATATGTCATTATTACCATATTCATGAGGATTATTGTAATTGTGGTTTCTCACGTTTGACGAGGAAAAGTCAGTTCTGGAGGGTGAGAGAAGGAATATGCAGATGTGATTGTGTTTTCATCAACCCCTTCCCAAGGTACAGTAACAGAAATGCACACAACCTTTAATTATAAAGATGCAAACATTTGTCTGGTGAGTTTGTTGAGGATTTATTCTGCTTTCGGGAATGTCACGCATTCCTCAAAGCAGATGATTACAATTACACAGACAAGTGATGAGTGACGTGGACAATTGTATGTATTAGAAATGCCTGTTGGTTTATTCCATACACCAAAGACGATCATTTTGGCAGATGAAAGACAATTATACTCCAAAGGAATTCACAATTTCTACTTTCACTCACCATTGCGATTGTTTTGTTTTTTATTAATTTTTGCATTTGACAAAACTGACTATGTAGGTCGTGAAAAAACAAAACAAATAAATGAATTGTCAACTGCCTTTAAAACCTCTCCATTTAGTGGATACTCCTAGTCAACATCAGTCGATCCTGAAAAGAATATTGTCTTCCACACAGTAAAAAAATGTTTTGTGTTATTTTGCCCCATCAAATTCAAATGTGATATTAGCTGAAGTGTAAAGGAGCCTTTAGATTAAACACGTACCTTTTCTCTGACTCATACATGTCTAGAAATGCTGCAGTTCTGTAAACACAGGGCCAGCTTTGTCCAGTAGTGTCTGTGCTCTGTTCAGTAAGGGGCTGTGTCAAGTCCGTAACAGGTGTCCTTCAGTAAGCTTCCGTGAAGCCGCCGCACTATGGAACTGCAAAGGGTGACACCTGAATCTGTCTGTTTAATCTTTGCAATAAGGGACAGGGTTTATTGGGAGCACAGCATGACTGGAGCTTGATTTTAGGGTCTTAGACCCCACAGTGGAGCTCTGCCTGGGGGATCAGAGTAGGGAGTACCAGAGGCTAGCTCTATACCCCATGGTGGAGCTCTGCCTGGGGGACCAGAGTAGGGAGTACCAGAGGCTAGCTCTATGCCCCATGGTGGAGCTCTGCATGGGGGACCAGAGTAAGGAGTATCAGCGGTTAGCTCTATGCCCCATGGTGGAGCTCTGCCTGGGGGACCAGAGTAGGGAGTACCAGAGGCTAGCTCTATGCCCCATGGTGGAGCTCTGCCTGGGGGACCAGAGTGGGGAGTACCAGAGGCTGGCTCCAGACCCCATGGTGGAGGTCTGTCAGGGGACCAGAGCATGAAATGTGGAATCTTGTTAAAAGTCTGCCTCGATGAAGCCATTCTCTCAATTCACAGTTCCTCTCCTCACCTTTGCTTGCAGGGAACGGAGTCTGCAACTGTGGCAACTGCGACTGCTGGGATGGCTGGACAGGCAACGCGTGTGAGATCTGGGTAGGGGCCGAGTATTGACACAGGGAACTGTCGCAAACACAGACTGTGCTGCCTGGGAAAGAGGGAACACGAAAGGTCCTCCTTGGGTAGTAGAAGATGGAGGGAACGATGAAGTGGAGAAGAAAGGAGAAGCTTAAGACAAAAATGGGATGTAATTCTTCATTCAGATATCTGCATATCACTTTGTATAACAGCATTCATTGTACTGGTTACAAATTATCGTCATTAAAACTGTTTTTTTATGCAAGAAAAACAACTGCGGAAGCCAAAAAAGCTGTTTTTTCCTGTTTGAAACACATTACAATGTAACCCTTTATATGTTTCCAATACAACTATATGTATGAATATGTGTTAATATAGGAATGCGTACATATTCCAGAAAGCTACATATTATAAGATGCAGGTACATTAAAATAATCCAAACGTTCAAATAAAAAGGAGAATGTTTTATTATTAATACACTTGTCCTAACGGTGTTTTGTATGGATGGTAATGTTTTGACATGTGAAGTTTCTAGTCATTGATGTATTTTTTGCTAAAAGTGTGCCACCACAAACTGGAATCAAGGCTCACTCTGCTTGCAAGCCAGGCGTGTCTTTTCAGCTTGTTATGATCATTTCTTTCTTTTTAATAATAAAACATTGAATGTGCCGCAGGAAACATCATCCTGTTTGAAAAACAAGGCAAAAGAACTAACCATGGCCTATGGTTTGAAATCATTACATGGCATAACCGATGGGGATACTTGCAATGGTACATATTTGGAAATAAATAATGTTCTGTAGTGAATATTCGATTTCCTGTCCATCCGATCAAGCCACATGCCACTATCGCACCCATGTACAACCTCCAATTACGTGAATTCCCCACGTCATCTTCAGAGTGGGAACCCATCAAAGCGAAAATGGTGTAAATGTGCAGGTTGACAGAAAGAGACCAGAGCTCAAGGGTGGCATGCTGTGCGTCAGATGTCGCTGTGAAAGCTACGTCAGCTGTCAGCGCTCAGCCATACCTGACTGCTATGACTTCATAAAGAACCTTTCTACTTTGGCATTGTTCATGCTTACTAGCCAACCTCTCTGTTGTAGTTTTCCCATCGAAACGATGGCTGCAATAATATACTGCACATTATATTGCATTAAGTATGTTACCGACATAACAGTACACCTTTATATAAATATTTTATTCAATATGTTGTATATATGTATACAACCAAACACATACTGTACAGTGCAGACAAACCCGTTGCATATATGTATGTAAAATTAGCGGTACATACCAACAGTTCTTAACACACATAGCCTACTACATGCACAGTTTCTCGATGCCATCCTCCCCCATGCAACAGATGAAACAACATACCAAAAACAGAGGGGGAAAAGAGCCCAACAGAAACACAGGTAAAGATAAACATAGACCTTTGCTTCTTCTAGAATGTTCTCCTAACACCAAAATCCACCGAGGAACAGGAAAACAAGCCAAACATGTTCGAAGGCGACTGAAGGACCAGGGAAACGACGACGACACTCATACAAGATGAATGAAACGAACGAATGAACAGAGATACAACGTGGTGGCCGCACAGCTTTAACAGAAATGTACAATTACACATCAGTCATTTACAAAAATAAAGTAACCCTCTGACTAACCAGTCAACTGGTCAGCATGGCCCTGGTCAAATGGGCTGTGGAGTTCATTATATGGAGAATGATGTCAAAATAAGTTGAAATTTGAAAAAGGGACACCAGCCCTAAATAGAACAGAAAGATCGTTTCAACTCCTTTGTAAATAGTTATTCATTGTCGTAATAGCATTAAAATAGCTTTGTACAGTCACGTCTTTAAGTTGAAATAATGTGCTTCATCCCAAAGTAAGAAATAAAAGCTCATAATGCCAATAGATTCTTGAGATTAACCATGAAATAAATGTTTAAATATATTTGCCATTTAGCAGCATACGGTAGCATTAGTCTAACATTCTAAATCTTACCTACTATTAGGAAAATCAACAAAGCAAGACAAACTAGTTTAAATATGTCAATAGATTTAGATAAACCTTGATAAATTGCCAACAGTTATGATAAAATGAAAACAAAAAGCATGGTGATGTTCAAGATTATGAGTGTTTGTGTGCCTACAAACATGCTCTTTGTAACTCCAAGCTTACAGGTCACCAATCAGATGCCAGGACCAAACCTCTTCCAAACAGTTTGCTTTGTGGATATACATGCACGTGAGCAGCGTGTATGTATCCCCTAATGACAAACAACAAGTAAGCGGTCATTATCCATGACCTTACGCATTCTTCGGAACGCCAGCAGAGAACCAAAGCGATTCTTTCGACGAGGGAGGACCACACAGGGAAGTCACAGTGGGACGAAAAGAAATGAATTCAATTCAGAATCAGGAAAAAACAAATCTCAGAGAGGAAAAATAAAACAAAAACATTTTTTTCTGGGATGCAAATACTTTGGTCATTGAAGTGTCAGGAAATTGAAGACCTGGACGTGGTTGATGGGACGATGCTACTGGTTTCTCTTCTGGAGGTGTGGGTGGCAGAGGCACCTTAAGCCCAGTGTGGACTGGGGACTATGTTTTTGCATGCCAGGGTCAAGGGTCAGGATCGTAAACAGGCACATGACAGGCCTGGATGAGCAGGGCTCGACCCTTCATGCGAAACTAGGAGAAAATCCTTTCATAAAATCTCAAGTTTAAAAAAAGTCATGTTTTCATATGTATTTATATACATATACATATATACACACATATGTATTTATATAAATAATCATATTTTCTAATACAATGAAAATGTTACATCATACAAGCCTCCCCTTACCTTACTGCTGCAAGAATATAACACAATAATAACCTTGCCCATGCTTTAGTTTGCCGGACCAATGCGGATGCAGCCAGTATAGAGGGCATCTACTCATTTTCAGCCATGCTTCAATTCAACCTACAGTAGATGTTTACCTAAAATGGCTGCCGCTGCCCGGGCTAGCTAGTCCATGGTTTGGAGGAGTTGATGAGTGCTGGACAGAGGCCCACAAGGCCTAGAGATATTCCGAGAGCCCACACTCCGGAATCACAATAAAGAAAAAAATTTACTTCCTGTTCAACCAGAGTAGGCGGAGCTAACCGCTAGTGGGATAAGTAAGTGATATGTATACACCACTCGTTATAGTGCTCTCCCACACGTGAGCATCTGTGTGTGTGTGTGTGTGTGAGTAGGAGTCTCACGTTGATTGCAGTGGGGGTAATTAGCACTTCATCAACCATGATTGCGGGAGCTATCTCTCAGCCTTCAGTGTTTTGATCAAGCTGTAGAAAAGCACAACTCAGCCTGAGATGCTTACTCTAGCCTCCCAAAAGACGCTGTGTGTGTGTCTGTGTGTGCATGTGTGTATGTGTGTGTGTGCATGTGTGTGTGTGTGCATGCGGTTGTGTACATGTGTGGAATAATAAGATAGACTATTTTACATGTGTTGGCTTGTAAGTTGATTATACCTTGTTGGCGTGAATGCGTGTATTAAAAAATCACACTTTGCGCCTGTAAAATCTCTTCTTTTTTTTCTCGGTACTTGACAAAGAGAAAAGTGTGAGAATAGAGATAGAAAGAGAACGAGACCGGAACATACTCATAAAAAATAGAGGATGACAGTCCAAGTATTGACTCTATCTGTACAGTATATCGGCCCCGCAGTGGAGCTGGTGCCCTGTGGTATAGAAAATAGATGAGGAGGCCCAGGGGGAGTCTGCCATCTGGGGGGCCCCTGGATGAGGAGACGTCAGAAGGACCATCGCAGAGCCATGTCCGTTTCACACACTTTTCCCCGGGCGTGGCACACTGACAAAGCGAGTATTCTAAAGGCATTCCATGTCTGGACAGGCATTCCATGATCCGAGTCACCAAGTCCCCTTGCGAGGATACATTTTGATGCCTCCGACTCCCCCTTGAGACTCATCCACCAGCTGGGGAGAGAAGTGGAGGACTGGGGGGGGGGGAGCAGGGGGATGAGGGGGTAGAAGGAGGACGTAGGGAAGGCTCGCCTGGACCTGATCCATCGAAGAAACAAGGTCGGAAGTCCGGGAAGGAGATCCCCCTGCCTCCCTCGCGGCCCTGCCTTGAAACACACGCGCAAACACACACACACACACGCACCCACACACCCACGCACACTCGCAGGGTGAGGTGTGGCTATGTGGTGGGCTTAGCAGAGGGCTTGCTGACTGGTTTGCCCCCGTTCATCACGGCAGGCTCAGTTGTGCTTTTACTGGGAGGAACAGTCGCCTTAGGAACAGTCTCACCGACATCATGCAACGAGGGCTCTCTGTACATGGCAACTGTGGGATAAGCAGAGAAAAAGAGGAACGGTAGGAGGGATGGGTGTGATGATGAGGGAGGGAAAGAGATGGAGAGGAGTGAGAGGAGGGGACAGCCCAGCGTGAGGGAGATGATGGGTGGGCAAGGTTGAAGGGGAAAAGAGGGAAAGGAAGAGGCCAGAAGAGATGGGAGACAAGAGGAGTTTACAGACAGGGAGGGACAGAGAGAAGATGACATCATTAGCAAGACCACAGTTTCTCAGGTATAATCTTTATTAAGACATTCTTCAAGCTAAGTCGATGGTCATTTCTCTGTTCATTTGACCCTGTTGTTGTTGTATTCTCTGAATGAAGGCATGTTTATCAAGAACCAAAAAGAAAACAGGCGTATAGCCTTAAAAAGCGGAATTGGTCTCAAGACAAAAACTCCACCTTGAAAAGAAACAAGCAAAAAAAAGTGCCCTTAAAAGATCCTCTATGCAAGATTGACGTCATTTACAGGAAGTCTATTCAGCCTGTAGCCTATTCCACCTCTAAGCCACTCTCTAAGACCTTCACCTAAATGCAACCAGAGGCTTTGTACACACTCAATACATCACTTCTTTCGGAAACTGCAACTCTATGATGGACAACCTGTTATCCAGTTTCCTGTTCCTACTTGTGTGTCTCTATTGCTAGTTCACCTTCTAGATGATGCTATGCATACATTATGGACACAGATTGAGCCAGGAGGGATCCCTGGATGAGGCAGCCATTAAGCATTGACACTCCTTGATCAGTGTGCATGTGCAGTTTGCAAGAACCTGACAGGTCTGGGGAGAGGCCCAAGTGGCCTGTGAACCTTCCCTCACTTGGAGGTGTGGAGGGAAGATGAGCTCTGAGCTAGAGTGAGAAATGTGGTTCGGATGGGATAAAAGTGTGGTTAAATGTATTGAAAAGAGACTGAAAATGGGAGTTTGCGTGTTGAAAGCTGGTTGAAGCGTGGTTGAAAGTATTTTGTTTGTGACTTGATTGAGGGCTTTGAGAAGTCTCTATGACAGAGCAGAGCTGGATCGGAACCAAGCTCTTGCAATGCCTGTCGGCTTCCTTGAAACACCAGCGCTATCTCAGCTTGCTTTAAGTCTTTAAGTCCCTAGGTCCAAGGGTGACATAGAGAAGTATTCTGTATAAATACATCTAAACGAAAGTTTATTGAAATACATATGTATCTCTCCACACTTATGGACTTTGAGAATATGTCATCATAGGTTGATGTTTTGTCAATAGACAGCTGTCGCTAACTGATGATGTATGGACACACTGTTGTCATTTACCTTCTAATGGCTTGGGCAGAAAGTGGGCCGCTGGTTTGGTCTTCTTGACACGGTTCCCTTTCATGGCTTGTCCATCCTTGTTAAGCCCCAAGAACCAGGCCCGGCCCGACTCTTGCTGCCGGTACAGCATGGACGAGTAGATCACATAGTAGTTCTCGAACACCGACTCTTTAAACTTACACTCCGCTGTGAAGAGTTCCTGTAAAGACAAATTCCCAGATAGAAGAGGATTAGGGATGATGTGGGGCAATGACAGACGCCTCGACCTGGACATATCGCTCTTCGACAGGCCCGTGCTCTTCACGAGAGCGGGAGCACACTAGAGAAGGCACCATCCTGCCAGAGCAGCGCATTTCCTGCACAATCACCATTTGATCCTGTCGCCATTGACAGAGGTCAAAAAGACACAGTGTGCATTAGCAACATGCTAGTGTGGTACAGATTAATGGAGGGGCAGGCCCGGAAAGTGCTTTCCCAGGTGTAGAGGAGACCGTAGCTCCAGATGTTCCCTGAGAGGGCGATACCGCAGAGGGCTGAGGTCAGTTTGAGGCAGACCGTCATTCTGACTGTAATCATGACAAATGGACGTGTGCTGGCAGCGGAACATCCACAGAAGATAAGAAAGCAAGGCTTCTCTCACCGCTCTGTAGTTTACATTTGGATGTTTTGTCCCCGGTAGTTGAGCGCTGGTAGTTTAAAGTACTTTGTTTACCGGTACTTTGAACAAATAAGTTTGGTGTGGGTAAGTTTGGCCCCAGTATGCTCATCCTGGTATTTGGGTCTGAGATTTTGGTAGTTTTGCCTAATTGACATGATTTCCCAATTTAGACCCATCTCAGAAGGCTTCAGAAGACCGCCTGATATCTCCTGAATGTGTCACCAAGGGAGAAGCGTCTATGGTATTTCCGTGTGAAAGACCGCACAAAGTCAACGATCTCCCCATCCTTCACATTCCTGCTCTGCAAAGACTAATGGGAAGCAGAGAACCAAACTGTCCTCCATCCATCTCCAGAGGATGAGGAGAACAGGACGATAATAATGAGTCTTCCCCACCCTGGCCTGCCCGGCAACAGCTAAAAATAAAGACACTCGTTTGACAGTATTAATCAAAGCAAGACTCCTATCTGTCTGAAAAGGAAGTGAAACTCAAGAACAGTTCAAGTCACCTTCAGTATCACCACACACCTGTAGAGACTAAAGCCAGAATGGGAAAAGCTGTGTCTCCTTAGTTACCTAAACACTAGTTAGTGTATGTATTGCAGTGGCTTGTTGTCAACCAAAACGGGGTTGAATAAGGTTAACCGCAGAGTTAGGGACAAATCCTGAAGGCCCTGTCTTGTTGTATACAACACAACACATGAATTATCAACTATCCGGTGTGCTTAAATTCACACAGTGCATTTACAGAACGCATACCTCTTAAACACTTTAGTGTACACTTTAGTAACCACTTTACACCTTTCAGCGTGTATTTCTGACGGCCCTTCAAAAAAGAAATCCTTCAACTTGTCCGTGACACTGCGACAGGTTGTAAATGACCAACGGTTGACAAGGTTGCTAATACAAGCTGTTTGTTCTTTTTGCCCGCGTTTGAGAGTTGCTCTTTAGATGGCGGATTATTTATAGTAACTAAATGTCTTGTTTCCGCATGTTGCACATCACAAGGTAATAGCAGTTATTAGGCCTGTGTTAAATTACTCTTGTCAGAGACGAGAGTAGCATGGACTGGACTGGGTTTGGCAGGGCAGCGGGGAGGGAGAGGAAGACAAGCCAGAGACACTTTGAAGTGATATAATGAGGGTTTGACTTCGATGAGATGGCATGATTTAGGTGAGGGAGACGGAAGAGGGGCGGGCAGGCAAACTGAGTTCGGAGGGGGGAGCTTCCCATGTCCCTGGATGGAGGAGCCTCCAGAAAGGGGTAGAACAGGACAGCTGCTGTCCCGCAAACGCAAAAACAACCAAGCTTTTAAAGGCTGGGTTGCTGAGACAAATGTGGCGTTAAGGATTCAGACGAAATCAGAAGTGGCCAACTGTAGTTTAGTGAGCGACTTTGCCAAAGCGCTTAATGCCTATACTACACCATAAGTGCCGTTCCTCTAATACTTTTTATGGCAATGCAGGCCTACATTCATTCTTTTAGCACATTTTTTATAAGGAATGATTTACAAAAAGGACACGATAAGTGAGTGTAGAAGATTATCAAGCACTCAAGACCAATCAAGACGCAAACAGTTTTAACAGTATGACAGTGCTAAATGCCAATGAACAGCAAGCCATCCCTGTTCATCTGAGGTTAGTCTTTGTTAAAGATTGAAAAAGAAAAGGCAAAGTTAAAAAAAAGATGAAAAACCACCAAATTCCAAAAGCAGACACTTAATTATCGACTTGATTAAAGGCTAGTGGGCAACTGTTGATTAAAGACACATATTTGCTTGGTCTCAAATGCACAACAAGGCTAAACACCATTTTCCTTCATTTTGTTGTGAGTGTGCGTCTGGGATTCATGATGTGTTGCCGGAAAGTGTTTATCTACAGGCTACTTATCATAGGTAGCACCAAGGTAGGCTAATTTGTGCTTTTTTTCCAGAAATGGATGGCAAAAGTGATTGTGGATCCTAATGTGCATGTGTCCCACCATTATGTAAAACCTTGTTAGCTATGAAGGCTTATCAAAGTTTTCATCAAGGTTTCCCATTTTATAGTACTGAGGCAGGACTTGACGTCAATCCCACAGCACAAACTCCTTTGCTCCCCAAACATCAGTGCCTAAACTGGTGTTAAAACACCTTCTCAGAAGTGAGAACGTGTCTGAAGTTTACCGTCACACTTCCGTAAGTCACTTCAGTCTGGTAATTAAATCTCCGTCCGCTTCCTAGTCAGCTGACGCACTGCTTAATGCTGGTTGGCTGGCTGCCCAAATTATGCATAGGAACAGGATGGGTTGATTACTCACACTGTATGCTCCTAACGAGCCTGACATCCTCGGAGCAATCACACAGGCCATAATTAGGAGTAATCACTGGGATTTATGGAAATGTGGAGATGTGGGCCCTACGAGGGCTTCTGCAGAGGGAACACAGACGCCGGCATTGGGAAAGACTTGAGTTTGAAGAGAGGGAGAGGAAGATGGAGACGCAGAGAGAGAGAGAGAGCGAGAGGGAAGGAAGCTCCATCACTGTTTGATTTTGAGCAGGCTTTCAGATGACTCAGAGCATGAACGGCGCTCTTCTTATCTCAGGCAGGTCGCTAGTTGATTGGATCCCATCATGTCCAACGAGACTTCAATTGTTGTAGTCGTTTGCATCAGGCAGCAGGCACTGCCTCTGAACGCTTTGGAAATCCATGATTTCGAATGAAGCGTTTTCCGAATTAGAAATGGACAGTTCTCTCACGTCTGACTTTACATCGTGTGCGTCTCGGAGAGAAGAAGCAAATGATTGCCCTGTCATGTCATTCGTGTTGATGGAGCCTCGACAGAAGGCATGTACAATGTATTTGAATGAGCTGTGAAGTTCCATCCAAAGTTGATAAAGCATGTACAAGTTTGGGCGGGAGTACATGGCGTGCATGTGTGCATGTGCGTTTGAGTGTGCGTATAATATTAGCTCTTACATGATGATAGTGTGAATGCGTGCGCGCTCGACTGAGTGGGAAGGCTTGTTTTGACTCCTCTGCCGGTCTGTAATTGAGCTGGGAGAGGACAGGGGTGTCTGGTCTGGTTTGAGTCTGCTCTGATCTGCAGCTTGCTAACTTTATTAAGGAGGGACGACCCCTCCGTGTCCTCTCCAGGCGTCCGCCTCCGTCTCCCTCTCCCCTTTTCTCTGTTCTTCCTTTCTTTGCCTGCTCCTGGGCCATTCGAATATAACACGGAGCCGCGCAGGCGGTTGCCATGGCAACAGCGAGGGGAGCTCCGGAATGGTCCCCCCCCCCCGCTCCGCCCCGTCCTCCAGTAAGACGGAAGGGTTGCCCACACCTGCCGACTGTCACGAAAACACTGGCTGCGCTTTGGGGGTCGACGGCTACGGCGTTCTGGTTTTGGCGTCGCTCTCTTACAGGCTTAGGGCGGTTGATCTGATGACTTATAAACAGATATGGCTGGTAAACCATGCCACCCCCCCTCCCCCCGACTATATTCGAAAAGGGGAAAAGCCTGACATTGAAGGAGAGCGAGGAAGAGAGAGAGCATTAGCGCAGGACACACCTCCACAACGATAGCAAATCGAATCATTTTTTAAGGCACAAAACGTCTGATTCTCTCCCCTCTCAATTCCCCTGCCAGCGTCCTCTTGAAATCACTCCCTCCCCAGCTCCTGATTGGTCATGCTGTGAATAGGAGGGCCATAATTGACCTTGGTCACAGACGGAGCAAGAACGACGAGGGAAAGAGACCAAAAGAAATAGAGAGGAAGATTGGGGGAGAGAGGAGAGATGGCAGACAGAGGGATAGTCAACCCTAAATAATCACCACATTCACCCTCAGGAATCAGGGAGGGGGAGATAGGGATGGAAAAAAAGGGAAAAGTGAAAGTTTGAAAGAGATGGGCAGAGGGAGAAAGAGACAACAGTTCTGAGAAGTGGATCTTTCAGAAAAACAAACGGACGACCACAAGAAAAACAACTAAGAAGAGTAGCAGCAAGACGAGGGAGTCCAGAATGACAAGCTGATACAAATGCAAGCTGGGAGTGGAGAAAAACAGAGCAGAAACAGTATCTCTGAGTGTTCGAGTAATGCGGTTGGAAGGCGCCTGAAACCAGGGAGATCCTTGTTAACATGCAAAGGGATCTCTCACAGTGATGGAGAGGATAACTAAGAAATTGTTTATTCATGCTGCGAGCATATTGCCTATATGAATCCGCAGTCAACGGTCTCTAGGAAACCAAAGAGCACACCTACACTCATTTGTATCAGGGAAACACTTCTGTGTTTACAGCATCAAACCATGACATGGGAACTACTCTAATGTATAGCCATTTGTTAGGATATCACTATATTCTAAGTTGGAAATAAAGAGGAAATTGAAAGTCTATTTAAAATCATATTCTTCCGCCTGCCAACTAAGGCAACATCAGTCCTAAATGGTCCGACAGAAAAAGTAGTTTCACAGGACTTTGTCATGTCGAGGCAATTCATTAATATAAGGATTACGAAGTGATACATTTCTTGTATCTTGTATCTATCTGTCTGCCTGCCTGCCTGTCATTTCATCAGTTAATCTACAAGCTTGACGACCTGCCTGCCTGCCTGTCTGTCTGCCTTCCTGTCTGCCTTCCTGTCTGCCTGCCATCCTCCCAGCCTGTCTGTCTGTCTGCCTGCCTGTCTGCCTGCCTGCCTGCCTGTCTGCTACATCACCTGCCTGCCTGTCCGTCCGTCCGTCCGTCTGTCTGTCTGTCTGTCTGTCTGCCTGCCTGCCTGCTACATCACCTGCCTGCCTGTCTGCCAGGCTGTCTGCCTGCCTATCTGTCTGTCTGTCTGTCTGTCTGCCTGGCTGTCTGCCTGCTACATCATCTGCCTGCCTGTCTGTCTGTCTGTCTTTCTGTCTGCCTGGCTGTCTGCCTGCTACATCACCTGGCTGCCTGCCATCCTCCCCGCCTGTCTACCTGGCTTTTTGCCTTTCCGTCTTCCTGCCTGTCTGTTATGCAGAGGGGGCTGACCCGATCACACACTGATTATAAAGTAATACATTTCTTGGCTTGGCAGACACCAGCTCCAGTGCTCTGACAGCTTCAGTGCTCTAATCCCAGAAAACGACAGCCAGATGGAGCACTCAGGGTGACGCCAGGCATCTCCAACCTTCAAAACCAAACACTCAACTCTTTTAATTTGGACTCGATCTTTTTCATCATTATCAAATGAGGCAATTTTGCACTTGGACTTGTTGTAAATATGCCTTGAGAGAGACTGTTCTTATTCTTACTATTATGTTATTGTTGAAGTAGCCCTGGGTGTGGAACAAAGCTTTAGTAAGGAATTATCCTTGAGTTTTCATGGTTGGCATGTGGCTGACGTCCACATTATTTACTTTGTTTATTTGAAGTGTTAATGTACGTCCTTGGGGAACCAAGCCGAATCCATGAGACCCAGTGATAATTATGCTCCCAGCACTCTTACTGTCTCGCTCGGAATCTCTTTGAAGCTTTTCTGGATATGCGTGGGACATGCCTTGTTGTATAGCCTGACGCCATCCACTCACGTGAGGCTTTCACAGATGATGATCTTAAACACTGAAAAAAGACTGCCATGCCATTTTGAAACCCCCCATCCCCGTCAAGTAGAGAGCAAACAAGATTGTACATACAAACGTACACGCACACAACACCTCGTTCGTTCTGATGGACAAGGTACAGCCCAATAACCACACCGTACAGGCGGTGGTAATTTCCCGTTTTCAAGATGGTTTCTTCAATAAGACACAGCTAAAGTGACTGGCTCTTCTCTCCCATCCAGCCGTTGTGTTTCAAGCACATCTCCCCCTGCTCACATCAAGGAAACGATCTATTTTTGAGACGTGGGTGACAAAAAAAACCCACTGACGCGCTCGCGGCGTTTGGAGACCAGAGGCACTTAAGCTTTCAATGGAGACTCCCCGAGGACGCTGACCTTTTAGACGCCTTTAGAATTTGAACACGGGCCTCGTCCACAGAGTCTACCGGGCACACGCGCACACACGCAGACATGCGTGCGCAGTCGCACGCTCACGTGGACGTACACGGAAACAGACGGGGACGCATGGCGCGCGTGCACGCACGCTTAGACATGCACGCAGCTTTTTTTGTTGCTGTGACGCACTTCTTAGTGCCTCCTCTGTTTCAGTGCGACATATCAGACTGGCTAGCAGCTCACAAATACATGGTGGGCACACAAAAATTCAATGAACGCCCCCACAATCAAAAAGGCTAAGAGGACTGGCTAATCCTACATCCAAGGTCCTGACAAAGAAAATAACACCGTCAAGTGCCACCTGGCTGTCACGAATGGAGCCCTGTCATCTCGCTGCCTGACATGCCGTAGGGCTGTACCGGCACATGGTAGGGTAATCCAGATTCGGTAAGCTCGAGCGTATTGCAAGGAGCGACCACACAGAAGCCGCCCCATTATCGTTACATATCATCGCACTGGATCGCGTCGAAGCGTCACGATACCGTCGCTCTCCACTCTCAAACAACACGACGTCGCGAGCAACCGCAAACCCCAGAGCCGGTTGCCAATGTATTTTTGCTCGTTCAACAGCAGCGATTTGATTCTGCAATACGTGTGTGCGTGGCTGATCTGTTAAGCGCGAACGCGCTTGTCTAATGCTCAGCGAGCCTCCAGGCCTGAGAATAGCATTGGAATACCAGTCATATCAGGCCCCGAAAGCAGAGCGCCTCTGCCCGCACCCTCTAAGAACAAGCGTACAACATCACCCTCTAAAGATGGAGTCAGTACAGGCTCAACCCCGACCTACATATAGTCACACTTTCCTGAGAGACACATTTCGAGGAGAGGGAGACGCAAGAAGAGCACGTGACGAGGGCCAGAGACAAGAGAGGAAGACAGAGAAAGAGAGAGAGGGAGAGAAATAGATAGATAGATTACCAGAGAGACACGAAGAAGAGGAAGATTTGAGTAGAATAAACACTAAAGCAGGGAGAGAGAAAAGAGAGTAGGGAGAGAGAGCACCAGATGATATGATGGTAGTTGCAATCAAAAGAACCGTGAAAGAGAACACCCCCTAGTACGTCTTGAGATTCGAGAGACCGACAAAAGACGTCATAGCCAGACACAAACCCCACTAAGCAGAGAAGTCGATTGACGAAGAGCAGCGCGAAAACCGTCATACAGCCAAACATCCCTTAAACGTCGATCCAGCCAAAAAACGTCATACGATAACGGGGGAGAGAGCCACGAAGTTACGAGTATTTTAGTCACGAAAGAACGTCATACCGAGGACAAGCAGGAGTCAGAGCCAGAGAGTAGTATGATACGAAGAAGATGCAAACATGGACTTTCTCATACCAACCCCTGCAACTAATACTTTGTTCGAGTCGTCACACACACGCCTTCGATGAGTTCAGGTTCCCGAAGCACAACGGCAAGACTTTACTGAGCGTAAGCGGCTTCACAAAGTAATGCATCAAATAAACGTGCTCGAATATGTTGTCATAAAGTGGAATGCCCTTGTTAAGACGTTAATTTTCGTTCAAAACGTCATACGTGTCTAGACTTTCGCTCTTACCTATTGGACACGCCCAAAAACGTCATATCCTACACCTTTCAAGCAAGAGCCAGTTGCTATGCATGCCTCCCAGCCGTTAATTTCTCATCACAAGAACACAGTACAATCACTATATCGCACACCTCATGATTTCAAGGCCGTTATCACATCAAATGTCTTTCTTTTCAAATACACACCTATTTGGGCAAGACTACAGCTAGTTTTACAGCTTCGACTGCTGTCACATCAAAGGATTAACTGCGGGTAATAAATAGCATAGCATAGCTTGGACAGACCCTGGAGGTTTTAACTCTTATTCTTTTCATTTGGGCTTTCACGGCAAGTACATTTTGTCCTGGAGTCTGTGCTGTACGTAGTATTAGCATCCATCGCCAGTTGGAAAACACACGTTTTTCTGCTGACCTGCACCATACGACTAGCAGTTTAATGACGACATATACATTAGTATTTGTCAAATGTAGTATCCATGAGAGGTGGGTGGGTCAAGGGTCGTACGTCAAGGGATAAGCGAGGAAGTTCCTACATATTAATGCATGGCCGGTGTTCTCGTGCCGAGTTATGGCTAAACCACGGGATTAGTCGCAAAGACAGTGCCACGCCCAGACACGTCCAAATGTACACGCATGCAAGCGCATGCAGGGTCATGTAGGGGTGTGTGTGTGGGCGGGGGGTTAACAGGGTAGGACGATGAGGGAACCAGGTGAACCGGGCGGAATGGCCCTTGGGAGGAGGGGGGGCGGTATGGACGTAATGCCAGGGACAAAATGTTGCCGTCGTCTGCTATAATCCCGCAGCCATAGGAGAGGCAGGTAATCCCGTGGCTGTCCGGTACGGCACTGGTAAACCGCCGATACAGACAGGAACAGACACGATGGGACAGGCCTTGCTCGTGCGCACAGACACACGACCCTGCACGCACGCACGCCACAACACACGACCCTGCACGTACGCACGCCACACTGCCAGCCATGCAACTCATGCTCGCTGGAGGCAGGAGAGGAATCTTGAGCAGACTGCCAGGAGAGCCAAAGCCATCGTTTGGCTACGGCAGGAATGCTAAACCAGCCAGCCGGCCGGCCAGCCAGCCGTGCAGGTCGTCTAGATATCTGGTGGAAACCAATCTGTCTCCAGTAGGAAGACAAACGAAACCGTCCGAAACCAGCTGTCAGACTGGGGGATTGGGCACTGCTTTGTGTTGTACATTGTGTGCTAAAGATCACAGTTCTATCTCTCTCTCTGTCTCTTTCTTTGTCTTTTGCTTGTCTTTCCCTCGCTCTCTCTCTTTACATGTTCTTCTCGCTCTGTGTCTTGCTCTCCCGTGCTTGCAAACCCTGTCGCCCGAACAACCTCCCCACACCTCCACGCGACCATGCACACAAACTGCCGTGGCAGGCTGGCGAGCGGGGCGCGTTCCGTCTCGCGTCTGATCGGAGCAGGTGATGAGCTGCGCGTCTGACAGCCACATCAGACTACTTCCGGATTTGCCATCTTATCAGATGCAGCTGATACCGTCTGCAGGAATATCCTTATCATTAGCATTACAGGGTGGCTGCAGATAAACGGATACAGAGCGCCGGCACGTTTACCACAACCCAGATGGTGGGAGAATTTAATACAAACTTCAGACAGATTGTTCCCTATTGCTCCAGGGAGATTCAAGTCGCTGAGCTTATCACAGAGAGAGATGCGGTTCCAGGCCGTTGGTCCAATAGGCTTGTCCTGTCTCTGTGTTTCCATGATGCTAAGAAACGGTCACTTTGTCGAAAGCATTGGTGCTTTCGGACTCAAGTTCTGCCAACAAAACCATTTCCACGTTCTTTTAGCCTGTCTGGAAAACAGGGATTTGTTTACAGTACACGAAAAACATTGCGGCGATTACAGTGCCTGTTGTGTTTTTAGATGACACCTTGTTTGCAATATCAACACGTGTTGACTGATTAGAGCAGCAGTGTAGATAGACTACTCCAGCAACAGGAGACATGCTTTACAATCAAGGAGAATACGAGTGACCTGCTTCTCAAACCGCTGCTTGTTTGAAAAGCAGCCTGTAACCTTTCCCCGCCCCCCCCAGCCCCTTCCCAACCTATCAGCACATTCCCTGTGAGTGTGTCTGCATGCGCGCATGTGTGTGTGTGCATGCGTGTGTGGGGGATTGACAGGGTGGGATGATGAGAGAGTGGGTGTGTAGTGCAGTACATTAAGCTTGCTATGATGTATGGCTACACAGAACTTTGTAACTTTCTACCTAGCTAAGTATCATAACACACAATCACACGCACGCACACTTGTGGTTGACACGAGTGGTTGTAGTGTGGTTTCGACAGTCCCTCTAGTTGCGGTCTTATAGAGCTGGGTGAGGTTGGGTGAGGTTGAGTGAGGTTGGGTGAGGTTGTGTGTGTGAGGAGTCCAAGTCAGTAAGCAAGACAGACAGGAGTGAATGAATTCTCATGATTCACAGCCTTGCCTCTTTCTCTCTCCCTCCCTCTCTCACTTTCTCTTCATCTCTCTCTCACTCCTCTCTCTCTCCATCTCTCTCTTCTCCCTCTGTGTATTGATTTTAAAGCTGCAGGGGTGAAGCTTGATAAAATGCTACTTTCATTCAGGGGAAGTAGAAAGGGCACAGAAGGATTCTGGCCTGGCAGAGGATGAGGGCGGTGTGCGTGCATGTGTGTGTGTGTGTGTGTGTGTGTGAGTGTGTGTGTGTGTATGCTTTTATCACTCTTGGCTAGGTGAAGGCTAGGGACTCCACACCAAACGAACCCCTTTTTTAACAACAGTCCCAACCAGCAGGAACCGGATTGGAACCAGCACCCTGCCGACCCCTTAAAACCAGCCCTGCCGTCAGCCAGTACAACCCCCCTCCCCCGCCCCCCTCACCCAACCC